>LR750359.1:233335-580249 GCA_902729485.2 Mus minutoides | reverse complement strand
CAAAGATTGAGAGTCGGTTTCTTAAAGAGATGCCTGAAAAAGTGGGGGAAAGTTCCCAGATTGTTGTTTTTCCCTAAATGTAGAAGAGCCAGTAGGATCTGGTATGGCTAAGAGCTTGTCAAACATATGCAAGACATCCCAAGCACATACATGCATGTGAGTGTACATACATCACACACACACACACACACACACACACTACCACATATACTTACATACTCACCACACTTATACACATCACATACTACAAACACATCACATATGCATACTATATACACATACTACAAAATACATCTCATATGCATACTACACACACACACACACACACACACACATACACACATACACACAAACACTGATACTCCACATTTAACACATCACACTCATATACTACACACACCACATATGCATACTTGCACATACACACACACACACACACACACACACACACACCAATACATATATTTACACATTCACCACACTTACACACACACCACACCACTTAGAAAGACCAGGCTAAGGAACAGCTTCCAGACTGATTTTCTTTCTGGGAGTTGGAAGGACTGTGTGTCGTGTTAGGGATGAGAGCATCCTGGCTCACCCAGGATATAATTTATCAGGATTAAGACACTCCATATGGACTAGATTAGGGCTCAGTAGGTGGTGCCTGGATGTAAATTTCAGATGCCTGAGGAAGAGCATAATCAAGACCCTCATTTTTCTTAGATCTTATATTCCTTTAATGTATTGAAGAGCTAATGTTAAAGCAATTCTCTCTTCGTTGTAATTCAAATTCTGGGACAGGAAATGAACAAAACAGCAGCCCGGGAGTTGGTAAATTTGTGTACAGTGAGCAGGAAAAGTTTCCACGCTGACACAGATGCCGGAGGCCTCTCAGGCCCTCAGCTGGCAGTCACCTCTGCAACACTTGGCCTTTTCTGATCCGTCATGTCTGTGAGATGTCTGGGAGCCCAAGTGACCATTTGCAAGTGTGTTGGGTCTTCTGCAAAGGAGTGAGTCAGTTTGACTTGGAAACTGAGCATGGGGTACTCAAGGGGTTGTTTTAGAGGCAGATGCAACCTGGATGAGGATAGCAGCCTGCCCTACAGCTCCCTGCTATGTCACACAGACTGCACATGTGCCAGCCTCACCCCTCCACACAACTGTCTAGAGTTCTGCTGGGCTTTCCCACCACCAACCGCCCCATTCTACACTATCTTTTCCACATCTTTCCACAGGACCTGACCTGTGCTCTTTGCTAGGGGTCCCCTGCCTTTCCACAATGTTTAATGACTATATATCTAGCACTGCTAAATTCAGCTAGGTCACATAAAGAAGGCACACACACACACACAAACACACACACACACACACACACACACACACCATATATAAATGTACATTTTTCTAAGATAAATCCCATTATTTTACCATTTTTTTTATTGTAAGCTCTTTTACATGATATTAATATAGCCCTTAGGTCACCTTAATTAGCTGACTAAACCCTATTAAATAACCCAGGGTTATCACTTCATTGTTAGAAGTACTACTGCATGTTATAGTATGTACTATAAAGAATAGTGGGAAGCCAAGACATAGAGGACTTAGGGTCTTCCTTAGAGACACAAAATAAGGTGAAAACAGTTACAGGCAAAGAAAAAAAATACCAACGAAAGAACAGGTCTCATTTTATTATGGGTTGAACTTGGATCGCACTGTTTAGATACTCGTAGAAAAGTCTCTGTAGTGCCCTCCCTCGTCTCCTTTGTTGTGATGGCTGCAATTTGTTCTTGTGAGCAGGGTTTCTATAGCAATGTCTTGATTCCTCATGCTAACACTTCAGCTGTAAGAATTTCCCCATTGTTTAAGATGAACACTATGAGGTGACTCACATTGTTTAAGGCTGTTTCTGAGTTTTTATGTCGACTTCAAAGAATATTTGATCGTGGTTTTGGGAGAGAACACTCGTATATTTAGGGACTGAGTTTTATTTCATTTATAAGCATCTTTATTCTTGGCTGGACACACAATCTTAAGAAGTCATACTTTTACATCCATGGTTTCCAAACTTTAGCCCCCTTACCACACCCTTTCAAAATAGGTTTCTACTTGACTTTTCCAAACCTTGTCAAGCTTGTCCACGCCTCACCTCACAGCTTTCTACATTTGTGGCTCTATCTACATAGAGACTTACTTGTATAAAACACACTGACCAGAAGGTCTGGAGAGAAGCTCAGCCTCGCTCCTCCTGGGGTACTACTATCCTTCCAGGCTCTGTGAGCTCTGTAGTTTGGTATCCCACTGCAGTCTCTCCCAGATATGTCCTCATCGGATTTCTATGCCCCCAGGGAAATCTAATTTCCAACTCCACACAAAGGTCATAGTTGTCTTTTCTGCCCCCTGAGTTTCCATTGTGATTTTTCACTTTCTGGGTCAGTAACGTGGTAGCTGTGCTAACAGTATATATGAGCATGCCATGCAGTTGGGTATTCCTGTGCACTGGTGCTGATATGTGAAGGGACAGGTTTAGGGCTGTGATACTGAGTCTGGAATGCATAAGGGGAGGATCAGGTGATATTTGTAACAGGGTTTGTTTAATTCTCATGCCTGCTTTTTCAATAACTTCATTCAATTTTAGGCACCTATGAAATCACTTAGTATCATTTCTTGTGTTTTTGTATCTGACCCAATTAGATGCCACTGAAGAGAATATAAAACTCAGGGCTCCTAGGGCTTAGGCTCATCTAAACAAGGGAGCTAGTTCACATTACTCAATTATACTCAATATATGTTTCTTCTACATTCATATCTCCCAGTGAGCACTGTAACTGAATATGTGTGTTACAATGTGTGTCTACCATGAAAGCTGACCAGTTAATTTCATCAAATATCCGTAAAAGAGTGTTGGAATGGAGTATCTCACTTCAGTGAGAGCCAGGTTGTAGTTACACCAAACACCTTGCCCTTTTTATCTCCCTTTCTTTCTTTTCTTTTGAGTCATGAGGTATATCTGTGGGATTTCTCCCTAGCAGAGCTCATGTGAATCTACAAGTCCATTAAAACAGTCTGATTCACAACAAATCCTTAGAAAGACCAATGCTTTCTATAGTTATTATTAATATCACTATAATTACTTTACTATTATTTTTAAAATAATGTGTTCCTCCACCTTATTCAGTAGGTTGAAGCCTTCTCATTAAAGGCTGTTTCTGTCCAGACTAGCCAGAATACAGAACCAGCTCCGTCTACCCATGTCTTGGCTTCATTGAAGCTTGAGACAAGGACATTGCTACAGGGACAAGGCCACTGTCATCCTTCCAGGATTTTCTGAGTAGTTGCTACTGTCTCAGTAAGTCACATAAGGATCATAGTGGCCCTATTTTGTGCACTGGGTCCCTGGACTATGAGTAACTGGGGCTCAAGATCTTTTAACCTAACTCCCACACCTGCCAGTCTTTAGCACTACACTGTGAACTTGTATAAAAGAAACTTTAAGGTGTATATACACACAGATGCACAGACACAGAGATACACACACACAGATGCACACACACACATACATCCTACATTATACACACAATACAGATACTGTCCATGCACACATACTCCATAAATATCACATGCACACACTCCCTATGTTCAATACGCAAGCACCACATATATCACACACTCCACACATGTACCACACAAACTACACAGCAGATATACACACTACATACATACCATGTATATTCTACCCAATGCACAAACATGACACAGTATAACATACACAATACAATACGTATACTCTCTTCACATACACGCTTCACACAATACACATCAATGCCCACACTTCATATAACACACACACACACACACACACACACACACACACACACACACTGTTAACAGACACTCATATACCACACATAAAACAGCCACTGCAGATGTATTACATACACTCAAACACATTCATTCCCACTTCATGCACAACATATTTAGCAACATTGACTGCAGTGTGGGCATATCAGGATATATACATCCAATCATGTCATGTGCCTTGAATAAAACTCTGATGCTCCTTGTACTCTCAGCATAATAAAAAACAAATGTCAAATGCACACGTGTTTTCTGGGAGAAAGAAGTGGAGAGCTCGGGTCATGTTCTGAGCAATTTCTCTGAGGGTTNCACAACATATTTAGCAACATTGACTGCAGTGTGGGCATATCAGGATATATACATCCAATCATGTCATGTGCCTTGAATAAAACTCTGATGCTCCTTGTACTCTCAGCATAATAAAAAACAAATGTCAAATGCACACGTGTTTTCTGGGAGAAAGAAGTGGAGAGCTCGGGTCATGTTCTGAGCAATTTCTCTGAGGGTTAGCATGTGCCAAACTGGAGTACCTTAAAAGAAACAAGCCCTGGGTGCTTGCCTCTGCTAGTGGAGAAGGGCCTGCTAGCAAGGTTCAAATGCATAGGGCCCTGGACAGCCCTGGAGGAATTTGAAGAGCATTTGGGCCTGCTGTGAGTCAGGCTGAGGTCACTGTGTGGTGAGATGTGGATGGTGAGTCAACCTGGCTACCATCAGAGTCCAAACCCGTCTTACCATCATGTTTTACAGCCTTATGTGGCTAGGATGTGGTGGCTGGGGCAGCCATAAGTTTTTTGACTTGGTGTAGCCACACAGATTTCATTACATTCCATGATACACAGATAAGGTCTGTCAGGAATAATCTAGGCAACACATCCTGAGGAAAGGAATTTGATCTGAGTAGACCACAAATCCACTCAGGCACCACTCTGCAAGACATGGTGTCAACACCCACTTCTGCCATTCTCAAATGAGATATTGCACAGTGGTTCATGACATCCTTAGCAATATGGTAGAAATAAAAATGAGCTTACCAACCCAAGGCAATGTGACCTCAGAGTATTTGTCCCCTAAGAGCACAGGCTCTTAGTCACTTCTGAGGCTTTCAACATACTGTATCACCAGTCAGGATGGAAAGTTAAGGGCCCCATTTTTGGGGAGCTCCAAATATTGAGTAATAGATTTTAATATATAAAAACTGTGCTAGAGCAATGGCCCTGCGGTTAAGAGCACTGACTGCTCTTCCAGAGGTCTTGAGTTCAATTTTCAGCAACCACATGGTGGATCACAACCATCTGGGATCCAATGCCCTCTTCTGGTGTATCTGACAGCTACTGTGTACTCATATAAACAATTTAGGTTGTTTCCATGTCCTATCTATTGTTAATAAACAGCAGCAAATATGGCTGAGCAAGTATCCATGGAGTCAGATGCCCAGTCCTTTGGGACTATGTCAAGGAGTGGTATAACAGGAACATATGGTAAACTGTGTGGCAGAACATATGGTATCATAGATAGCAAAATCATTGAAACTCCAGGTTCTTAGCCTTGGTTTTATTTGTGTGGTTTATGGCATGTGAGACTCAGTTTAGTCTGTGGCTTGGCCTTTTAAATTTTACTTAGGGTCTGAGAATTTGTCCTCCCGTGGCTTCTGCTTTAATCACATCATTCTATCCTTTGGGAACAGGGCTCTGAAAAGCAGGATGGTAAGTGTCCTGAAAGTATGTGGGTATATGCCCTGAGCTCTAGTAGATCAAGTGCCCCATGTGTCCCAAAGAGATGTGTATAAGAACACTATCAACTGTGATGCATCAGATGTACAATTGTCCCTAGTGTATTGCTGCTAGATGGGCAAGTGACCACAGACAATGTGGAAGCCAGTGAACAGTGGCCCCTGAAACTCACTTCAGGTTGACAAGACAACCTCATGATTCCAATCCAAGACTCACATGCTAGTCACTTTTCTCATTGTTACCATTAGACACGAGGACAACTCTGTACCTCCTGTCCCTGATGTAATGCTCTGCCTTGAGTGCTATGGGTCTGGTCACTGGCTTCTAACCATGTCACATGGGGGAGACTTCACTCTTCATCTCTACACTCCACTCCAGAGGCTTCGAGGAGGCTTCTTGAAGAGGGTTGCACCGCCTTGCATAAGCATTCTGATGTGACATTCACTGCTCTGCTGGGTTCTATAGGGCAGATAACTCCATGTGGCTCTAGGCATTCAATCCACAGCTTCGAGGAATTGAATTATGCTGACAACTGTTACACATCTACTGGGAACCCTAACTCCATAAAGGAGCTTAGCTGTTGGCATCTGACCTATGACCTTCCAAGGTCCCAAGCAAATGACACAATCCAGGTGAGCCCAATGCCTAATTTGCAGATACTTGGAGTTAACTAATGGGTATGGTTTTAAGTCATCCATAAAATGTTATTTGCTACACAAACAAAAACATTAATACAGTCCAAAAGAAACTCATACATATTCGTCAAAAGAAACATTACACTGTTTATTTCTACTGAGAACCTCATACTGTAAAAGAACCCAGTGTCAGCGGATATGAAAACGAATAAATAAAGTATGGCTCGTTCGTGCAACAGATTAGTGCAACCCAGTTGAAAACAACCCAGTGCTGGTGAACGGTACACATAGCTATCAAAGAAACAAAAACAATGAATGTGTGCCCAGGAATATTTTACCCATCCATAACAAGGAACAGAAAGGACAGGTCTAAGGACTAGTCGTGTTCCAGTAACCTCTCTGCAAATAGGGGAGGATTTACCAAGATACTTTAGACCATCAAACAAAAAGACCTGTGCCAGGCGTTGAAGATCTTTATTTGAGTTGCTGGTCAGGGTATCCAAGAGACCACCAAAAGCATACAGGCCTCTGCCATTGCTCTTTGCTACCCACTAGAACTTGATGGTAAGAACCTATTGCCGAAAATACCACATACCTTGGTCATAGGACCTGGAGACATCAAGCTGATACTGAACCGGAAGTGTCCTCTTGATGGATTGCTTTTATCATGCCAGAAGATGCTATGCAGACTGCGGAAGAGAGAAAAGTTAGCCACCATTGTATCTAGGTGTGAAACGGCAGAACCACAATAATGACCTGCCTAGCTAATTAACTATGCCCTTTGGTACAGCAGCAGCCCAAATAACTTAAGGGTAATCAACAGTTGTCTCAGTGGAGTTAAGGCTCGCTCAATAGGAAAGAACTCCTGCCTAGCCGAAAACTCATGGCTAGGGAAGTTATAGACCCTGTTACTATAATTTTTAGGATAGTGTAGCTTTGGTGCCTCACCTTAGGAGCTCTTCTCACCTCTAAAAACTAGAGATATTAACAGAGAACCACAAGTGATTAAAGTGCACAGAACAAGAGTGCTCATCCCCACACGGGGCATCTGTATCATGCCCCTCCACCATCTCAAACCTCAACCCCAAACTGGGCATCTCATGCCCTACCTCAGTCCCAAGGCTCATCCCCAACGTGAACATCTGTATCATGTCCCACCACAATCCCAAGGCTCAGGGAATACCCCAGAGAATGGGGCAGAAAGAGTCCAAAGTTATGAAGGACTGTCATAAAACAGTGTCTCCCAGCCATAACACTCAGTGGTACTTGTAGGCACTAAACACTGCGTCAGCTACCCAAGATCTGCCCAAGTTCAGTCTGGTCAGTATTGCTGGGTGGAATGGGTCTCGCAGGGAGCTTGTGGAAAAACTAAAGACAACTGATGGCTGCTGGAGAAAAGAAAGTCAGTGTTTCTGGCAGGGGTGCAGATAGTAGGACTACCGTGTTATACTGGACGACAGTATGCACATGCCCAAGTAGGCAGCACTAGTCAGTCTAGGTGGGGTAGATACATATATTTAAGTAAGGACAAGAAGATGGGAATGAAACGTAGGGGAAGAGATCTAAGACAGGCTGGAGGTGAGTTACTGGGAAACAAAGATCTCACTGGACTGAAGGTATGTGTGAGCCATGGCACCTGTATGTCCTCATACCTGTGCACCTCACCACCCCTGCTAACACACACACACACACACACACACACACACACACACACACACAGAGAGAGAGAGAGAGAGAGAGAGAGAGAGAGAGAGAGAGGACACATCAGGATGGCCCTGCCTGAGCTGCTCCAAACTTAGCACTGCCACAGCACACATTTCAAAGTGCCTTGGCCTTGTATGCAGGGATTAACAGGGAGAACTAACATTTATTTGTGTTTAAGTGTGTGTTTGCAAAGCAATTTAAAATAACCAAAATGTCCAGAATAAAATTTTGGACTAGGGATAGAATCACTTTCCAAAATAAGCTTGGAGCCTGAAGATGTCTGTTGAAGAAGCTGCTTGTATTTCCTTTAAGGCTGTACCGGCAAAGGCTGGCGTTCCCACACTAGCCTCCTTGAGAGCTCTGGGTGGCCTGCAGCTCAAAGAGGCAGACTTGGGTCTGGCTCTCATGTCCTACATAATGGCCTAGTCCTGGAGCTACAGCTGAGCAGACAGAGCAGCATGGGATTGGGGTCAAGTGGGGTTCTCTCAACGCCTACCAGGAATTTTGACCATTACCCTGGACCTTAATAAATGTATAAGGATTATAAAAGTATTTGGGCATCAGCCAAAGCACCCCAGCTGTCTCTCTTCCTTAATTCTGCAGTTTTTTTCCTAAATAATGATTGTATTGAAAACTCAGATAGCTGTGACCTGCCCCACAGCAGATAGGCTGGGAAGAATTCAGCAATTGCTAACAGTGAAGTATAGGAGAAAGTCCCTCTTCCCCTCAGACCACTGATCTCCCAATCCTGGTCACCTGAAGGAATTTACTGAATTTCTGAGTGCATTGGGAAAGCCATTTGTAGAAAGCACACCTTTTACTAAGGAAATATAGTCAAGTGGATTTTTAAAAACAGAATAAAGAGACCGATGAGATGAGTTCTGTAGACCATGTATCACACTGTTGAGTTCAATCGGTGGAAGCAATAGAGATCAGCATGCTGGAATACTCCCTGTGGCTAACTACCACGTATGCCTCCCTGTACAAGCCACACACCACTTTCACCTACAGAGCATCTGTGCACACTTCACAAGCAAAACTAAGTTCCTCAGGGTTGGAGAGAGCTCAGTGGCTAAAAGCACTGTCTGCCCTTCCCAGAGGACCTGGCACCTACATGGCAAGTCACAACTCCCTGTAACTCCAGTCTCTGGTGGGTCTCATGCCCTCTTCTGGCCTCCTCAGGCTCTAGGCACACACATGCGCACAGACATATATGCAGACAAAATACCCATCGCATAAAAATAAAACGAAATCCCCTGCCTACAAGGGGCACGGCCTCATGCACATTTTGACACTGACTGTGACTGGTCCTGAATAAGCAGTGCCAAGCAAGGGTGTCCTCTTAAATATCCATTGGCACTGCTTACTTCTGTGCCCTCAGCCCCAGTCTCTTGGAGAAGCCATAAATAAACTGTGTAGATGTATCATTCCTTCTCTGGGGAAAGTTGGCCTCGATATTGTTAGGAAAAATAAACAAAACATATTGGGCAACTTGAGAGTAAGCCAAAGGCTACCCTATGCTCCGAATATTCAGGGATGAGTCAAGGTAATTACTTCCACCCCACTTGGATTACAGTCTTGGAAATCAGGCAAGGAAATTTCTATATAAGAACACTGTGGAAGATCAGAGCATATCCAAAGATTAGTGAAGGTTCTTTATCTGCGGCTACATATTAGCTAGGAGCAATTAAATAGAGTAGTTAAATACTCACTGCAAACCACTACATAGTCCTTCTGCAGAGTCTTTGTTTTCAAAGAACGTCCTATTCAGTCGATCCAGATATATCAGTGTCCATATGAGCAATCAGAGAAATTAGACCTATCTACTAAAGCTTTAGGCTTTGCTCACGTCACCACGAGGACTCTTTTTTTTTTCATTTTTTTTATTAGAAAAATTCTTCATTTACATTTCAAGTGTTATCCCAAAAGTCCCCGATACCCACCCCCCTGCCCTGCTCCCCTACCCTCCCCCTCCCACTACTTGGCCCTGGCATTCCCCTGTACTGGGGCATATAAACATTGCTAGACCAGGGGCCTTTCCTCCCGAATAATGGCCAACTAGGCCATCTTCTAATACATATGCAGCTAGAGACATGAGCTCTGGGGGTTCTGATTAGTTCATATTGTTGTTCCATCTATAGGGTCGCAGACCCCTATAGCTCTTGGGTACTCTCTAGCTCCTACATTGGGGATCCTGTATTCTGCCCTATAGATGGTTGTGAGCATCCACTTCTGTATTTGTCAGGGACTGTCAAAGCCTACCAGGAGACAGCTATATCAGGGTCCCTTCAGCAATATCCTGATGGTGTGTGCAGTAGTGTCTGCATTTGGTAGCTGATTATGTGATGGACCACCCAGGTGGTCCATCCTTTCGTTTAGCTCCAAACTTTGTCTCTGCACCTCCTTCCATGCATATTTTAATCCCTATTATAGTGAGGACTCTTAAGATGGCATTTGCCTGAGGCTGGAAGTCCTTTGCAGTCCGCTGCTGTTTTGCAGGACCAACCATGGAAACGCATCTTGGTTTTGTTTTTAGCATGTGGCCAATGTCCCAGTCAGGGATAGATGGGTTACAGATTCACTTCTCAGTTGTGACATGTTAACACAGGGTTGGAGGCAGGCGGTTGTCCTAAAGTCACCACACATGACCGGCTTGTTTTCCTCTCACTGGCAACACTGATATAGACAAAAAGAAAGCCTTCACGGCTCACACAAAGACACTGTCTATACAACAGCTGAGGGCCATGGCGCAGCAGAACATACTTTCATTTTTTATTAGATATTTTCTTTATTTACATTTCAAATGTTACCCCCTTTCTTGGTTTCCCCTCTGAAAACCCCCTACCTCATTGCCCCTCCCACTGCTCACCAACCACCCACTCCTGCATCCCTGTCCTGGCATTCCTGTACACTGGGGCATGTAGCCTTCTCAGGACCAAGGGCCTCTCCTCCCATTGATGACTGATAAGGCCATCCTCTGCTACATATGCAGCTGGAGCCCTGGGAGCTCTGGGGGTACTGGTTGGTTCATATCGTTGTTCCTCCTATGGGGGCTGCAGCTCCTTGGGTCCTTTCTCTAGCTCCTCCATTCATTGGGGACCCTGTGCTCAGTCCAATGGATGGCTGTGAGCATCCACCTCTGAATCTGTCAGGTTCTGGCAGAGCCCAATTTTTAATTAAACAAGACTAAAAATCAGCAGAAAGGGAGTAAAGTGATCTCTTTCTTTTTTCTTCTTCTTCTTCTTCATTCTTATTAATTATTTATGTACTTATTTATTTATTTTCAATTTTTGTGATTTTTTATTAGATATTTTCTTAATTTACATTTCAAATGCTATCCCCAAAATTCCCTCTACCCTCCCCCCTCAGTGCTCCCCTACCCACCCACTCCCACTTCTTGGCCCTGGTGTTCCCCTGTACTGGGGCATATAAAGTTTGCAATACCAAGGGGCCTCTCTTCCCAATGATGCCCGACTAGGCCATCTTCTGCTACATATGCAGCTAGAAACATGATTCTTTGAAGTCAGCAGGACGCTGTGTCAGTGTCCCTGCAGTGATTGGCAGGTGTGGATCAGGCTGGGAGCTTGAGACACAAAGGGAGGCAACAGGGGGTGAGTTGAGTTGTTGAATGGCTGGTTGTGGGGTTTCTTGTTGATTCTCTAAGCAAGGTATGTAGGAATTTACCAAGAGACAGGAGAGGATATCTGAGAGTCGGGCAGGCTGACAAAGCGAAGGCTGCACATGGGATGGCCTGGCATGGGGTCGTGGGTGACAGAAGAGAACAGAAGAGAAGGGATGGGAAAGAGTCCGCCACCAGGCTGTTCTAGCTCGATGCTAACAATGAATCTATCTATGGAAGCTCGGCTTCCTAGCTAGGACCTGGAGACAGCTCATAGCCAGACCAGGCAGGAACTTTGGACATTTTTGCAACTAGGTAGTAGGTAATTGAGTGCTGGTCCCAAGCTTGTTTCCTCATTTATATTCCTCATAGGATCTCAGCCCATGAGACAGGGCCTCCCCTAAATGTACAGAGGTTTGACTCTAGATCCTGTCCAGACATAAGATTGACAACAATGATCATCACAGCTTTTATGCATCTTTAAAATGTCTTTTCTAAAATGTCACCTTCTAAAAATGTCTTTTCTCTCCTCTCTTTGCCTTCCCACCAACTCCCTAAAATGTTTGAGGGTGAATTGGAATATAACGACGAGTATGCAAATATACTATCTATATTCTTTGTAAATGTTTGTTGTATTATGTTAAGTCAGACTAGTAAAACATGTATTAATATTCAGGTATTTGTGCTTTATTAAAAATGTATCCAACTAAAAATAAATTAGAAAAATTGGAAAACTCTGTATCAGATTCTTACATTTTCCCCCCTTGGTTTGCACCTAAGCTTGTGGTGTTTAAAATCTACACTTGGGGTTTGGAGAGATGGCTCCTTACTCTTGTCCTAGCAGACCTTTGTTTAGTTCCCAGGGGATCTTCTCTCCTCTTCCAGCCTCCACAGGCAACTGCCTATATATATATATATATATATATATATATATATATATATATATATATATATATATACCTGTATGTATATATATGTATGTGTATACATATATGTATTTGGGTATATATATATATAAAATATGTAACAATAATAAAGAAAAATAATCTGTTAATTTGAAGGGAGAAACATAAGAGGAATTAAAAGGAAGGTAGCTGGGGGAGGATGGAGAGACAGAAGAGAAGGAAGGTGGTGATGTAATCCTATTTCAATTAAAAATCTATTTATAGAAAAGAAATACCTAATTGTTAACATGTAGAGGCTCTCACACAGCAGTAGTTCAGACAGCCATGCCTGTATCTGCTGTTGCTGACTGTAGGACTTGGGGGTGCACATAAGGAGGTTCATATAGAGAAGCCCCTCTTTTCCTTGTCAGTCTCTGGGTTAGACCAATGCCGTTGCGCTCTTCCTCAGAGCCTCAGTCTTACAAGAAAACCACGGAGCCATTGCTCTTGGTCCTGCGGCAGGAGCCATTGCTCTTGGTCCTGCGGCAGGTGTTCATGGTGCGTGAGGCCCAAGTGCTGATGGGCTGAGCCAGGACAGATCACTTGTTCTGATTCCCAAAGGCACTGTGGACTGTGCTGCTTTTATGGTTTGACTCCTAAAGGTCTCCAGGTCCTGGGGCTCTGTCCCTGGTCCCTTTTGACCTTGACATCAGGCTAATTACTTTCTTCAATGCTCTGACGTTGTTGTTTGTTTGTGAAACTTTGTCGAATGAGACCACCATCCAAAGCACTCTCTCCCGAACAAGCCACCAGCATCCTGTCTTCTGAGAACACTCTGTCGGCATCCTGTTTTCCGCCTCTACCGCTGCAAGGACAGGCCCAAGTGTCCCATGTCCCTGGGCTTTGTCTTGGGTGCCGCTCTATCAGAGTGTCATGTGACTCTGTAGCAGGCTGACTGCTTCTCAACTCCCAGCCTCAGTTCTTCTCCCTCCCGCATTCTTGGACCCTGGATCCTAAGGTTGCATTTGTGTTGAGAAACTAAACTTATCTTTATGTGGGAGGCAGGAGCGAAGGTTACTTTGTGAGAGCTCTAGCCTCTCCAAATATAGTAAATTTGGATTGGTAAAGTTTGTTTTCTACTAATGTTTCATATGTTTTAGGGTCCTGTGGTCTCTGCTCCTCATAGACATGACCTACATTACATGGTCAACAGAATAATCATTTGGTTTCTGGTATTTATCACATTGGAATAATGTGGTAAATATTGGCTGTTTCATCCTATTGCTAAAACTCTGACAAGAACTAAAACAAAGTCTGGCTAAATAGGGCCAGATCACATGTCAGAAGATGGGTAATGTGAGAAGTTAAAAGAAGAGTTGATGTTTCCCACCCCTCTGAAGACTGCCATGCCCTGACTCTGCAATGACAGCCATGTTAGATTTTCCACTAAAATCACCCCAAAAAGGGCTGGACAACTTTTTCATTCATTAGGAATGATGAGGAAGAAAAAAAACTAAAATTTCTAGGGGGAAGAAAGAGGCCTCTGTATTTTATACTGTCAGTTTATTAACAGATGACCACTTCTGTCCCCACACTGCCTGGCACAGGACACATGTCCTTAAGCACTTGTCTGTGAATGATCACGTGACTGTAGGTCAGGAAGGAAGATGCTCCAAAGAGACACTGCAATTGGCTTCTGGGCTTATGTGCTTATGTGTGTTATGTGCTGAAAATGTGTTTCTTTAGACACACCAAAAAAGCGGGTATCTCGAACAATCTACAAAGAGCAGAAACTGTCTCCTTTAAGTTTCTTAAGTGATTAGTAAATTCATCAAATATTAAAATGTTGCCAGGAGGAACCAAATGGTGTGACGGATGGAAAGAGAGCAGAGCAGAAAGCCGCAGCTGTGTCTAATTACTGACTAGAAGGAAAAGAGATTGAAAAGCTTTAAAACCAGCCTGTGGGCCCGCTCCGGAATCAGGCCCGCTCCGGAATCCTACCAGAGTCTGCTCTCTGTTCCGCTCTCTTCTTCCCGCTTCCTCCGCACCTTGAAAAAGCAACATTCCACTAGAAAGAAACAAACGAAAGGAACTTTACAGGAAATGGGAAACACGGAATTCAAATGATCCAGGAGCATGGAGCAAGGACTTCCACTGTGGAGCTGGTGCTCAGGATCCTTCCAAACCTGAGTTTTTTGTGGGGTTGCTGTGTAGACATAACTATCCGCCACCCTTTCTCTGAGCTCCTCCATCTGGCTCCCATACAAAACAAAGGCAATGTGAGGAACCTCTTTTGAGTCTTCCTTAGCTTCCAGGGCCCTGGAGAATTTATTAAAAACACATTTAGAAAGATGGATATTAATTTTACTTTTGAAAGATTTGTGAGAAATTTTTTATTTTTGTTTGTAATGGATATAAAAAATGAGGATTCATGTGTGTGTGTGTGTGTGTGTGTGTGTGTGTATTGACCTTTATTTCACTTCACAGCATTTCAGCATTCTGAAAATGTTGTAATACAAATTAAGATTTTCTTAAAAAAAGTATCTCATCAGCATAAAATTATTTTCTAGGTTGTATTTGTTTCACTGCAAAAATAATTTCAAGAAATTGCTCAATAAAATACAGAGAGTCAAAACATTATCCCAGAAGTTGTCCCTGGAGCAAGACAACAAAATCCAGGGATTGTGAACGCCAGGAGACTGGGCATTTTGTGAATTTACGGTGGGATAGCCAGTTTGACCTTCTTAGAGAAACATCATTTGGGGAGTGGGCACATAGTTCCTGGGAGTCACCCGGGTTTTGCACACAATGGAGGTCTCTGCCTCTCCTGGTTTCTTGCTCTGAGGAGGCTCCCTGTGGCCTATTAGAAGCAGTCATTGCTGCAGAATATAATTCCTTAGATTAAGTTCAGTATCTATCTTGACATGTTCATTTTATAATGAACATTTACGATATTCATAATCAAACTACGCATCAACCACTATTTTAATCATCATTAACAAAGGCAATGGAGTCGCTTTTTTTTTCTGTTCAACTTCTCCTACTACACCCTGTGGTGCCAAGAAATAGGAATAAGAGAAATCCCTTCACTGAATTCCAAAGTAAAGAAGCTTAGCACACAGTGCCAGGACATAAAAATAAACACCTGGGTCCAGTTACTGCAGGGATACGAGGGAGTTAGGCTTTCAAGTCCTGAAATGAAAACAGGTTTGAAGTCTTTTCAGAGCTAAGTAAGGATGTGGTGGAATGAGGAAGGACTGGTGAGCAGGGAACGAAGCTGGAAGGAGGTTGGTCACGAGGGAAGACTGTCACAGGCGCCACAGCCGCTGTGATCACAATGCGCCACTGCTAACCTTTTGCCTGAGAGACGCAATAGAAGCTTTGTAAAGCCGAGTGACAAAATGGGGCTTCTACTGTGTACAGGGAACTTTGACAGGAGGGAGTTTGCAGATAGCGCATGGCCCATGCCTAAGAGAAACTGGCTCTTTCCGTTGAGAGACTGTTTCTATGAAGAAGGCTGGGTTGGCTTTTGGCCCCGTGTCCTTCACCTGTTCACCCCCATCCCAGCCCCGCCCGGTTCCACAGACAGAATCCATTTTCCTCCACACTGCTCCTGTTAGTCACTGATGCAGGTCAGACCCGCTCTTGCTGATTTTGCCCCACACATCAGTTACTTGCTTCTCACCATAGAAGGGACTCCTGGGACGAAGTGCTGAGGTCTTGCTGCGTCTTAGGTTATTAATTATTTTAGTTTCCAAGCCTAAGTTTCATTTTCTCAAAATAAGGATCACAAATTCCTAAATAACACAGACGCTGAGCAAGTAAGTAAACATACCAGGGAACTTGTGACCCGTGCGGGAGCACCAGGCCGCTCACGCGCTCCTGTTTCTGCTGTTGCAATTCTTCACACAGATCTCGAAGGATGGGTTGATTCGGAAATTTATGGGGGCACAGGCAGGAATTCCTCAGGAATACAAGTACACAATTCATCACAGACAAGCTGAGATCCATCACGGTGACAATAACCGGATTGGAGCTTCAGGATGATATTTCTGATAAGATTCCAAAAGAGTTGAAAGTTTAATACTTCCAACATATTTAAAGCCAAAAAAAAAAAAAAACCAAAACTCTCTCCTTTTTATGTCTTCCAAATCCCTTCCCCTCTCAACTTTTCCAAAATGCTGAAGGGCAAAATAAAACAAAGAAAATGTGTTTCTACTCACGAAATGTTAAAATAAATATGTAATGATTTCTTGGTCAAAATTTTCCTTTCCAAGATAAAAATAATTTGAAGTCACATCTGATAACTATTAATGTGACCGTTCCAAACCGTGAGGCATGGTGTTCCACAGGCAGCTCACAGGCCGGTGAGCAGGACGAAGGAGCCCATGCGGGTTGCTGCGCCACAGAGCAGCATTCTGGCCTGGAATGATAGAGGGGCTGTGCATCTGCCTTGGGCTTCTCTACAGCCATGGTCCAAGAGCTTCTCAAGGCCAAAGCCCCACAGATACTTCACGTTTTAACCTCTGATGCCCCATGGCTTTGTGGGTTGTGTAATTGTGTGGGTTGTGTCATTGTACGGGTTGTGTTGTGGTTTGTATTATGATGTGGGTTGTGTGTTGTGTTGTTTTGTAGTGAGTGTAGGTTGTATGGTTATGTGCATAGTATTACAATGTGGGTTGTGCCATGGTGTGGGTTTTGTTGTGATATGGGTTGTGTTGTAGGTTGTATTGTGGGTTGTGTTATGTTGTGGGTTGTGCCATGGTGTGTGTTATACCATGGTGTGTGTTGTGTTGTAATTTGTATTGTGGGTTATATTGTGATATGAGTTGTATTATGATATGGGTTGTATTGTGATGTGGCTTGTGTTATGTTGTGGATTGTGTTGTAGGCTTTATTGGTATATGAGTTGTATTGTGATATGGGTTGTATTGTGATGTAGCTTGTGTTATGTTGTGGATTGTGTTGTAGGCTGTATTGGTGTATGGATTGTATTGTGATGTGGATTGTGCTGTGGGTTATGTTGTTACATGGGTTGTATTGTGATGTGGGTTGTGTTATATTGTAAGTTGTACCATGGTGTGGATTGTAATATGATGTAGGTTGTGTTGTGGTATGGGTTATATTGTAATGTGGGTTGTACCATGGTGTAGGTTGTGTTGTATTATGGGTTATGCTGTAGATTATATTGTGATGTGGGTTGTTCTGTGCCCTGCTACAGATTGTGTTGTGGTGTGGTTGTTCTCAAGATCTGAACTACTCTAGCCCTATGTCCTTCATGGTTTCATCCTGATTCCTGAAGACTGTGGCTGTGATGTTCCAACAGCGCCAAGAGTTACTGCCCCACTCATTGACTCTTATTTACAATGTCTCCAGCCATTCATTCTCCATCTGCTTCTCACCATGAAGTGTGTCCCTCAGTTCTCGCTCACATGAGCATCGTGTACCATTGTCAGTACTGCGACAAATGCCTATTGTATGGCATTTGGGGTATAATTATGGGCAAGGACGATAAGGCCATTATTATCATTGAGCTTAAAAGTCCAATTCAGGAGAAGAGCGGCCATGCAAGAGCTGCAGGAAGGGAAATGGAAAAGGCAGAGAAAGAAAAGGAAAGAAGCCCCTTAGAAGATAAGATGCTATCAGAGTGGAATTCGATGCCTCACAAGGGGAGCAGGCTGTGCAGCAGCAGCCCCTGAGGGCAGGAGTGAAAGTGGCTTCTCACATGACAGGGCTTCGAGCACAGGAAGTTGTTTCAGAGCCTGAGCCAGTAGTGAATGATTTAGGTCTCTAGACAGCTTTCATGCCATAAAGAGTTTTTAAGTCTTCATGTTTCTAAAGAGTGATTTATGAAAGTTATTCATGTGTATAGGCAAAGATACATATTCTACATTCACGCTTTTGTTAAATTTAATTTTATTCTTTACTTAGTCACTTTACATCCCTCTCATCTGCCACCCTCCCAGTCACCCCCTTCCACAGTCCTTCCCCTCTCCTCCATTCTCTTATCTGCTGAGTGTTTGGGATGCCCCTGGGTATCCTCCACCCTGACACTTTAAGTCTCTGCAAGGTTAGGGCCTCCCTTTCCCGCTGAGGCCAGACAAGGCAGCCCAGCTAAGTTTTAGCCTAGCTAAAATCAACAATTGATAAAATGGGACACCATGAAACTGCAAAGCTTCTGTAAGGGAAAGGACACTGTCAATAGGACAAGATGGCAGCCTATAGATTGGGAAAGGATCTTCAGCAACCCTATATCTGACAGAGAGCTAAGACCCAAAATTTGTAAAGAGCTCACCAACAACTCAAATAATCCAATTTTTAAAAAGGGGTAGAGCTAAACAGAGAATTCTCAACAAAGGAATCTCAAGTGGCTGAGAAGCACTAAAGCAATGTCCAGAGTCCTTAGTCATCAGGGAAACGCAGATCAAAACTACTCCACGGTTCCAATTATACCCATCAAAATGGCTAAGATCAAAAACGTATGTGATAGCACATGCAGGTGAGGATGTGGAGCAAGAGAACATTCTTCTATTTCTGGTGTGAATGCAAACTTTTACAACTACGTTAGAAATCAGTTTGGTGGGTTTTTTGTTTGTTTGTTTGTTTTTTGTTTTTTTGTTTTTTTTAAACTGGCACAAGTCCTACCTCGAGAACCAGCTATACCACTCCTGGGCATATATACAAAAGATGGTTCAACATCCCATAAAAACACTTGCTCAACTATTTTTATAGCAGCTTTATTCATAATAGCCAGAAACTGGAAACAGCTTATATGTCACTCAACTGAATAATGGACAAAAAAATGTGGTACGTCTATGAAATGGAATACTATTCAGTTACTAAAAACAAAGACAGCATGAATTTTGGAGACAAATAGATGGAACTTGAGAAAACCATCCTGAGTGAGGTATCTCAGACCCAAAAGGACATGCATGGTATGTGATCACTTATAAGTAGATATGTCATAAAATACAGGTACCCATGCTACACTCCACATATACAAAGAAAAATGAAGGCACACTTGAGGATACCTGAATCTCACTTAGATGGGGGAATAAAATAATCATATAAGGCAGATGGAGGGAGGGAGTTAAGAGGGAGAGGGGATGGAGAAGAATGGGGAGTCCAGGATGAGGTATGGGGAAGGATTGGAGAAATAGCTAGATGGCCATGAAAATGAACGGATATCTGCTACTGACAGGGGTCAAGAACATTGTGGGGGACATCTCTGGGATGAGACAGACACCTGGAATGGGAGAAGTGACCAATAATCAATGGGGGTGACTTTAGCTGTGGCTCACTACATTAAGGACATGGAGTCTGAAAAGGCGACCTCCTGTAGCCAGGCAGGAATGCCCATGAAGCAATAGAAACATCAACCCACCCACGAAATTTTCAACTTAAATTTTATCCTGTCTATAAGAAATGCAGTCATGGGATATGGAGCAGAGACTAGGGGAGTGGCCAACCAATAACCAGTCCAACTTGAGACCCACCTCACAGGCAAACAGCTACCCCTGATACTATTATTGATACTATTATTGATACTCTGTTATGCCTGCAGACAGGAGTATATTGTCTTCTGAGAAGCTCAAACCAGCAGCTGACTTCAACAGATACAGATACCCATAATCAAACAGTAGATGGAGCCTGGGGGCTCTTATGGAAGAATAAGAGGAAGGATTGTGGGCCCCAAAGGTGATCAGAACTCCACCCAAAGACCAATAGAGTCAACTAACCTGGACCCTTGGGTCTCTCAGAGTCTGAACCACTTATCAAAGAATATATATGGTTTGGACCTAGACCTCCCTGAACATATGTAGCAAATGTATAGTTTGTTCTTCATGTGGGTCTTGAATGACTGGAATGGGGGCTGTCCCAAAAGCTGTTGCCTGTCTGTGGGATATGCTCTTCTAGCTGAGCAAAGCTGTTGCCTGTCTGTGGGATATGCTCTTCTAGCTGAGCAAAGCTGTTGCCTGTCTGTGGGATATGCTCTTCTAGCTGAGCTGCTTTGCACATTCAACCTAATGAAGAATGCACACACATTTAGACTTTGTGAAGTGAATAGAAGATTTTCCCCAAATATAACTCTTGAAGAAAGAGCTTTACAGCTTCCAGCATGAGGTAAATAGAAATGTGCACTAGCCCTGCTCATGGTGACTCCTCTGCTCTCTTGTGTGTCTTCTTTGCAGTTCTACAAACCTCACATACACACTTGATGGATTACTACTCCTATGAGAGGGTCAAAACAGGACATGTTTATGGACCAAGTTTGTCATATGAGATGGTGCAAATTATACAGTTTTGAGCTTTGGGAGACATTCTGTATAAACCAAAGCAAGCAAGCAAGCAAACAAACAAACCTTACATTAAGTGTATTTTTCAGTTAAGTCTGAACAGAACTACCTTTTCATAGAATATCTCTTGGCAACCTTCAGAACAATCCTCCTCAGATAACACACTACAATTGGGTTTTGAAAGTTTGTTCAAATATAAAAGAAGAAGCATAAAATCAAACGACTTCCTGTTTAGGGGACTTGCTAGTATTGGTCTACTAGACCAAGTTCCCAATCAATATTAAAGTAGGTAAGAAACAAAGCACCCCCTTAAGAGCAGAGAATCCCATCTCTGACCATAGTTAGGCAGCTCGGGTGACAGTGGAACACTAAGTCTGGCTAAAAGCATTCTGTAGAAAATAGGATGATGAATTAAAAAGCCATGTCAATGAAGTCTTCAACTTTGCCTTCATGAAGATAAGGATTGGTTCTCAGCAAAACAGCCCTCTGTTATATATGATGTGTGAGTTCCTCATTCCTTTACTTTCCCAACATCTGCATCCATTCCCACAGATAGTTATCATCTCCACACAGTATGTCTGATTGTATTTTTAGCAAGCATATTAAGTTAATATTGACAGGATATAAATTCTGAGTGTCTGGAGTATACAATTTGCCATCTTAATGCAGGTCAGCATATGTGAAATAGACAGTGTTGCTGGTGTAGTGAAACTGCTGCCTTCCCTTTAAGGAGCACTTCCCTCCTTGAAAATGCCCCTCTCCCATGGCTCCCCCTCCAAGCTTGACTCTAGGAAAACACACAGTGCTTTCTACTCAAAGTATACTTCCTCATGTATCTCTGTTGGAGATGAAGTTGCATCTGTGTTCTTTCTGATGTTGTAATCATTTTGAATCATTTGTATAACAGTGTGATCCAATAGTTTCAGTGTTATCTTCATTGCATTGCATGGTAAATGATGTCATTCCAACTAGCATAGTGTCACCAATAATCCATCAGTGTCCTGGCCACCCATGGCCAGGGTGCCTGCCCAGCTGACAGCTGGCTCAGCACCAGACTTTCCTATAGTCGGATGTGGTTACATAAATAAGCATACAGAAACATTTTCATGTGTCTCGTGATTAAACAGCATCTAAAAATGTGATGTATATTCAACAAATATTCACAGAATAGCTCAATCAACAAATACAATAGTTACAGATAATCAAATGTAATTTAGTCATTTTTAGATTTAACAGGAAAATCCTTTAATAATGAAAAATTTTAAATTTATTTGAGTAACTCATTGGCTGGCTCTATAGTCCTACTTGTTCTGAAAATGTATTTTCACTCAACAGCACTCTCTGACATAATTATAGATTTTAATTGGCAGCCTCTACCCACAAAATTCAATGTGAGAGGAAGCACCTAGCCTCACAGAGACTTGAAGTGCCAGGGTGGGGGGATACCCGGGGCCCCCACCTGCTCAGAGGAGAAGTAGAGGAGAAATGGAGGAAAGATTGTAAGAGAGGGAGACCAGGAGGGTGACAGAAAGAGGGATGTAAAGTGAATAAGTAAAAAAAAAATTAAATTAAAGAAGAAATATATATGTATAATTAGGGACAAGTATGCTTGAATAAAACATTAAGTAAGTAGCTTATATATATATATATATATATATATATATATATATATATAACACATATATTATTGAAACAATATATATTATTGAAACAATATTTGCATCATGTATCACAAACAATAATATATTATATTTTTATATATAATAATAATTATTATTTGTGATACATCATACAAGTCAGCCAGAAACAGGCTAGGCAATTAGCCGCTCTCATCATATAGGGTGACCAAATGGCGTGTCCCTGAGCTGGTGTTCCACAGCCATGTCTTCAAACCACCAACAACTCTACTCACTAACTCACATGTTACTTCTATAGAATCAGTTTGAAGGAAAACACTAATGTGGGGAGACGTTTGGGCAGAGAGTCCACCAAGCCCACATTAACATTCGTCAGTGTAGAAGTGACTAACTTGTAAATACTCTGGTGGAGTAGCCCTTGTTAATTAAAACATAGAATGCATTTGTAGACTATGAGGAGTTTATGAGTTTAAAATCTGTGGACTAGTGTGACATAGATGTCACAGGGCAATCATAGTGGGACAGGCACACTTAAGTGCAGCAGACAGGGTAGACGCACCTGAGCCAGATGCTGTCTTTGGGTTTTTCTGCTGGAGAAGGCATCTGGAAGATCCTCATATCTCCATTACAGCTCAGGTTCCTAGAAAGCCTGAAGGGAGCACCTCCAAGGGAGCACATGCGAGGAAGCTTAACTGACCTTGTGGTGATGTGAATATCCTGAATTTATCAGCTTACCAAGTGCATCAAGAGAAAGAAGAAATGGATAGGAAGTGACTATTAAAAGCCAACTTTGGGCTGGGTAGGTCTACCCTGTCCAGTGCCTGTCTGGCCTGCACAATGACCAGAGTCATCCCCAGCACATATAGGGAGCTACTCTCCATGAAAACATAGAATGTGAGTGCATTCTGTTGGTACAGAGTGGGATGAACCCATATTGGCTGGTAGATATAAACAACTTAATGGATAACTAGAAGCAAAGGCTCTCCAGGAAGAGGAGGTTATACCTGCCAGAAGGCCAAACTATTAACTTTTTCTTGGTCACAGACCTCACTTGGACTGTTTTGACAATTAAATAGTATCCGCCTTTTGCTTTCCACACCATAGGCCTCCTTCCAGAAGCTGCATGCTCAAAGAAAAGCATTTTCCAGACAGAGAAATGACCTACCTCCCAGTGCAGAGGCATATTTAAAACAACCAGTAGGGAAGACTGAGCAACTCACACAGGGAAACTGCTGGAAGGGTCCTACGGAAAACGGAATTGGACTCGTACTTTGGAACATCTGCCACCTGTAATATTTCAAAAGCTTCTGAATATACATTTCAGAAATGCAGCCGAACAGCCCAATGAAAATATTTTCAAAGCTATCACATTCCCAAACTGTCTTTATAAATCAACACATACTCTTGTCATTGTCTATACATGTGTTCTAAGTTAAAAGGAATTTTATGAGCTTTGAACATCTTTTACTCATTTCTTAGTATCGTAGTGCTAAACCAATGTATTTTCCCCTAGCAAGATCTTACACAGTGTGAAGCAATATTATATTAACATGAACTGAGAAAACAAATCCCAAACTTAAATTGGCACTACAGGGTGTCATAGCAAGTCATGTCAGGCTGCCCCTGTCTCATGAACTCCCAGGACTTAAGCAATATTAGCTGTGACTAGTTGTGTACTCATAACATTAAAGATGCAGAAATGCCTTTGCTTCTGAGAGAAAAGACCGAAGTTTATATCAACCTCTATGTCCACAAAATATACATATAAATTTATCTGTGTGCCATTCAGAATTCTTTGACACATCACGGATGTCATGCCACCAGTGGGGTTGCCCAGATGTTCTTAAGCTGGATGACCCTTATCATCTCTGCTGTACCCTCTTATTTGGGTTGTCATAGTAAAACTAACCATGTTTCTGAAGAACACTGCACAAAATTAGTTTGTGATATAGTTATCACCAAGGCGAAGTTACAAACTCTGAAACAGGGCCACTGTGGTGGGCCGAGAGACAAGCCATCAAGTATGTGACTTAGAAAAGAGAAAGGCCCAGACTTTACCCAGAGAACACGGAGAAACCATGAAGGACAGAAGACACATGGCATGGGGACAGCAGCAAAGGCAGTGGATGGGTTGGCTGCTGCTTAAACAAGCCACCAAAATCTTAACAAACACCCAACAGAAAGGACAGCCAGCAAATGCCATGCAGAGATGACAGACATGGGAATCATCCAGACAGCCATTATAAGCAGGCTTCATCCAGCAAGAATACACACTACTGATATGAAGATGAAACCCCGTACTAAAAAGTGGGAAATATTAAAAGAATCAAATAAATTTTCATCATGGAAAAAAAGAACTGAAAGAGAGCTCATGCTTTTGGGGAGGGGTGGCTTTCATTTGAATAAAGGTGGACAAGTGCACGCAGCATAATGAATATGAGTACGAATTAGAATCTCCTAACCCGATGGGATTGAAGCAGATGAACAAGTTCAGAGTGTTACCTGAAAATCAGGCACTCCTAGATCCCAGGAAATCAAACCCGCTACCGATGAGCTGTGGCACCGAGGGTAGACTGTTTGATCTGAGGATTATCAAACAGTTACTAAATTTTCAAAATTATGATGTCTACAATTCCCAAGCATTGTTTTACTAATTTATCATGGCTGTGGTGTGCTTTTGGGTCCACTATGGGGGACCCATCTTTAAATGCAGACTAGAGTTGACATCGTGGTTTAGATATGAGAATGTGGATGAGAGGAAGGAGAGAGATGGAGAAATGGGCTTTTCCAGATGGGAAGAGATGGAAAAGAGAAAAAAGTGTGGAGAGAAATGAAGGAAGATAGAAAAGAGGGAGAAGAATGCAGGAGGATGGGGGAGGATGGAGAATGCGAGAATGCGGGAGAAGGGGGGAGGATGCAGAATGTGGGAGGAGAGGGCAGGATGGAGAATGTGGGAGGAGGGGGGAGGATGGAGAATGCGGGAGGAGGGGGGAGGATGGAGAATGCGGGAGGAGGGGGGAGGATGGAGAATGCGGGAGGAGAGGGGACGGAGGTAGAACCAGCAGCAAGACCAGTTCAGGAGCCCAGGAAGTGCTACAGGAGAAATTGTAAAGAGACACCATGAACATACCAACTCTTATAAAAGAAAATATTTGACTGGGGCTGGATTACAGTTTTCCAGAGTTTAGTTCATTGTCATCATGGTGGGAAGATGGCAGTGTGCAGACAGGCATCATGTAGCTGAGAGTTCTACATCTTGTTCCATGAGAGGCAGAAGGAGACCATTTCACACTGTGAATAGCTTGAGCATACATGAGTTCAAGGCCCACCTCCATGGTGACATCCTTCCTCCAACATGCCACACCTATTCCAATAAGGTCACACCTCCTAATAGTACCTTCTATGGCCAAACATTCAAATACATGAGTCTGTGGGGGCCATACTTACTCAAACACCTCATAACTGGAGAGTGATATAAGTGGAAGGGCTCTATTAGGGTAGAGGGCATGCACAAACAGGAACAGGCCAAGTGGGTCAGGGAACTAACACAGAAACAGTGTGCACAAGCATCACACACACAGAGTAAGCTACACCCGCTGCAGGGTAGTGGTGAAGTAGGAGCTGACATTGGCTAGAAGCCAGTGAAGATGATGCTGAAGTCTGAAGCCAGCACTGCATGCCTGGTCGCTATCATGAATGCAATATGAATGCTGACTTAGCAGGAGCCCAGAGCAGATGTGGAAGGCACAAAGGTTCTACAGGGTCCAATGCAACATGGCAGCTTCCTTGCCGGATGCCATGGGAGAGGGGGTGAACCAAGAGAGACCTGAGAGGCAAAGCTAAAGTGAACCAAGGACTGAAGTAACAGAGCCACCGCCAACAGCATCATAGAGGAGAGCTACAGTTTGCTGAGTCACTTCAGAGAGTTCCTCTGGGGAACCACTGAGGTAAGAGCAGGAAACAGAGCTGGGGATGGGTGGGCAGAAGACATGAAGCCAGTCTACTCTACTCCGGAGGAAATGAGGCTTCCTGGGAGGGTGCTTCCACAGGGGTGACCACCTTGCCATGTTTGTCTGCATGTGCTGGGTGCCGTGGACAGAATGTCCATGCCCTCTCAGGTTCAGATGTTGAACGTCTTACTCCTGGTGTGGCAGGTGTGTGGGTAATGAATGAGGTCATAGGGTGGAGGTCCTGACTGGGACTGATGACTCTATAAAAGGGACCTCCCAGGACCCCTGGTCCTCTTATCATGTGGACCACAGCGAGATGGTGGTACTAGGACAGAAAATGCCATTGTGCAAGGAGGACGTGGGGAAGTACACTCACCAGAACACCGTGAGGAGCTCTGATCCTAAGGCACCTCTCTGGCTACCTCCAGAACTAGGAAACAATTCTCTGCTCTGCTTCACTCGGCCGAGTGGCTCCTGGTGGCTCAACAGCCTGATACCCAGGGTCTGCCAGGTGGAGGCTGTCACCCCAGGTGCTTGTCACTGGATTTTACTGCCTTCTCTATTAGCCTGTTTCCTTGGTTAAAGTGCCGGATCGCTCTCATAGGGTTATGGATTTTTCTATTGTGTTCATCTTTATTGCATGTACTGCAACCACTTTCAGTTGCTCTAAATAGAATTTTATTATATTAAAGCCTAAATTTTATTTATGTTGAGAAGCAGTACATCTGCTTAGGACATTTCTAGAAAAAATGTATTTAACATAAAACTATCTTTCTTATCTAGTAATGGTAGGAATGTCTTCCATTTCTATGATATCTCCCCTTACCTCTGACCTCTGCATATTTTTTGTTGCTGTTTTATTCAGCCCAACAAATTCTGATGGAATGCCATAGCACCATCCCCACTATATTTGGATTTAAACTCTCTCATCTTGTTTTCCTTTGTTCTCTCTCAATCATCTTCACTATTTTCATTATTTCTACATTAATCAACTGTGCTAATTTCAATTATTATCATTCTTTGCTGTTCTTTTAAAGCATGGTCCAAAGAATAAGACATACATTCTGAATTTAATGCTGATAATTATAAGCTATCACAGTTAACAGGACCTCATGACACTTCATGACATGACAACCCTCCTCTTGGTTTTTGAACAAGTATATTTCTGCTTGATTTTAGGATCATCAGAACTGAATTGATCATCAGCAGCAGAAACCTTGGGCTCCAGCCTACCTGAGTTTTGATAACATTTTTTCTTCTGCCTCTGAACCATCTGAACTGAACACTGACACGGGGGCTGGTGCAGAAAAAACCCTCTTACGTGTTTGCCTGAAAAGATATTCTTATCTTTGTGGTTATGAATAGTTTTACTGTTAGTTGCTACTTTTCGACACTTATCTACCACAGGGTTTCTTGTCATGTGTCAGTGTGTGTGTGTAGCTCCTACTATGCTCACTGCTGCCCCCCACCACCACCATCCTCCTCCTTCATGGATATGATCATTGTCAATGTTTTCAGTTTTCTCATGAGTCCATTTGATTTGGATTTCTCTAAGGGCTGGTTGGGGTAACTATCTTCCATCAAGTTACAAATCAGTGAATTTCTTCTCTGGGAAAAGATCTGTCCAGGTCCCTTACCCTTTCCGGAAGTTCTGTTTTCCCCATGCTGAGTTCCAGGACCTCTGTATGAAATAACAACATGGACAATTTCCAGCTCAGGGCCGAGGTGCGTGGCATCCTCTGAGAACTGCAGGTTAAGAACACAGATACTTCCTGTTCTTAATGAAAAGCTGCTCAAAGTCATTCATCTGGGCCCTACTGCAGAACCACAGACTGCCTGCCACTCTGTGTCAGGACCAGTCTATTCACAAATCTCCACAGGAAACCTTTATATGCCAAGGTCTTTGAACACAAATTCAGGTGAGAAAATGAGCATCTTCCTCATAGAGACATATTTTTTATTGTGGAGAAAAGGAGATGAGTAACTTAGTAACCAGGAAGAGCTATGTCCATAAAGGAGAAAGGTCAAAGAGAGGCTGGGGTGGGTAGCAGCAGAAGGCAGGTCCCCTGGAAAGTGTCACTTTTATAAAACCAAGAAGACGAGAGGAAACTGGCCACGCGGTTTCCCAAGAACCCCTGGCCAAGCTTGCTGTATCCTGAGTCCTCACATCAAGGCACCCCTCGGCCCTCCTTGGAGACTCGGCAGTCACCAGGAGATGGCTGTTAAGGCTGGAGACCTTTCCCTGTAGTAACTCTGACATGGGAAAGTGGAGAAAGTTGACAAAAAAACAATGAGGAACTCCAGACCAGCTGGCTGAGAGTTCTAAGACAAGGAAGAATCAGGGCCATCTCCCAAGTCCTTCCTGCTCCTCCTAAACCAGTATTATTCGCACTGCTTGAATTGCTTCCAGAGAAAAGCTATTAAACTGGAAAATGCCCGTCTGAGCAGACCATGGGCAAACGTGCGCCAACTCCAAAGCAGAACATGCCAGCACACAGACACCCGCTTATGACCTCTGCCTTGGTTTCATTTTTATTTTATTTTTTTGAAGAAGAAAATAAAAGCACACATATTAAGTTCTCATACTGTAATTCCTGGAAATCATTTTGGAGTCAAAGAATTCTGACTGTTAAGAGCAAAGACAAACATTGAGAGATTTCCTGCCGCTCCGGGAGCTGCGCCAGTGTACGGGGTTTCAACCTCCCCCTGCCAGAAGTGCTACGTGGCAAGCAGAGGCCAGGCTCTGCGAGCAGGGACCAGGCCTTACTGACAACTACAGCGTGGCAGCTGGAAGCCAGGCTTCGGGGTCAGGCAGCAGCTAGCGGGAGTGCAAAACCAGACTCCAAACCCAGGGAGCAAGCCTTCACTTAGAACTGCAACATGACAGCTGGAAGTCAGTCTCTGAGGGCAAGCAGCAGCTTGCTGAGTGCCTCCGAGTACAGGGAGCCGGTATCCACTAAGACGGGCAGGGTAGTGTGCGAGATCTTGTGGTGGAGAGAAGCAGTCATGAGAAGAAGGAGACCCAGGAGATGGAGGCATTAAAAATCAATCTGAAGGGTAACGCTTTCAGATGAACCAGGTCAACCCGTTGTGAGCCCTCAATGGTCAAGCTGCCTTTCTGGCAAAGGGAAACCTGGGACTTAACATGAGCCCATCAGGACTAGTGTCTTCCTGAAGCACTTCACCCAACAAGTCCATCCCTGACAGTTAATTGCTATGCATTTGAAATCTTCAGAGACAGAGCGCCGCCCTCCACAGGGAAGTGTTCACCCCACTTGCCACAGGTAGCATAGGATTGGTGTGTGTCAAGGACAGATGCCCTATGAATGTCCACGATGGGTCCTGGGAGTCAATGTTGAGTCATTTTGTCAAAGTTTAGAAGCTACTCAGAGGTTAGCGTTAACTTTTCCCCCCAGAAAATTCCTAGCCATGCTAACTTGCTCTACCAAACTCCATGAAGGTTCCTGTAGTTTGTAATAAAACCATAACACTGGTGGTCAGTGCTGCCTTTTCCTTCAGTGCTTCCCACTTTACAAATGATGTCTTCCTGTGTCTTTGCCAAGTAGAATTTTGTTAAGACCTTGCCTATAATGACTACCATATAATGACTACCGTCACAGCTGTTTCTGACTTAAGGGACCAGAACGGGGTGGCCATACAAAGGAGAATCAAGCAAAGTTGAAAGTAACTTGGTCTTATATGGCAAAATAAAGTGAGAATGGGCATGACCATCCCTGTTAATTTGGTCTTCCTGTAGACTGGGTCTTAGACAATTAGCCAGGAAGTAGGCATGACCTAATAAGGACTCTAAAGAAGGACCGGGGCACTAGCGTCTTGACACACTACCTGCTGTGGGAGGACTATTACCTAGACTGTAGGATGTTGTCAGATACCTTGAGTGTAGACCCTCAGGCTATGACACCTTCAGTGACACGAGCTTCCAGAACAGCCTCTTCAGGTCTCACGGGTGAACCAGCAAGGACTCTGTCCTCCAGGTCTTATAAAGAGGAGAACCGGGTTTTCAGAAGTCATCCCTGGGTTACATTAGAGCTGGTATGACCCTGAACACTGAGGACCACGTCTGGACCATTGAAAGACACACCCTTGGGTCCCCAAAGCTTATGGAACTGGAGTTTGGGTGCTTTGTTACTTTGACCATATCTCCGATTCTTTCTCACAGTGTGGTCAGAGGGGCAGGCTCAGGATGTGTCAGCAAAGGCAAGCATGCCAGTTACCTCCATTCTAGAGTGGAGCAGTGTCACTGCCTGATCTGACCCGCAGAAAGGAGCCACGAGGCAAGGAGTTCTTCCCAAAGCAGTTTACTCAGGATCCTTGATTTCTTCCAATTGGCCCCTGAGCCTCTCCCTGACCGCCCTTAAATCTCTGTGCCCTCATCACTCAGAGCCTACCACACAGGTGCTTGCCATAGCTCTAATGTGCTCCACGTTAGCTGGCCTGATCCTCCGTAGCAGTGCTTCCGCGCAGTACAAGACTGCGGACGTGACTATGCAGGAGTATATATGGAAGTCAGGTGTTAGTCATAAGGCTTAGCAACCTTCTCCGGCACCATCTTGGAATGGTCACCACACCTGCTCCTCACAGAGCAGCTTACACAGAGCTTCTTTTCACAGCTCTGGGAGCTAGGACCAACATCAGGGACAGCTGATTGGCTCTCTTTTCCAGCTTCCAGACTACCTCCTCCTAGAAGCACCCTCACATTCTCTTTTGTGGTACTTGGTGGCCTCATTCTCTTCTTAGAGACATAGATCCTATAAGTTTATGGCCTCATATGTCATCATATCAATGTCCTTACCTTTGAGGACTTAGTTTCCAAGTACAGTCATTAGCTAGATCTTCAATCTAGGACTAACAATTGACTCCAGACAGTTGCTAAACTTCTGTATGATCCATCTTCCCTCTGTGATGCAGGAGACTCTCTGTGAAGGACAAGAAGTCTTGCTCTGCTGAGGAACAACCTGAGGGTTGTAAGCCCTCCACTTCCCTTTCCTTAGTAGTTTATTGTCATTCCACCATTTCTCCTGGGAGCCCTACCCCACTGATGTGCTCACGTTTTTAGAGAAATTCTCTTCTCTCTTGAAGTCCAATATCCCCAGTCTACAAGTTCTAAGTATCATGATTAGTTACTTTCACACCTTGACTATTGTAAGTCTCATGTTGAATTTGATTAAACCATCAAATATCTACCCATGCTCCTGAGAACATGGGGGTTAAAGCTCCAAGCAGTTATCAAAGCATTTGGTGGGTCATGATTGAGATGAATTCAAAGACTGGGCTAGGACATCTGCAATGGCAGATGGCAATACGATGAAGGTTTGATAGGGCTGCCAAATGTGAGGGTGGAAAGAAAGCCAGAATGGTGCCTCTCCAGCAAAGGACCAGAAAGAAAGAAGTTGAGGACAAGATTCACCTTCAGCAAATGTCCATGAGGAAAGATGCTTCCAGTGAAGGAGAGAGAGGAGGAAGGAGTGAGAGAAAGACAGAGAGAGAGAGAGACAGAGAGAGAGAGAGAGAGAGAGAGAGAGACAGAGAGAGACAGAGAAACAACAGAGAAACAGAGACAGAAAAACAGACAGAGAGACAGACAGACAGACACAGACAGACACAGACAGACAGACAGGGAGAGACAGACTGGGGTACTAGCCCAGCAGGTGATAGTGAGAAGGCACAGAATATGCCCATTGCTTTTATCACAAAGGAGAAAATTAAAACTTTTTCACATTTTCATCAGTATGTAAAGGATTAGAACACCTCAGCATTCAGGTGCGGAGCCAATACCTGGGCCTTTTCCCCACCAGCTTCTAGATGGTCCCATGGCCCCACAGTGGCCATAGAGGATTGAGAACAGTGCTCTGGAAGCCAGAGTTTCTGGGGAATAGGGACTTGGGGTTCACAGAAGGGAGGGAAGATGAAGAGGGGAGGACATGGGCGGCCATGACAGACCCAGTTTTCACATTAACAGGACGGAAGCAGAAAGCATCAAAACCTTAGAAGTCTCACTTTGGCTTTGGCTTTTGGTTTCTGATGAATTTGAATAGACAAGTTCTGGAAAAATTCCTTGCCAAGGGTCATTTGGAAAAGGAACCTTTGACAATGGTTATGCTGTGAAAGCTCCAAGCGGCAAACCTTTTGAGTTCTCTGCTGGGGATAGGCATAGTTTTCCAGGGCTCATGAAGGCTGTGCTTGGAGGCCCCTGACCAAAAGAGCCAGGCACATTCTCCTCTGGCTAAGTCAGCCCCAGCAGGGACAACGTGGCAGGCCTCTCTGAGGACCAGCCCAGGAAAGGCAGCACCAGGCAAAGTGGAAAGAGAGTCTAGCGTTTTGTTGCAAAATGAGTTAAGAGAAGGCAAACTCCCAGAAATTTTGTCTGGCCAAATTATACTTTGGGGCCTAGGTCTGTACTTTATATTTTAGAAACTTAAATTAGTTTATAATCTCCTGAAATCTCATCTTGCCATTTGTTTTTAATACCATGTCTGCAACCTTTAAAAACATTTCCCCACTCTGGATAAAGAAGTAGTTTTCATTTAAGGCCAAATACTGGATGGTTTTATGTCACTTATTTTAAAAATATTTTACTGGGTTTTTTTTTGAGAGTTTCACACAGTGCTTTGATCATATTCACCCCTAACTCTTCCCAGACCCACTCCCCTTTACAGCCATCCAAATTTGTCTTTTTTATCTTTAAGCCCACCAAGACCAGTTTGTGGTGCCAAATTATCCTTGGATGTGTGGTCGTCCTTTGGACTGTGGTTGACTTATCAGAGATTATGTTTTACATATCTCCTTTATAATGGTGTATATTATTAGTGGGGCAATTTAATGGCTTCATGTCCCATTGAGACAGCACTGATTTCACATGCGTCCTAATATATGTTCACATGTTCTATGTCATATCTGTTATACTGGGCTGCTACTTTCTAATAATGATCTTTAACTTCTGGCGCTCCCACCTCTACCTCTCAAGTGTTGGTATTCTATGTGTGTGCCACCATACTACCTACACAGTGCTGGGTATCAAACCCAGGGCTCTGTGAATACTAGGCAAGCTCTCCACCCTGAGCTACAGCCCCAGCCCAGTGCTTGACCTGGGGTGCCAGTTGCAATGGTTGATGAGGAAGCTCTGCAAGTTACTGAGCAAAACAACACCAAAGCCATCAGTAAGTTTTGGTGTAACAGTAAGGAAATAGCTGGTGCACATGGACACAACAGAGGAGGGATACTCAGTCCTCCATTTTGAGCCCAAAGTAGGTCACCCTTATCCTCTGACTCAGGTGAGAGGTCCCTGGTGGATGACATCCTGGTAGGCATGTTCATGTTCAGGACAAAATGACCACATATCAAATCAGGAAGGTAGCAAACAATCCATGGATTGAGTTTCCTTTTAATTGCTCATTCTTGCTCAAATTCAGGGTTCTCTCTTCAAGGCAACACTGCCAATAACCTAAAGATCCTTTGGTAAAGCCACCTTTTTTTAATGATACATTGTCAGATGCCATGCAACAAGAGCTGCAGTGGGCATGTGAACTCCCTGTATACGGCCCACCATCCTGCAGTGGGCATGTGAGCTCCCTGGACACGGCCCACCATCCTGCAGTGGGCATGTGAGCTCTCTGGACATGGCCAACCATCTTGCTCAGCTACAATGGGTGAGCTCTTGTGAGAAATGACCCCAACAACTTTGTCCCAGGACTGTTTCTTGTTACTGATGTATGCCTTCTCATGTTTGTCATCGCCATACACCTCTTTTATTTGGCTTGATGTGAACGGACAATGGGAGACCGTCACTGCCTATAGCCCATTGTGATTACTTCCTGGGTGATAGCCCACTCTGTTGGGTAAATTGCCTGCAGATCAACATGAAGATGAACTTTCATGAATTAATGCTGTTCAGATGAGTTAATGACTTTATAGAATTCCTGATTTGATTCAAACAACTTTAGGAAGAAAATTTAAAGAGATGGTGATAGTTGTTTTGCCAGGGAGATATAATAAAGTTGGAATAAAGAATAGAATGTGCCCCCTCCTCATAGAATAGTAAGTCAAAGCTGCATAATGAGGAACACAATGAGCTTTCATAAATTACACTAAGAGAAATAGGCTTGGGACAGATGTGTGATCAAGGGAAAACATTCATTCTCTGTCAGGTCCAAGGATGAGGCCACAAGAGTGCACTGTGATAAAGCAAGGCCATGTGAAACTGTTGCTTTGAACTTACTATCAACATCCTCTGTAACTCTCCTTTTGTGTATCATTTTATCTAGGAGGTAATTTTATAAATAACTTTTGTCTAAGAAGGTACAAAAGAAGCTGAAAGAGAAAAATAGTGTGGCTGTTGGGCTCTGATCCATTCACTAAATATGTTTATATGTATATATATCTATCTATATGTATGTATATGCATATTTATAAAGGCATATATTATGTATATAAGCATGCATGTGCACTTGTGAAATTTATGAAAATGGTGTTCAGCTAGTGTGTGTGTATATGTGTCTGTATATGTGTATATGTATGTATGTATGCATGTCTGTGTGTACATGTACATACATATATGTGTATGTATGTGTATGTTTCTGTATGTGTTTGTGTGTGTGTGTTTGTGGGTGCATGTATGTGTATTATGTGTGTATGTATATGCATGTGTGTATGTGTGTATGTTTCTGTGTGTCTCGGTATGTGTTTGTAGTGTGTATGTATGTGTGTCTGTGTATATATGTATATACATATATGTGTATGGATGTGTGTGTCTGTGTGTACATTTGTGTGTATGTGTGTGTATGTGTGCATATGTGTATATATGTGTGTATGAGTATGCATGTGTATATGAAAATGCGTGTGTGTATGTATGAGTTTGTATATGTGTGTGTTTGTGTGTGTGTATTGTGTATGTATGCATGACTTTCTATTCTTTTCTTTCTCACTGGGCATTCTTGTTGGTCCCAGATAATTAAGTTTTGTTCTGTCAGCAGTGCTAACCCCATATATCACCCATGGGTTGGAGGTAGGCATTGGCTGCTATCAGCACTGACACAATTGCCGACACCGTATCCCCTCACTTCCTTCCTTGGGTACCTGAATGCTAGAACAGGCTTACAGCAAATACATACAAAGAGGAATTGTAATTATAACTCTTAGGGCAAATGATGGTAACCTATGTTCTAACTCACTCTGTGCTCTCCAGCAGCATTGCTACCTCTTATTTAAAGAGAGCAAAGCTTGCCTCATTATAGCAACCAAGTCCAATTCAGAGATTAAAATTTCACCTTCATCAAAAAGTCACTAATAGTCAGAGCAACAGCTTGTCATCTTTAATACTAATTTTTAAATCCACAGTCACATTGCTATGACAACAACCAAAGCTGGATGAGAAGCAGAGAATTCATTCCTCACGTCCTACAAGGAGAACATCTGGGGCCCGTGGAGACAGATCGGTCAGTAACGTATTGCCATGTGAGTGTGAGGACCTGTGTTCGGATCCAAGTATCCTTGTAAACCTGAGTGTCTTAACATACCTGTAATCCCAGCCCCAGCGTGGAGATCCATCAGGGGCACTAGCTAGAGCTTGCCAGCCAGCGTGTCTAGGTGAATTGCTGAGCACAAAGTTCAGTGATAGACTGTCTCAAAAAGTGAGGAGAACACTTGGCTTCCAGCACACACAAGCATGTACACACAGAGATCTATCAGTACACACATGCACACACACTCACACACACAGAGATGTGAACCATCCAATCCTGAAAGTGGGAGTGTTTGCTTTGGATACTCCCTGAGAGTAAAATTAGGAAACATTAAATGAAATGGAGGCAGATAGCCTTTACCTATCTACAGAAGGCCTGCGTACTGAGCTGGAGGCTACCAGCATGCCTTCCTCCTATTTTATTCAAACCCTGATGAGCACTAAGTCTTCTGAGTAGTGGCACAGTCACTATTCATTAAACAATGCCCGGAAATCATGATTTTTTTCAGCCAGCTCTGTCTGCCCTCTTCCTTCCATTTCTACCCTACTTCTTTAATTTACATTCTGCTTGAACTCTGTTAAGGCAAAGGTCATTCCTGCTGACCCAGGGACAGCCCTCCAGGGCTGCATAATACTCTCTGTTCACTCCTTATTGTGTGTCTGGAGCATGGAATTATCTCCTCTGCATATTTTGTGGATGTCTTAAATACGGCACTGTGGGTCAACTTTATGAATCAGTTCCATGTGCAAAGCCTTATTTCCCAGGAACATTCAGAGAGTCAGTTTCATTGTCATAGGAATGTTGAATATTCTCTGGGTCTCATGTCTCATCCTTTCTCATGCTAGCTATTAAATGTGTTTTCTTAGCAAATTCCTTCTAGCAAACAAATGGTCCCTGGAGACAGTGAACTCTTGGGTACGTGGCCCAGACTGTCCTGCAGATTTATCCCTCCATATGGTTCTGGGGGTAGATGCTGCCTGGGAGGTTTTCAAGTTTGCAGACTTAACAGTACTGGAACATCACCCAGCAGAAATCTCTCCAAACTAAGAATAAGGACACTAAAACCCTGCCCACCTGGCACCTGTGAGTGAGTCCAATCCTTTTGAGTCTTTCCAGCTCTCCCTGAGACATTGGAGATGGAGAGCTGCCAAGACTGGTCCCCAGCCAGCTGCTGAAGATTGGTTGGCTCCACTCTGACTCCCGTCTGCTGTGCAATTCCAGTCCTTTACCTATGGACAGAATGAGTGGTCCCTTGGAGCCTTGATAGTGTGTGTCCGGTGCTGTTGAAGTTACACATGTTACATAGACAGCTATGCACAGGTGGGTCTGACCTCACAACTCGGCTGACCACTGCCTCTTAACATCACGGGTTAACATCACTCCAAAACTTGACTAGTCTTTTGGGACCTGCTTGGCAACCCATGCTAGTGTTGACCTGGAGATCTCGCCTCTTCCTGTAGCAAGGAACATACTGAATCATGTGGAACCAGGGCGAGAATGGAAAAGCAGTCAGTCACTCCTGACCTCTGATATGTCCAGTGTGGATGCCAGATACTACCTTGCAGTACTGGAAAGTTGCTAGGGGACAAGGTGGTGGGACCATGGTGTGGAGCACTGGACATCTCAACAGGCTACAGATAGATAGCTGCTTCTAAGGTGGAAATGCCATGAGTTGTGAGGCTCTGAATCTGTCTCCAGGGAAGCAGTGAGCACACCCACACCAGTTTCTGGGAATGCAGGGAGTACCCCTAAACTGTTTCTTCCAGGAATGCTTCGAGAACCCAGATCTTTCCTCTTGACTCATCTGTTCTTGGTGCTATGGTACCAGGCACAGCTTTCTCTGCCAGCAGCCCCTGTTCAATGCCTGGAGGAGGACAAGGTCTCCACTGCTGATCCGTGTCAGACCTACCTGTGCTCTGTGTGCCACCAGCACCAGCTGCTTTACCACAGTTCCCTTTTCCTGCTTCCCCTGGACTTTCTTTCAGCACTATCAGCCAATGGTCTCTTCATCTTGACTAGTTAAGGTGCTCATTGCCTGTAATCAGAACCAAAGAGACCAAGGCTGTGAGCTGGAGGCTAGCCTGGAATATAGAGACCTGGTCTCAAAATAGCAACCAAAAGATTCCATCCTTGTGTCTTTCAATGCCCCAGGCCACACCTCTTTCTGTACTTGCTGAGTCCTGGGCTCCTCTAGCTCTTTTCCCATCTTTGGCTAATTCCTTAGTCCATGCTTCCTGGCTTCTGACTGTAACAGGACTTCTATACTCCAATAACCAGTGGTATCTCATTCTCCTAGCTGGACTGTCTCTGGCTAAACAGATACAGATCATATTGTCTGCAGGAAGATTTCCCCAACATAGCCAAGAAGAAAGACAACAGCCTTGGGGAGCACATGGCTTGTCTCCCACAGCTCCCTATGGACAATTCAAGGATATAGAGAAAGAAGACAATCCAGAGAGCCCAGAGGTAGGAGTTTCTAGACCCCAGAAGCAGACAGCATTACAGTATTATGAGCATGCTACAGAAAAGCAAGTGAGATGAGACCGCCCAGAGGACATCATTTGCTCTCTGGGCCACAGGAAGACTGTGGAGGATTAGAGGAATAGAAAACATGATCATTATTGTCTTTTCGTAGGCTTACACTAGCTGTCATGTGAGGGGAAAGGAAACAGCATTGACGTGACAGGTCAGGATGGTTGATTACTGAGAGAGGACAGATGGAGTGGGAAGACACTTTTCCGTTAGGCTTCTGAGCAGTGTTGGATATGTTCAACGGCAGTCCTAGGTGACAGGTGGCTTTCTACGTAGAAGATCACCACAGGACCACCATAAGTCCCAGATATGCACAGAGCACGTCACCAGAGAAGATCTCTGCTAAGACTCTTAGTATAGAATCAATGTCACAGAGAATCAGAAAATGGAGTAATTTAGAATAAACCTTGACTTTGAGACAGGAGGTTCTGGTGATGACCAGATGCAAGTCCCTTGCTGAAGGCCAGCCACTAATTAAAGGAAAACTCTTATGAGGACCATCTTGAGCACCACACAGAGGACTTCTGCTCCCCAGGAAGACATACACTATTTTCTTTATGAGGCAGGTATGAAAGAGTCAGTGTTCTGCCATTAGTGCAAGGGTGAGCTTTAGCAATATCACAGCAGCACACAGCACTATTGCTCTGGTGGCAGAAGATTCTGAACCTGCCTCTACATCATAAGCCCTTTTTCATTGTAACTAAGTAGAAACAGATAATGATTTAATCTCCATATATATATATATATATATATATATATATATATATTCCCATATTTGTGCACTAGCATGTTTCATACAACAACAGCAACAAAAAAAGCAGAGCATGTTTTATCCCTGGAGACAAGCACAAGGCTGGAGGGTGGAGGAATGACCTGTAGCATACAGAACACAGTCCCTGGTTCCTAAGCTTCGGCAAAAGCAGACAGGGTGGTAGCTAAGGGTAAATAATCACATCTGTGGCTTGTCATCCTGTTTTATTGCTCTGGTTTGGGAGTTCTCCTAGTCAGCAGAGTGTGTGTTATATGACCCTCTGCAGTGGAGTTGGGTTCGCTGGCATGCCAGAAGCTTAAGCCAAGGTTGGTGTCTGAGCTGGTCCCTGCTTATTAGATGGCGCCTGGTCTATCATGCATAGGCTTTCCCTGCATTCCACCTGGCTTTTATGCCTTCCAAACAGGAAGCACATGTAAAGTGGCAGCCTCCTTAGACCCTCTCAAATAGTTGCATGAAACTCGGACATGACTGCCATTGGATGCGAGACATATGGAATTTGGTAAGTTTATTGCTACTCCTGACATGTGCTAACATGTGTCTGTGGTGGGTGTCTATAGGCAATGTCGATCACATGTCACTGAGCATAGTTGACTGTCGAAATACTTCTCCCTTTATAATCAGGTTTTGCCAAAGCAATTGCTGAACAATAAGTAACTAGCTTGATCCAAGTTGCAAAGGTACGGGTCATTCTGGTCACTCTCAAGGTAGGAGTCACCTAAGCATAGGGGTCACCCAAACACCTAAATACAGGGTTCACATAAAGGTAGAGTCACCTAAAGGTAGAGACCACTCTAAAGGTAGGGTTGAACTTCCTTTCATGCTCTGCAGTTCCCCAAAGAACTTTCCAGACTAAGTCCATAAGGGAACTGTGTACCAGTGCAGACCACATCAAGACAAAAAGATAAAGGCAAGAGAATAGACTGACAGCTTCCCGTCCTCCTCCACCATATATTATTAGTTATTTGCCTTGTTGTTGCAGCAAAACTCGTGACAAAGCAACATAAAGCAGAAGTCCCCTGGGCTTACTGAGCTAGGGAATGAAGTCTACCATGTGGGGAAAGGACGGCTATGAGAACAGCCAGTCCCATGGTATCTGCAGCTAGAAAACCGAGAGGAATTCAGTTCAGTGCTCAGCTTGCTTTCTTGTTCTTATTTTCTGAAACCCCAGCTCATGCAACAGCACCCCGCACTTAGCATGGGCTTTTTCCTATTCAATTAACCTAATCTAGAAAAATCCATCACGGACCTATCTCAAGAGATCTGTTTTCATGGTGGTTCTAAACACTCTTAATTGATATTTGTGATTAACCATCGCACTTCCAGGGAAGTTTATACTTTTGAGGATTAATTGCACAGTTTGTCTTGCTACCTGGATGGCTTTTATCTCACACCCATTAATTTGGATGTTATTCCACAAGAGTGTTGGTCTTTGGACAAGCTTATTGGAGAAATTCAGCCTTTGTGTCTCAACTGCTGCACTGGTACCCCTGCCAATCTCACCTTGTTAACTCATCATGGCCCACCCATCATGGCAATACTTCATTCACACCGGGGGCATTTGCACCATTAAACAGTGCTTATCGTACTACTGTAGGGCATTAGTAGCACATTGTTATAGGTTTGTGTCACTGCTACACAGGTACAAAGACACTTACCTTAGACCCTCCTTTAGAAAACGTTTATGTCTTAAGAACCAGAAGTTAAGGAAATGGTAGCATCTTGCCTATGGCAGAAAAGCCCTGAAAATTGAGCCTCCTCCCCGTCCCCCATCCTAGGGCTCTGCTATCTGTGTGCCCTGAGTCAGTGGCCTGCACTTCTTTGACCTGGGTCACGAAGGACAACTCTACACACAGATATGACGAGCAAACTATGTCCATTTCTGTCTAGAATCTCTCTGCAGAAGGGTAGAATCACTGACTGCCATTGCAGGGAGGGCTGAATTTGGGGACTGTGTAAAAGCAAACTATCCTTAAAATTATTATTCAAAGATAATTTCTGTATACATTTAAATTACTATATAAGATAAAATTTGCTCATATATCTCTAAATTTAAAAATAAAAGCCCATCTCAAAGTTCTGAATGATCGATGAAGCTCATTTTAGTAATGGCATTTTACTCCATCCTGAAGATAGAATAATAATTAAAGAATAAACAATTTGTGTTTGCAACTTGTTCTTATAACTATACCTGGAGTCCCCAGTGCTCTGTCTTTGTGAAAATGTGAATATGTGTCTCATTCGTGTTATATGTGTGTAAAATTTTACTTTGGCACAATCCACTAGCTCCTCACATCCTCTGGGAAAAATAACTTTTTATGCATAAAATTGCAGGAGAAATAAGAATTTCAATGGCCTTTTCTACTTTTCAAAGTATTGACAATCACATTTGTTTTATGAAAGAGTATCTGTACATGAAATGTCCAGATTAGCCATGGGAAAAAGGATTTTGGAAATAGCTCATAGGTCTTTGTTCAACCTTGTATAACATTTTTAGGCACCAAAGAAGTGACTGCACTTATCAACACTTAGTTTTAATAACTAGGATATAAAAATCCCTTCCACCAGGAGTTTGGGATTCTGTACTCCTGAGAAAAGTGTTATCAACTCTTTCCTTCTCCTTGGCTACTGTTATCTGTCTTTCAAACTGTCAAGGCATTCAATTTTATCCTCAGTCAGGTGCCAGACAGAAAACTGGCCCACTTGTTAAATTAACATGGGTCAGCTAGTAAGTTCTGAGTGGGTGTTTTCTCTGTAATGTGTGTACATATTTGTGAACTCGTGTTTGTAACAGGCGAGAAAGCAATTTATATCAGCAACTGTCATTTCATGTCCAGAAATACGTGAGCCTGCCAATGTTTTACAGACGCACTGTAACACTGAAAATTCATCTCCGATCAATTATAAAAACATCTATGCATGTCATTAAGACTATGGTTATCTTGAGGAATGCAGCGCATTTGCCATCAAAAGCAAACAAGAGTGTCTTGTTTGTTTCCAGGCAAACATTAAAGCCTAACATAGCAAAGTAAATATTCTGTGAGCTCATATGAGCACATCGCTGGACAAAGGCAGTTATGTGGAAAGGAGACAGGGATAGAAGAAGAGCTGGCTTTCAGGACAGGGGAAGAGAGGATGCAAGGATGCGCTTCCTCTGTGGCTTGCTTGCATGCCCTGTGCTGTGAGCTTCCTACAAGATGATTTCCTCCTGAGGCTGTTACACTGGGAGTGGTCTCCATCCCCGGCTGTGCCCTGAGAGAGTAGAAATATGAAGGCAGCTGGCTGTGTTCCTTTGCTCTACTTGGACAGAGATCTTGGAATGGGTAAGAGGCAGCTTCCTTGGTGTTGCTGACCCTGAGTTCCAGAGGCCCATAGGCTGGGCTTTGACAACACAAGCTTACAGCTCTAAGCTTTGAGAACTAGAAGCTGAAGGCTCTAGCATTTTTGAGGTAGTGGAGGCTCATCTCTCTGACTGCTCAAGGCGGAGACTCACTGCTCAGGTTGACAACACAGATACCCATAGACCAGAGTGACAGCTCTTGACCCTGAAGTTCATGACCCTCATCCCTATGATGCCTGACAGCTTTCTCTAATCTTTCCAGTGACTAAGCAGTCCCCCTAGGTTCAGGTCCCACCTTTGGTTCATCCCCTGTCTCATCTTCTATGGCTTCAGCCTTCTTCCCTTACTTGCTCCTTTCCTGGTCTGCCTGCAGTGTCTGCCCTCAGTGGCTCCCTGAGACTCTCAGCTGCTGCCTGGTATGATAGTTCTGAGCCCCAGACACTCTCAACTCTCAAGCTATCCCCTCTTTGCTCTTTCTGGAACTGGAAACTGGAAGTATTTGTCTGGGTTTTGTGCGGATAGCTCTGCCCACTCTGCCTGTTGGAAAATACCGAAAGTCGACAAAAGAGCTTCTGGGAGAAGGCTTTATTGGGGTCTAGTGTTATGGCATAATGCATACATACAGGAAAGCACCAACTGGGAGAATGGCTTGTTTTGTTTTGGTCCCCTGACGGGCTGTATGATATCCTGTGTACTGGTTATAATGTAAAACTTCCAGATCTGTCAATTACATGTCTCACCTAAGTGCCAATCACAGGTCTCTCTGTTGAGTCACCAGGGGAGATGTCCCCTCCTATAGGTACTGCAGGGTTAGCAGTCTAGAGTCGCCAGCTGAAGCAGATGCGGCTGCAGCAGGGTGGTCAGAAGAAGCCCATGGTTCCAGGAGCTGAGTGGTTTATAGTGTACCATTGTTTGCCAGTGTCTGCTTCTGCTTCTTCCTCAGCATAGCCATGCCTGTTGTGCGTCAGGCTGGAGGGAAGCTTAATCAGGCTCAGATGGGTGCAGTGCAGGATCTCCATGTGCAAAGAACTCACCCTGGAACAGCTTTGGGAACTGACAAGAGGGTATCTACGACCCTTGGTGGGTGGCCAGGGTCTCTGGGGCAAGAGTAGAGGTGTTGGAAGATATTTCATTCACATACTCAGGAGCTGTAGGATGAGGGTGGAGGGAACCTTATAAAGTCAAACAAGGAGGGGAACATGCACTAGAAATTGGAGGAAACCCCACGGATTCCCTGCTGTGTTAGGTGGACACAGAGGAATATTGTCCCTCCTGCTTTTGTAGAAAGAGACTGATCAGACACAGAGCACAGGGTCACAGCGGTGGGCCATATCCTGTGACAGGCCTTGGGTCAGATGAGCCCAGGCTGGTCCACCCATCCAGGTTGAAGAGGGTAGGCATGCTGCTGTGGTTTAGTGAACCACAGGGTTTGGTTTGAAGAACCTGATTTGTACCTAGGACAGGAGGCACACATTCTTCTTGTCATGGTGACTATGTTTCTTTACAGAGGAGCCTGAGCTTATTCAAGCATTGCTGGGTGCCATCTCCTGGCTGCTACTTGGAGCTTCCAATGTTTTAGTTTGTCAAATGTTGCAAAGCTTCTACGTGAACGACTCTATTGGGAATATAGTAACACGAATGTAGTCATCTTTGTTCTGCCTAGAGCCTACCTCCCCTTAGAATACATAACCCGGGCATCCAAGACACACTGCTCCTGTGTCTTTACACCACAGCCCAAGTTCCCACAGAGAGTCAAGAACCAAACTCAGGTGCCATTCTTCAAGATTCTGCCCAGGGGCAAGTGAAATAATCACTACGTTTCAGTTCACGTTCAGTCAGAGGTTTTCAGACGTCCCCCTCCCTTCATTCACCCTCAGTCTCTACCTGCCAATGTGGAGTTTTTTTGCAGGACAAGATTAGATTCAAACCCTGGGTCACCATTTATACATCAATGTATGCTCTGCCCAAAGTCTCTATGGACTCTGAGTTAGGAACAGTCCTGGCTAGAAAGGAATGTCTCCCAGCTTCCCCAGGCCTGGGGCCAGCAGAAAGACAAGCTTGGAATTTGCTTTGCAAGAAGCCTGGTGAGCTACTGGAGCCTCGGGCTGGTTGTCTACAAGCCTCGGGCTGGGTGTCTACAAGCTTTCTGTCTTAGATCATCCCTTCGAACTTCTCTGAGAAGCTTAAAACCTTAGTTGTCTGATGAAGTTCATGGTAACTCTTTAGGATAAATGTTAAAATTTTCCATTTCATAATCAAATAACAGCTGGCTATAGTCTTACTGACAGCTAAGCAAACCACAAATGGTTAGCTGATTTTTTTTCCCCTCCAAATATATATTTTGTCTTGTTTTGGCTAGAAATATAACTCTTCCCCTTGGGGTGGGGGATTTTCTTGAATAATAATTCTGTATTTAAACTTTTGCAAGCTACTTGAGTATAAAGAGGAAGGGACATTGTACAAAGACTAGCACTGCACAGCAGGGGCATTAAAATGAGCAAAAATAACAAGGAGACACTCAAACTCAAAATGAGCCAGACACTGGGAGCTACACCTGAAGCATAAAAACACCTCACACAAAATGTAAATCCTGAGTGGGTAGGGTCTCTGCAGCCCGCGGTGAACCTGATGGGCGCTCATGCCTTTAATCTCAGCACTTGGGAGGCAGAGGCAGGCGGATTTCTGAGTTCGAGGCCAGCCTGGTCTACAGAGTGAGTTCCAGGACAGCCAGGGCTATACAGAGAAACCCTGTCTCAAAAAAACAAACAAACAAACAAACAAACAAACAAACAAACAAAGTAGAAAATAAAGAACAGTTTAGCCCACAGGAAATAAGCAATGTCCTCAAACTCTCTCCAGCATTAAAGAACTATTGCAGTGTGCCAAGCAGAAAGGGGATTTCTGGAAGTTCAATGACAGCCAGGGGCATAGCAGATAAAGACAGAATTGTTGCTGCTTATTACAAAATACTGACTTACTTTTTCAAAATTAATTCTTTACATGTCTGAAAGATTGTGTTGTTGTTGTTGGGATGTTGTTGTTGTTGTTAGAGAAAAGTAATCAAACGGGAGTTGGCTTGCCTCCCTAGTACCTAGCTTCATGCCCTCTTGGCTCATGTCTCTCAGTTCTGGTCCCTCCCCTCTCCAGGCAGAGTTCTCATTAGCAGAAAGGGGGATGCCACCAGAGAGAAAGTAGGTGTCAAGATAGTTTGTATAACTGAATAGCATTTCAAATGTGCCGTTATTCTGTCTGGGTTTCACTTTCCCTTCCATCATTGAACTGGTAACCAAAAATACATTACAGGCGAATAGAGAATGGAAGAGAAGACAGACCAGGGTGGGAACATTCTCACCTTCATTCACGGCCCTACTCTGACCTGTGGCATCAAATGTCTTATTTGTTCTGAAGACCTAAGAGTTCTGCACAGGAAACCTCCTCTTGGCCTCTGGTTCAGTTTCTTGTTCTGAGGTAAGCTACATATACACCTTCTCACACAGTTCTGAGAGATCATCAAGACCTGAGGCTCAGATACAGACCCATACAAGTCTCTGCCACACTTGCACCCACTAAGGTCCTTCCACAGCCCTTTGCCTTCATCTGGTTCTCCCTGGAGCCAGCTGCCCTGAAAGCCTGGGCCGTTTCCCAGCCTAACCCTGCTGAGGTGCGGGGTCTATGTGCTCTCTTCCCTCCTCCTGCTATCTGCCCTCTCAGGACTCGGTCTATTTCCTCTCCACGTGTCACCTGCACGGCACATTGCTTCCCAAGAATCCACACTCTTAAGTGCTGTACCCGTTTGACCTCACTTCTGCACTTAACCTTTTCCTTTCTGGCCTGTTGCCCTTGACCTCAGTTATTGGATCTGCCTTTGGCATCTACTAGCACATCCCTCCTGAGTGCCCCAGTCAGCCTTTCTCCAGGTAGGACAGCATCTCTGTCTCCCATCAGGGTAAGGGGACCTTGGTGTTTTCCATTGTTGGAAGGAGAGCTCTCTCGGCCTTCCAGTTGGAGTTGACTGACTGAGTCAGTCCATCAAGGAGGAGATGCTAAGCTGGGAGAGGAGATGGAAAGAGCAGACTGCAGAAGCCGTAAACAGCTAGATACCTAGTGGCCATCACAGGGCCTCCAATTTAGCATAGTATGCATGCCATGTTTACTCAGCCTTGCAAAAGCCCTTGAACATTTTATACCTTAGGAGCAGACCAATCTATACTAAATGAGACTTTCATATCTTTGATTCCAGACCTTGCTGCAGGGCATCAATCCCTCTTTCTGGAGGTCATTGTTCCCTTGTAGATAATGCAGTCTCTGACAGAAACTGGAAGTTCCTTTACAAAAAAAAAAAAAAAAAAAAAAAAAAGAATCGGTACTTTCCCAGCATCCCAAAGCATACATTGTTTTCTGGCTCAAAATGAGTCTCGAGGTGCTGCTGCGTCAGTCAGGAGCATGAGGGTCCTGCTCCTTTGGATGAAAGTGGTAGAAAGACAACTTGGAAACCAGAATCAGCTTGTAGCATTTAAAGTTCATTTTGGCCCAGTGCACTTAGCTAAAAACTCAGGATGTAAATGTGGATCCAGCATTGAACCGTGCAGTCCAGGACAAAGCATCAAGTCCGAGCTGTCTTTCAGCGCATTACAATGCGCACTGAGAGGAGAGGGCAGAGGGGCTAAGCCTCCTGTGCTACATCCAGGCGCCAGCTCCAACCTGAGATGCTGCAGAGCAACTCAACTCTGAGATGCAAGAAATGCCTCTCACATTCTGACTCACTCTGTGGTAGTTCTGATCAGAAGGAAAATATCCTAAAGAGACATGTGCGCCCCTCCCTGTGCCTGCCAGACTATTGAAATAACAGGCCCCCAAAAATTACACTTTCCTCAGGAATCTCTTCCTGGGAGAAGGGAAGTCTGAGAGGGCTGGAGTCAGCTACAAAGAAGGCTTTCCTCCCAGCAAAGATTTCACACTGTTCTGACAATTTGTCAGGCTGTCCTGCAAAACACTTAAACAACAATAATGAGCTAGACCACACCGTCAAGGCTGCTTAGCTGTGCAGGACTCTTCCTTTCTGTTTAAACCTGGACCCTCCAAACCTTCCAGGCAGGACCTTGAACCTTGTATATTAGGTGCACACCTTCATATCAAATACATTCCCTTTCTCTCTGTTCCACCCTTATTTCTCTCTTCAATTGTCCTATGGGGGATGGAATCTAAGCCAGGCTTGTCTGTACCCAGATTCTGACTTCAGTGTCTTTTTGTTTGTTTATTTTGATTTTCCTAGAGGAATTATTTAAAGGGCAGGGTGGGAAGTCCAGATGATAAAGAGAGGCCTGTCCCAGGCTCCTTTCCTTCAGAGAGCAGCCCCATTCCTGATCCTCAGGTAGATCTAGAAGTTTACCTGCTCACATTGGTGACCCAGAAAGTGTCATGCACCTCGGTTCCTTTATCATCCTTTAGCTTCAGGTCCCGGGTCACTTCCACGCCAAACAAAGTGACCCACGGCTACATGGGTCCTCTGCTCCAAGCTAAGGCGGGTCCCAGTCAAAAAGCTGCCTTTAATGATGGGGAATTGCACAGGAATCTGATTTACTGTTATAATAGTGCTAGTTATGAATATGGGACAGATATGAGGTCATGCTTGACAAGTCACCAGAATGTGACCCTATTGAGCATGCTCTGTGGTGACTCTGATGACCCTGGCTCCCTCCCAGCTCTTCTGCAGCCCTCAGCTCCACACCCCACTAGCTTTCCCCATCCACACCATTATCTCACAGGGAAACGCTTTTGTGCCCTGCCCCAGGTCTGTGATAGAGCCACACAGTGTGTGCCCTGTCCTGGATCTCTTGTGGTCCCTCTCTCTTCTTCACACTAATTCTGTTTTCACCGATCTAAGTCAAAGCATCCAAACAGAGTCTAATTTATCTTTTACTATTCATTTAAATCAACTTTAACAATACCTCTCTCTTTTTTATAATTTTATTTATTTACATTCCAGCCATTGCCTCCCTGTACCCCCTCCCACGGTTCCTCATCCCATTCCTCCCCCCTCTGCCTCCGAGAGGGTGGCTCCCCCCTCAGCCAGACCTTCCCTTTCCCTGGGGATTCAAGTCTCTCAAGGTTAGGGTGCATCTCCTCCCACTGAGGCCAGACCAGGCAGTCCTCTCTTATACATGTGCTGGGGCCTCAGGCCAGCTCATGTGTGCTGCCTGGTTAGTAGCTCAGTGTCTGGGAGATCCCTGAGGTCCAGGTTATCTGAGACTACTGGTCTTCCTATGGGGTCCCTCTCCCCTTCAGCTTCCCCCAGCCTTTCCCTAATTCAATCATAGGGTTCCCTGATGCAAAGGCTATCTATGGTGCTGCTGCTAACTGGCTTATTCCCCGAGCTTGCTCAGCCTGCTTTCTTATAGAACCGTAGAATAGCAGCCCAGTGGTGGCCCACCAACAACGGGCTGGGCCCTACCCTATCAATCACTAATTTAAAAAATGCCCTACAGGCTTGAATATACACCAATCTTATGGAAGTATTTTTCTAAATGATGTTCCCTCCACTTGATGACTCTTACTTATATCAAGTTGACCTAAAACTATCCAGTGCACCTCCACTAAGCAAAGGGTTATCCCTGCCCTGTAAGAAATAAAGATGAAACACTCAGAATAGCTAAGGAGCTTGAACAGGGATTCACAGCCAGGCTTGGCCAAGCCAGACTATGAGAGAGGGCAGAACTTGTGAGTAGCTTACATGGCCAAAAAATGTTCTAGATTCTTTAAAGATAAGATCAGTAGCACACTCCCATGCAGAAGACAATAATTAAAAGCCAATTTTGGCAACAGATTTGTGTACCAGAGCATCTCAGACTGTTCCAGGTATAACTGTACAGCTTAGACATCATAGCTCTCACTGAGCATGTTAAAAGTCTACCCTCTCTTCACACAATAAGGCAGTAAGAGCCAGCGCTGGCTGCTCACTCCAAGCTAAATAGGTGACTCGTCCCAAAAAGCAGGAGCGTAGCTCACACTGCCCACCTTACAGACCCACACATTGATCTATGATTTCCAGCTAATGCTGGCCCATTCCTTCTGCAGTTCATTTGCGTATACACTGAGAACAAACAGAAGCCACAGAAGTGATAGAAAATTCGTGTGTGTGTGTGTGTGTGTGTGTGTGTGTGTGTGTGTGTACAGCATCTACCCTGATGGTGAACTCAGGCTGGCTCACTAAACACACCTGTGCACACCTGTTCCACACGAGAGTGCACAGACATGCACTTCATCCAGGCACAGATATGACCACCCATAAAGTGTCCTGTGGTTTCTCAGAAGGATCTGCTCCAGAGCCCTAGGCTTTGACATTCTACAGCGTTCCTTTCTGCCTCGACCTCCCCCTCCACAGCTGCTGGCTGCCTCAGTCAGCAGACAAACATCCGACACCTGTTTGCAGGGCGCTCAGTTGAGATCTGATCCTCTGGCTTCCTGATCTAAGGCTTGTGCAAAGTGTGTCGCCTTCTGGGGAAAGCCAGATGTTAAAATATCTCTCCTCATAATTATACGCTTGTTGTGACAAGGCCATCATATGATGCGTCATATAAGCATGGAGGACTGAGTTCAGCCTGTGGCTGGTGGGTGAGGTCCTGCCACAGCTAACAGCAGCAACACACAGTGCCTTCCGAGGAGGTAAGCGGGGGACGGCTGCCTGGTCTCAGTGCTGACCCATGCTCCAAGGCTTCTCAGAACATCACCTGTAATGAGAAAGGTCAGAGGCTAGCCTGTCTCCTCCCATGTTTACAGAAGCAATGAAAAGTAAGAGGTGCTTGGGACAGACACTGGTGGCTGCAGCACAGGCTTCTTGGCAAAAATACCTAAGGGGGTTCCAAGGCTACTGTCCTGGCTACCTTGGCATCAAGTTCTCTCACCAGAACAGTATGCTCTGCCAAGCATCTTCCCTGGGAGCAGAGCACTACCCCTCCCTGAGGCAGCTGGCATGGCCAACAGTACCATCAGTTCTCTCAGCTGCCTCACTAGCACTGGGGTGTTAGCTCTGGAAAACTGTGAGTATACACATTCATGTGTACTTTCATGTCTCAGTAGAACCCCCAATATATGTGCCACCAGGTTCCATTCCACTGTTGCCCCAGAGCTAGCAAAGTTACCCTGACTCCCCTAAACTGGTTCTTGCAACCCCAGTGACCATTCTGCTCCTGGGTCAAGAAAGACTGCCCTAAAAATCCAGAGTACACAAGAGGAGTCAGCCTGAGTTTCTGAAACCACCCATGGCCATAAAGGTTCTAATGTCTCTCATGTCCATTGAAGAGTTTTGCCTAGCATTGGAAGAAGCACAAATCTAGGATTTCTTAAAACATTATATTAATTAAATACAAATAATTAAAAATAACTAAATCATTATGTTAAATTGTTAAATTATTATATCATAATTCTGTCCCCCAAAGCTTTTTCCCTTTCCTGGCAGTCACATGCACCAAGTTCAGTCACTGGAGAACAAGATGTCTGTTACGGCATGGACTCTGTCATTGCACAGGGCCACAGTGTGCACCCAGAGTTCACACTGGAGCTCCAGTCCTCTAACACCTACAGCAAATAGTCTCAGCTCCCCAAATCATGGCATTTGGCCATAGACTGAAAGTGTGCAGCCTGAAGATCGTGTAGAATGTATGAAAAGCAGAGACATGTGGGGACATTCTCTCATGTAAGTCACCAGATTCCCCCTCATTTCCTATCAGGTCATGGATACACAAGACTCAATCCTGGGACAGCGACTCCATGCTAAGGGCCATGGGGCAGTAGGGGATGCTGTAATATGAACTTACATATGTTTGTAGATCAAACAGAAAAGTAATATGTAAAAAGGAGCAATTGAGCAGTGTTCCACCTTAAGACTGGCTTTTTGGCACTGCTCAATCCTTTTCCGGGCCTTTTCTGTTTCTTGAATTACATATGTTAAGCGTCCTTCCATACCACCCCATTGACCAGCTAAAGCTATGTCCCATCCCTTTCCACTGGGGTTCTGAGTTTTGCAAAGTTTGCTCACTATCTACACATGCCTTTTCCTTTATAGTTACGAGGTCAAGTCCACATGCTCAGCTTGACCAATACAAGAGACTTCGATGCCCAACATGTCACGGAATGGTCTCTGTGTCTCACCACCTCACCATTTGCTGTCAGAACCACTACTGCTGCCGAAGACACCCGTCCTGCCTCTGTCTTTGCCCCTGCCCACTTCTCCTCTATGTTTAAGTTGCTCTCTTGTGTCTATTTGCTTAACTCTACCACCAACCTGAAAATATCTTCCCATCAGCTGGATACTGACAAAACCCCAGGCTGCAGTGCTGTGATCACCAGTCTTTGCTTTGCTGGGTGCTGTCTGGTCTTTGCCCTTTCCTCTACTTGGGATCAAAGAGGCAGCAGAGATTGAATGCTCATGGGCTACCCCTTGCACCTCAGCCTTTTCTGAGTCCTTTAGGGATTCTCATTGGAGTCATGGAAGGGTTCTGTTCCTGTCTAACAATGAGAACCAGCAGCTGGGGCACTGCCTTAATGTACACTCTGGGGACTTCGACTGAAGGAAGACCTATGTCAAAGACAACTGCTTTGAACCCTGCACACATACTGGGAAAACTTGCAGCCAGTTTCAAGAATCAAAATATCAGTTCTCCCTGGGTAAGATGCCCAACACCCTCCAGAAGGAATCCCACTAATTCTTTTAAAAAAGGGAGAGAGATTCATTTACAGAAACCTTTTTATAATTTATTTGCTGTTGATAATCTTTGGTATAAAAATCAAGCTCTAGCTAAATGAGGGGTTTGGGTGGTGAAATTTAACCCAATGAACAAATAAATAAATATTTACAATCTTTGGCAAAAAAAAAAACAATGTTTCATTAACGTATATGAAAAGCTTCTGTTTTTTAAAAAAACTACATAAATATTTTACAAAAATAATATGGTACATTGAATGTATTCACATCGCCCCGACCACCTTGTACCACTAAACCAAATGCCCAAGTGAAAGCCTAAATATTCTTCACATCCTCATGGTCAGAAGTCTCCTGACCCTGTGCTGGCTTTGGGAATACAGTTCCACAAAAATCTAAAAAGTGCAGGATAACAAGAAACAAGGAAACTCACCCTCAGAGATTTCAACACAAGTAACTCCATCTAGACAAATTGTGGAAACTCAGATCAAAATCGTGGATTCTTTCTGTCTAACTTAGAAATGCAGTTGCCATTACTAGAAAGGGGACTGTGAACTACCCCACCAGAGGGACAAAATATACTTCCACTGAACTCATGTGAAGTGAGAGAGGCAGTACTTCCTGCTGGGAGATCATGCAGCTTAAAGCATAACAAAAACAAAATAAAATAAAATAAATCAAGCATATGTCTGTAATGGTGTGACTGATTAATGGGTGTGTCTGGAAAAAACAAATGATGTTTCCTTAAGCATTAAAATAAAAAGAACCTATATACAACAAATAGATAATAGTAAAAAAAAACTGAATTAAAATTATTGGTAAGGATGCATATTAAGGTTCCATTCTATCATGACATAAAGCCTTGTATGTCAAACAGCAGATATTTGTAAGTGTGCCTTTATATCATTATATCCTTGTCATATGCTTATTTCTAGAAATTATATACTACATACTTGTTACTTTGTATGTTTAAAATAAATTATTAGTGAGTGGAGCTATATTCCAAATCATTTAATAAATATTAACAAAACAGCCGTACCTGTAACCTTAAGGAAATGCGTTACCAAATTCGGCAAGAGCAGCTTTTGAATCATTCTAAAGCCTAGAGTAGGAGCAGGGTACCAAAGTGCATCTGCCAACTTATTTGCCAGTCTGTTTCCTAGCAGCAGGGACAGGAAAGGATGCCCAGACAGAGATCCCAGCAGTCAGTATGCAAAGTCTGATGACGTCCAGCCAGGTATGCTTTCCACACTGCCCAACCCAGGCAGGCAGCTGAAATGGACACTGCCTCTGCTGAGGTTTTCTTCTGAAAGCTCTGAGAAGCCTACAGCTGGAACCCTGAAATATTACCCTTTGCAAGGATGTAGCTTCTTTGTCTCTGTTAAATCAGCTTTAACTGTGGCCAAGTAAGAACTGCTTTTCTTCTAACTTTGCGATCACTTTCTATGTTCTAATTAGTTAATGTTTCAAATCACTGGACAAGGGGCCACAGTCTCACATGACTGTCTTCTGGCCTCTTCCTTACTGCAGCGGAGTTCACCTGATCTTTCTTCCTGTTCAGCCTCACAGGATTTGTGTGTTATTGTAGAAACAGCACGAATCCAAAAACAGTGACAACGTTAAGCACTGAAGGTAGGTGAGCCATATTTTTCATGCTTAATTTATGAGAATGACTTATACACAATACTCCCTTCAACTCCATATACACATAAATACTGCAAGTAATTACATTTTACATGTAAACGTCATTCTTTTTAAACAAACAAGAAAAGGCAACACAGCGACATGCTCGGTCTTCGCTCCACAGTGAGCCTCATGTCTCATCCAACTGTTTTCCAGCAGCAGGCTGGATGCTCTTGGGGTGCAAATGATGTTTATCCTTTGAAGGCACTTGGACTTGGTGCTGATGAAGGAGGTGAAGATCCACTCAGTTAGGGTCAAGGAACAGGAAATGCCGCAATGTGGCAATGACAGAAAATGCCAATGACAGAAAAGCCACAAGTGCCAAGATGGACCGACGTGTCTAGGAAGGGGTGTTTGTAGCACATTGCTGGAGCTGGAGCCTTGCTCTCTAGACATCTAGAAGACAAGGAGCAAGAGGATTAGGAAGAAACAACTAGGGGGGTGTTTTACTATGTTTCGGTTTCCTTGTTTTTCTATCTCACAGTTGTAGCCCAGAATTCACTATGTAGTTCAGACTGGCCTCAGGGCTCCCCAGGGCTAATATTACATGCATGACCTCAGACACCATTATTTTAACTTTAGGATTGCATACATGAGACAGATGAGTAGAACAGATTGATAAATGACAGAGAGTTGTGTGGACAAACAAGTGGATGAGTGAATAGATAGACAGACAGAAGGGTGAACGGACAGATGGATAAATAGGCATTTGGATGGGTAGATGGATAAATAGCTGTTTGGAAAAATGCATATGTAGATGGATGTATTAATGGGTGGATAAATTAAGAAAAAAGAAATATCTTTAGTGGAATCATGACTTGAGTAAAGATCTTCAGTGGAAGGAAAGAAAACAATGTTCTTGGCTTTACTTCTTGATTTGTCATTTTCAATGCATAAGCATTAAGAAATATTTTTGAGATTTTACTATCTCCTCTGTAAAAGGTATGTCATTAGACTTGACTGGTCAAGTTTGCTTTCAGGTTTATCTTTTGGTTCAGATAAATTAACTTCTAGGGGTATAACTAAGAAGGGGCCGCCTTTCCTCTCTCGCTTCTATTCCATCTTCTTTCCTTCCTCCTCCCTACCCTTTTCCCTTCCTTTCCTTTCTTTTTTATTTTTTCTTCCTTTCCTTTCTTATTTCAATTTTTAGTAAAGATAGTAATCTAAAATGACCCTAGAAATTCAGAAAGTATGGAAACAAAAAGCTCTAGAACTCTGTACAGTGTCAGATACAGTCTGTGGAGGTCAGAAAGTATTTGTACTACCAAAGACATTCAGATTCAATTTAAAACAAAAGAAACAATCAAGGAAGAAAGTGAAGAAGGAGGAGGAAGAGGAGGAGAAAGAAGAAGAAAGGAGGAAGGAAGGAAAGAAGCAAGGAAGGAAGGAAGGAAGGAAGGAAGGAAGGAAAGAAGGAAGGAAGGAAGGAAGGAAGGAAGGAAGGAAGGAAGGAAGGAAGGAAGGGAAGAAGGAAGGAAAGAAGGAAGGAAAGAAGGAAGGAAGGAAGGAAGGAAGGAAGGGAAGAAGGAAGGAAGGAAGGAAGGAAGGAAAGAAGGAAGGAAAGAAGGAAGGAAGGAAGGGAGGGAGGAAGGAAGGAAGGAAGGAAGGAAGGAACTATATCCCTAAGTCACATCTTTCCTGGGCAGGGCAGAAGCCTCAGCTCATAGCAACAGTTCATTTCCCTGGAATGAAGCCTCTGTAGGCAGAAAAATGGATGCCAGTCCCTCCTGGTCCTATGGGACAACATTCCTGATGGGAACACAAACTCACCTCTGCACTCATACTTGAGGTCCGAGAAGTAGACCATCTCTTGGGAGAAGACAAACAGGCCCAGCCGTCCACCAGCATAGGTTTGGTCATAAATTGGTCCTGAGTCAGCCATGACTTGCTTTCCTTCATGCACTAAGACTCTAAAACAGGCAAGGAAGTAAAAGACAAAAGAGAACTTGAACTCAGAAGCACTTTCACCGGAGGTCTGCCATTGGTTTTAAATGCCAGCTGTTGGCTAAGAGGAATCTACTCTCACCGTTTAGTGTTGAGAATGAAAGCATGGCCTGGTGTATGCTCTTCAAGTGCTGTCTGATCTACCATTGAACAACACCCAGACAACCCAAGAGGGATCTGTAGCCTCATCCTCTGCTCAGGAACACTGACTCCTGTCGTGCAGCAGAGTCTGAAGAACCCATTTCTTCTCGCAGGCAAAGCTGCTGCACCCTTGGTGTATATGGCTGCAATAAGCCAGTGGCTACAAAGTGCAGTGTTGCCTTTAAGAGCCAAGGCAGTGTAAAGAGTAAGGGATGCTTCCTGACTGCTTGTGGGGGTAGGTGCCTGTTTCTCTTCCTTAGAGCCAGGTTCTCCCTGAGTGTGACTCCCAAAGCTTTCATTTCCCCTGAAGATCCTTGTCTTCCTGGCTCAGAATGGGTAGTGATGCCTCAGAATTTCCTGATGGAACACATGACAGATGGGACCTCTTTGCAGGGACATTACACACCCCCACACACATAGCCAGACCCTCAGGGATCTGCAGACACCAGATAGCCATTAGGGGTGAGACTAAGTGGGAAAGCATTTGCTCATCATATACAAAAAAAGGTGGATTCCATCCAGATGAGTGTGGGGTAGTTTGCATACCAGCCAATAAGTATTTAAGACATGGCTGACTTTTCAGGTTTTTTAAAGTAAGTAATGTATGGAAAGGTTGCAAAATAGATGAGAACGGGCATTTAAAACTAAGGAATCCAGAGAAGAATATAAAAGTGCTCATTACAAGACAGTTATTTATTGATATTCTTCAAGAAAGGTAGACAGAAAAAGCAAATTGTCCATCCAGGGAAAAGTTATCTATGCAATGGGTAACAGACTATCCATCTGATGAAAAAAGTTATCTGGTCATCCAAAGGAAAGGCAGACTGGTTGTTTAATGGAAAAGATTAGCCCACCCACTGGGATAAAGCCTACCACTGAAAATGTGCAACTGCCCTTACCTCATGTAGCCTGTCTTAGGCCTGTGAATCAGGTGCCACCTGTAGGCGGTGTAGTCTTTCCAGCCAATGTTTTTGGGGTCATGCCATAGAGTTCGAACCTGTGGAAGAGGAGCATTGTTGAAAGGTGAGCTATGTGCCCCTCTACCATTCTTCTCCCACTGGACTGTGCAAAGTAATGCCCCACTTGCTGTACTACCTCCCTAGTACATACATTTTATTTTATATGTTCTACTTTCAAATGCTGTATCATCTACCCTACTATGCACAGCTATGGGAGACTACAGTGTGCACCTAAGTCCAGTGTTGGGTGTGTTAACACTAAGAGCGTGAACACTTGACCCAGACAGTCATGGATCTGAATTCATATCTTCTGCTTCTTGGGTGTGGAGCTATGAACAGAACCGACACTGTCAAGTCCTGTCTCTGCAAAAGACTGGACATGTGTTCAGTCTCGCCAACCATGTTTTCAGAAGCACTGGGCATTCAGTGCTTAATAAAGTAAGTGTTTGACACCAACTGTTAAAATGATTGCTCTTTGATTAAAATTAAGGGCAGAAGGGTATCTCTCTGGATTGGGTTAGGAGTGCAGGATCTGTCTAGAAATGGTCATCAGCTGCCCAGTCCCTCACCTGGCCTTCTGTGTTTCCTGTGTGCCACAGGGCATTCCTCAGGTGCTCGCCAGTACCAGTCGTGGAGTTTACCACTTTGAGTGACACACCAGAGTATCCGTAAGCCCGACTGGGCTTGTCTTCCCAGTAGGTCTGGGTCACCTGCTTCCACATCACCACATAGAAGCGGCTGCTTGACTGATAGCCAAAAACGAAGCCAGCATAGTCATCATCCCGGTCAGTGTTGACATAGAAAGTGCCACTAAAGTCCACAGACCCAAACTCGTCGAAACCTGAGTACAGAGAAACATGGATGGTCTGGTGACCCAGGGAAAAGCACATTGGGGACTTCAGGAGTCTGTCTCACAGAACCGTGCATCTGAAGAGCTTAGATTAGCTTAGATAACCCTTGCTCTTCACTGTGAGATCAGCAAAAGGGCTTGTGAGCCAATTGAAAGTTTTGTGACAGAGGTTCCAGTATACCATGTATCGTTTCAGAGAGTCCATAATATGAGCTGGCTTACTGAACACAAATTCCATAGGCCAGAGAGTTGTAAACCTGTGCTTTCCCAGAGCCCTTAACCAGATTATGAAGAGAGACTATTCCACAGACCAAGTAAGGGTAAGGCTACCAGAAAAATTATCCTGAATCCTGACCACATGGTCTCTCTGAACCACCTACGGGATCTCAGGCTCACCTACAGCGATGCCAGGGTCTGAGTTTGCTGTCTGCACCAGCTCTTTGCCTTGGTGACGAATTACCCAGTTGGGATCAATTTGTGTGGTCCCCTTGGGATCCAGAGGGACCATCTGAAAGTTTCTGAAGTCTGTCTCGGTGATGGCATTGTTCTCGGGGCACACATCATCAATATCTGGGACATTATCATTGTCAAAGTCATCTTTACAAATATCACCTCGGCCGTCACCTATGGATAAGGAAGAAATGATCACAAGGGGACAAGTTAGGTGGTTTGCATTTCCCTTCATGTGTATAAACAGAGACCTCTGGGTCTGTAAGATTTGAGGCTATACACCTTATAATTAATTGTGGTTTGAGGGTCAACTGCCTCCAAAACACTGAGCTTGTAAAGCTATAAGGCATTCCCAGGGATGCTTTTAAAAACATCCTCACTGCAAACACTACAGCCAAGGATAGTGCGATAAGCCCAAACTCTGTTCCCTACATTCAGAGTTGAGAACAGAAAGTTGGCTGCTGCTAATGTCTCTCTAAGCTCTCTTCTCACTATCATTCTCAGTAACTGGAGCCATTTTAATTTATTTGGCATTTAAAGTAGGACCTTTCCAGCACACATGACTTCCCCTAGGGAGATCAGACCCAATGAGGTTGGTCTGCAAAGGGGGCTAGGTCATGCCTGTGACCTTACAGCTGACCTGTCCTTGGCCATAGTGAGATGCCCAAAGGCAGAGGCGATGGAGTTAACCAGGCACTCTGCTGTGACCTCTTGTTTCAAAAGGAAGAAAAGAAACCATATTTGGTATCTAGATTGATATCTTGATTTCCCCATTCTTCAAACCAGTTTTCAGTTCTGGTATTCAATACCGTAGGCTCCCCACTGTGGGAAACATAATTAGATGTACAGGCATCTTCTTTTATTGAGACAGGATCTCAGCAAACTGGCAATATGGAGCCAAGGATGATATTTTTAATGGTCCTCTTGCGTCTCCCTCCCAAGTATATGTGCACATTGTATCGCCACGCATCTCCTTGTCTGTGTAGTGCTGGGTTCTCTCGCTAGGCATGTGCTTTACCAATTAATCTATTCCACAGCCTCGGCAACAGCATCTTAAAAGTAGTAAAAATACCCCTTGCCTCTTCTTCCCAGTCCCCTTCCGAGGTGAGCCAAAGGCCACTTCCCACTGTCTGCACCAGTGTCTGCATCAAGCTGGGGGCTCTCTGCTAAAGCATTCTTTCCTGTGCTGGGAGAATGCTGCAGCTGCCCCTGGGCCCTGGCCAGTCTTTTCACGTGCTTCTGAGTCACATTGGCTCAACACCCCAGGACTCCTGGTCTCCATTTGTTCAGGATAAGTGTGTTCCAAAGAAAGCTTGGATCATCCTGCCCATTGGGAGGGAGTTAGAGACCAGCCTATCAGCAAGCGCAGCTGTGCACTTTGTTATTCAGGACTGTGGTCTTCCTGGGGTGTGGTATCCTGCAGAGCCTGCACAGCTACAGACCACTGATGTGCAAGACCTTCCATGTTGCACCTTCCATATTTTCTCCTCTCCCCATTCTGCCACTGGCTGCATTCAGTGAACCTTATCTCTTTCAAAGTGTTTGCCAAAGGTTTTCAAAAGTACCCAGAAGCTAAAAGGTTTCCTCATCCTGGCACTCACCAACAAACCTCACCTCTATCATTGGTAGAATATTAAACACACAAGAAAAAGCTGAAGCTTCCAGCAGGCTAGACAGTCAACCAGCCATCCCTGTGCCCAGCACCCTAAGATAGCCATCCTGCTGATGGCTTCCAAACTGGAGAAGTTCTGCCTCTTCAGGACTGCTCGTGTGGCTTGTGAGCTGAAGAAGGCACCCACCGTCTGAGTCTTCCTGGTCTGGGTTGAATACAAGCCGGCAGTTGTCCCTGTCATCTGGAACACCATCGTTGTCATCATCAGAGTCGCAGGCGTCACCCTTGCCGTCGTTGTCATGGTCAGCCTGGTTGGCGTTGGAGATGTATGGGCAGTTGTCTTGGTTGTTCTGGTGGCCGTCATCATCTATGTCCTCGTTGTTATCGCACTGGTCTCCAACGAGATCGTTGTCCTGATCGGTCTGAGGGACAGAGCAGCAGCAGGTAATCACCATGAGTACTCCCCGAGGAAGCACAGGAAGCTGCCTCGGGGACTAGACTAGAGACCCACCCCCTCTTGGTACAGGCCAGCACTGGGGGATGAGGTGCAAAAACGGGGTATGATGGCTCACTTGCTGTCCTTGCAGAAGAGAGCTTGGATTGGAGGCTCCTGGGTGCAGGCTTTCCTAACCTGTGCCCCATCTCACAGGGGACTTCTTATAGCTAACTACCACTCAGGTATCATGGGAACCACTTTCCTCTACCATTACGGTATACTCTTGACATCATATTCCTGGTCACATTCTTCAGGTCCCTTCCAAAGGCAAGGGTGGAAATGTAGCTAGCTCTGGGTTTGCCTCAGGATAACCATGGAGACTAATTTCCCCCCCAGACACTGTGGGGAAGTCACTTCCTCCCTTGGCCTACAGCCACCTAGATATAATGTGCTTAGACTTGGTCTCTGTGAGACGTTCCAACTGAGCTTATAGCAAGCTATGTTGTCATGCTTGGCAGGGCAGACGAGAACCACACAGGAGCACCTTCAGGAAGCTGTCTGAGGATGAGGACCACTCTGCGCTGGATGTGGCTCACCCTCAAGGTTCATCTCCAGGCAACAGCTGGGGAACACAGAGCCCTGTTTGGACACATCTCATCACCTGATCTGGGTTGTGCATCAGAGGACAGTTGTCACAGTGGTCACCCACGCCATCACCATCCGTGTCTCTCTGGTCAGTGTTGTAGACGTATGGACAGTTGTCTCGCTCATTGAAAACATCTGTTGGTGAAAGAAACAAAGTAGGCACGTGCTGAGTTTAGAAAAGGTGCATCATTTTCCCATCATGCTGGATAATATACAGACGTTCACTAGAAAAATGGCAAAAGTTTAAAGATTACTAGATTCATGGAAGAGTATATGAAGTATTTTCCATTAAAATTCAAATTCCCAGTGAGACCCTGTTTTTATATATATATATATATATATATATATATATATATATATATATATATATATATTTCCCTTAACCTAAAATATAATGAGTGTTTGGGATTCTCTGGGCAATGCTGTCCAGTCAGAAAAGGGTGAGTGTGGTGTGTCCTCTGAGCTTGCTGTTTTGGCTGTTCCCACTGAGATATCTCAGAAAGTGAGTTAAGTCTGTAGGCCCACGAGAGCCTCTGGGTGATGTCTCCCCATCATCCACACACAGTGGGAGAGAAGTGATGGTGCAGATGGACCAGCAAGGGTCTTAGAAATCTGAAGATAGGGAAGGAGGTCTAACAGTACTGAAGGAATAACAACAACAACAACAACAACAATAATAATAATAATGAGATATAGTGGCAAAGTGAAGGAAGATAAAGTGAAAGGAAGAAGAGGCCATTTGGGGGAAGGGGGGTCAACAGAAAGGACTCCTAAAATGACAGGGTATAGGAAGCTGACAACCCAGTTGGCAGAACAGAGGCATCAACCCACATTAGGTGCCTGCTGACTGCATCAACCTTCAAGAAGGCAGAGTGATGGAGGCTGTCCTGAGGCTAAGGTTGGATACAAAAGCTGACTGGAAAGTTCTACGAAAGCATATACTTTGAGAGGGATCTAAATAGCAGGGTAGAGCCAGAGCGGATGAAGGAACTCTGGGCTGCGAATCGATGAGGAGTGGGGCGAGGCTCAGGGGGTACACAGAGGAGTCAAGCAGAGCAGTGATCCGAGGGTCTCCTAGCTCTACAGTGACACCTCGAGAGAGCGGTGCCTGAGTTCCGAGGGTACTGTGGTAGGTCTCTGGGCTCCTGCATAGAGGTCAGCAGCTCTCAGGGTAAAATGTCAGCCTGCAGTAATACGTCAGAGCTCACGGGGCACACTTGTGTTGCTCTACCTGTCTTGGTTCCCAGGTCCCGTGCTTAGGCCTTATCAATAAACAATAAGAAACCTGAGTAGAAGTAAGACAAAGAACCTCCTCGTGCTCTTCTCGGAGCAGCTGGATGCGGCTCTGGGATGATCCAGACAGAGTATTCACTGCAGAAGATGCAGTGAGAGAGTCAGATGAAGCAGCTGTGGGTCTGACAGCAAGGAAAGAAGACGCAGAAAACTATGCTTTTCTAAGATGCACCTGGGGCTTGTGGGAAAAGGCAAGTTAATTAGGGAATCATTTTCATAAGCATATAGATAAATTGAGCTCTTCTAAGAATGTTCAGAATTGCAGTTGCTCCTGGCACACATGGAGGGCTGCTACTAGGACCCACAAAGATACCAAAATCCAGATGTCCAAATTCATTACACAAAATGGAGTGATGTTTACAAACCATCGAGTTACAATCCCCTGCATACTTAAGAGCCATCTCTATACTATAATTTTGTTGTTTAGATGAACAGCGTGGTAAAGGTCTAGGCGTTAGTAAGACAGCTCTGTGGCTAAAAGTGCTTGCAGCACAAGCCTGATGACCCAAGTTTGATCCGTGGAACCTACATTAAGACAAAACAAATAAAAACCAGATGCAGCAGGGAGCATCTCTGGTGGCAGCACCTCTATGGCGAGATGGAAGACAGAGAAGAGTCACCTATGTGTTCCCAGAACAGCTTGTCTAGAGTATGAAGTGAAACAGAAACCGGCGAGATCCTGCCTCAAGAAGGTGGGTGGAGAGAACCAGCTCCTGAATGCAGTTTTCTGACCTCCATACACACAGGGCAGCACCCTCTGCCTTTCACACACACACACACACAAATAAATTAAAATTTAGAAATCTGTGCGTGTTCTGTACATCCTCTTTCTGTATGGTTAGTTGATTTGAGGCTATGAACCTGAGTACACAAAGTGCTAGCTCACTTACAACCATTAACCCTGATCTGCCGTCACTAAAGTGAGCGGAGCCACTGACCATCTCCATCGATGTCCACAGAGCAGGCGTCCCCCTCGCCGTTGTTGTCTGTGTCGATCTGTGCTGGGTTGTGCACATAGGGGCAGTTGTCACAGCGGTCCCCAACTTCATCCTTGTCATAGTCTAATTGACGGGGATTGAAGAGAAGCTGGCAGTTGTCCTAAAAAATCACCAGAGAAAGACATCAGAAAGAGCACAAACTGGGCATCAGGCCACCGCAAGACAACTCAGTACTCAGATGTAGACTACCAATAAGGAAGCAAAGAAAATGAGCCCGTTAGCGCTTCACAGACACTGGCTCAGCACTGTGTGGCTTCTCAGTCCCACACATGGCTGTCCTGTCTCCATGAGTGTTGAGATTTCCTATAATAAAGTGGCAGTCTCTTCTCCTTCACCGGAAAGTCAAATGGATGAGACGGTAGGTGAGTGTGTGGATGGATGTGTGCAAGGAGGGGAAGACATGGAATCTCACCATAGAGCACCCATCCTCGGGTAGCTATAGGAGCCCACGTTAAACCTTCGACTGCATCTGCCACTTGCATCCAGCACAACCCAGCAGAAGAAAAGAAAGCTAATAAGGTCTTTTGAGGCAATTAAAGAAAGTGAAGTCATGAGCACGTTCTGCGTTGTACTCCAGGGAGCCCCGTGCACCCCGTGCTAATCAGTACTTTCAGGGACTGCTTTCTCTATGGGGGGTCTTTGGGAGCTGTTCACAAATATGTCAGGAGAGCAGCCTCAGGTCCTCATCTCTCCCAACTTCTTGGTGCTTGCAAGCAGCACCCGCCCTACCTTCTCATCTCTCACACCGTCATTGTCATCATCCTCGTCGCAAGCGTCTCCGATTCCATCCTTATCAAAATCCTCCTGCCCGGAATTTGGCAGTTTGGGGCAGTTGTCCTGTGATTTGGGAGAGGAATAACAAATAACAACCGTGTTAGCATTCCAAAGTGTCCTCTCCAAATCAGGGAAAATAAAACAAGACTTATGAAGCCAAGGATATAAATATCTGATACAAGTCCTCAGATAGAATCGGGGTGATCATAGGAGCCAGCTGGCCTGGAAGTGTGCTGTTCTGAGTCCTACCCTGGGAATTATGTCACTGCTGCACGTGAGGAGAGACAAAAGGAGCCCTGTTCTGGGCCCAGACCCCAGGGAGGGATCAGACACCTGAGAGAACGGAGGGAGGTGAGGGTGCCCGTCCCAGGAGAGGTACAGAGCCAGGGGCTTAGCATCCTGTTCTTTCCCCTAGCTCATCAGTCCTCACCGGCCAGCAGGTCTCAAAGGAGGAAGCCCTCTCACAGCTGTGCACTGTCTAAGCCTTGCAATTCTGCACTGAAGTGAAGCTTATAATGAGGGAGAAGAGCACCACTCCAGCGCTTCACATTCAATAGACATGCAACAGCATAAAAGCCTCTCTACTCTGTCTACTGTGCTGTGACCCAAATGAACTTCAGGGACCTGACTGAGGGACTGAAGAAGGACAGGACAGGGCAGGGCAGGGCAGTTTTTGGTTTCAACCACATTGATCCCTTTTCTCATGCGTGTGTGTGTGTGTGTGTGTGTGTGTGTGTGTGTGTGTATAGGCAAGTGTGCATATTTTCACATGTGTATATACATACATAGTTTGTGTGCATATGAATATGTACATACTGTATGTGCATATATGCATGGGTGTATACATGCATAGTGTGTGTGCTTGTGTGTCTATACATAGTGTATGTGTGTGTGTATGCTATGCACATGTGTGTATACATATATAGTGTGCATGTATACATACAGCATTGTGTGTGCATGTGTTTATATATACATAGTGTGTATGTGCATGTATGTATATATATACATTGTGTATGTTTCCATATGCATGCGTGCATGTGTGTACATATTATATACTTTTCATAACATGTGCTGCTTTTGCTGACAATGCCTGGAATGGGAAGAAAAGGGAGTCCAGTTGCATTCAGTGCTTCAGGTGGACTCCTGAGTGGATGCCTGTGCCCAGCGCACATCAGACCCAAGCTCTCTTCATCCCTTCAGCTGTGAGAAGATGTGTTGCTCTAACATGGTCCAGTCTCAGAGTAGGAAGTTCATGTGGAGTGTAGGAGGGAACAATATAATTTGGAGTGTCTCTCTGTTTAGATCATTGCTTCCAATTGGCCCAATCTTTCCTGGCAGTGAGTCACTGAAGAGGTGCTGGGTGGGGGTGGGGCAGCCCCTTGCACTGACTGAAGAGGACCGAGGGCCAGACTCCTCACTGATGAAGCCGGATGGCATGGCAGAACCCTATACTTATGAAAGGGGCTGAGGCACTGCTCCTTGTACTGACTGAAGAGGGATTAAGATACAGACCCCTGCCTGACAATGGCCCAAGAAGGGACTGAAGCACAGAGTCTTCTTAGATCTTAGCCTGAGGTGACTGTGACTCTCACCTTAATGCAGTGGTAGGTGGCATTGGTGGCACACACCAGGTTGCTGTTGGGCCAGCCATCCAGGTCTGAGTCCTCCCCGCAGATGAGCCCATCACCTGCATAGCCAATCTGGCACTCACACTTGTACATGGGGTCACTGAAGTGGCCCAGGTAGATGCACTCTGCATTCTTGTGGCAGCTGTGAGTCTTGTCCTTGCATGGATTCTCTGGCTCACACACCTAGAATATCAAGAGAAATATGAACTACAGACAGGACTTACTAGGGAAGAAGTTGGCCACAGTCACCCTGAGAATCTGAAGAGACTGGCTTATTGTGAGAGAACTCGGAGAGTTTGACATCATGCTGGCTTCCTAAAGCATTAATTTCTCAGGAAGCCGACAAGTATTTTTTATCTGAGCCATAGAAATATCATTTTTGAACTTATTGTGGAATACTGCTTGCCATAGCTTTGTTGTGACCCCCAAGGCACGGGTTAGAATCCATATCCAAGTGCTGTAGCTGCAAAGCCTCATTGGAAGTGTATAGTCATCAGGGACCCTCCAACTTAAGCTTATCAGTGCTCAATCTCATTCTCTCTGTCTCTGTCTGTCTCTGTCTGTCTCTGTCTGTCTCTCTCTCTCTCTCTCTGTGTGTGTGGGTGTGTGTGTGTGTCTGTCTGTCTGTCTGTCTGTCTGTCTGTCTCCCTCCCTCCCCCCTCTCTGGCTTCTGCCATGCAATGACAACTCAAAAACTTGAACTAGGTACCTTGTCCTCGGTCTTGTGTTTCCAGACTCTAAAATTGTGAGAAATGAATCTTTGTCCTGTATCCCTACCCAGCCTCGGTCTTCTGCTATAGCATCCAAAACTGACCAAGGTGTCATTGTTACCATGAAGGTCATAGGCCCTCTGCATGAACACATCTGGATTCTTCTGTGTCAGTAGAAGAGGCAGCAGATGAGCAGAGCCTGAGAGGCTTCTGTAAGAAAGGCTCCCCTCTGCGTTCCTCTCCCAACAAGGCTGCCCTTTCCCTTCCCTTTCTCATCTCCACTTGCCTAGACTTGGCTAGACTCTTTCAAGCCTTTAGATACACAGGCAAGGTCAGAATCACTTACTTGTTTTTCTGTCCTAGCATCTTCCAGGCCAACCCCGAAGGGCTGGTTCCCCTTGTAGCGTGGTGGACAGGGCAGGCAGTGGAAGCCGGGGTTGGTGTTGACACAGCGGGGAGCTTTGTTAGTTGAGAAGCAGATATCTGTGACCACAGCACACTGTGAGGACAAACAGAAGTGAGCCTCTCTCTAGATCTCCATAGGACACCCAGCTGCCCAAGGCAGAGGTACCAACCTCATCCAGGTCCTCACAGTGGGTACCATTGCCCAGAAAGCCCACTGGGCAGGAGCCACAGGACCAGGACCCATCAGGGAAGCTGTTGCACTTGGCTCCAGGAAAACATGGGTTGGATAAGCACCCATCTGCATGGAGAATGGGAGACAGGGCTAAGACAAGATGCCACACACACACATATATATACACATGGGCATACATACATATACATACATACATACATACATACATACATACATACATTCAAGTATGCATGCCCTGTCACCCATGGGACAGCTCCTCTCTCTCTCTCTCTCTCTCTCTCTCTCTCTTTCTCTCTCTCTCTGTCTGTCTCTCTGTCTCTCTCTGTCTCTCTCTGTCTCTCTCTCTGTCTCTCTCTGTCTCTGTCTCTGTCTCTCTCTCTCTCTCTCTCTCTCACACACACACACACACACACACACACACACACACACTCACCAATAGGGCAGCTCCTCTTGTTGCACATTTGGTGTTCTGTCACATCCCCGACACAGTCCTTCCCTCCATACTGGGGCTCAGGGCTATTGCAAACACGTGTACGCTCACGGATCCCTCCAGCACAGGTAACTGTGCAGGCCGACCAAGGGGACCAGGGGCTCCAGCGGCCATCAACTATAGAGAGAAGCAGGGAAGGTGGCTGAGAGGGGGTGGAGGGATTCAGATATGATTGGCACTAGCAAGATCAGAAGGGAGAGGATGCCGATGTCCTGCCTATTCCAGTGTAGTTGAAGAAACTGGGGTGTAAGGGAAAATGGAGGGCTGGTCTACTGTGATTCAGGGAGTTAATATTGATTACAGAGTTGCTGATAGATTGTCTTGCCTCTAAAATAATATCCTTACAATCTTTTACAGCCAGAAACCTAAGTCTCCTTACCAAGCCAGGCATGCAGGATAGAACAGCCTCCAAAACGAAGACTTTGTGGGACTGATTCTTACTCCATTGGGCAGGAGGTAGTGAAGATCTGGGTGGGTTACCTGTTGTGGAAGCCATCCCCCTGCATCCAGCGTACTGTGAGAACCCAGCCTTCCTGGGGATGTCCTGGTATACTAAGCTGTGAGTCCCCTAAGCTGTACCTTGGTGAGAGTAAGATGTGCAAAGCCCTATCCTGAGCTTCGGGTCCAAGTTCACATTCTAGCTTATTTTTCTGTAGGTCACAATCTCTGCCCACTCGACTGATCTGTGCAAGGTACAGAGGCCTTCGGGATAACTCAGGAAATCGGGGTGAGGAACCAGGGGTGGTCACTGATGTCAGAGCAGCCACATCCCCGCTGCTGAATCTGCACAGGCTTTTGATTGAGTAACCAGATTAGGATGGAACAGGCCTTAGTGACCAGCAGCAGCCAACTCTATGACATTGCCAGCCGCACCTACTCACTTGGGCATGGGGCACGCTGACAGGGCTTGGTTTCCCGGCCGCTGCCCTTGCAGTTCTTGCCACCCATTTGGGGCACTGGTGAGTTGCAGAGACGTATGCGGGTGACATTGCCAACTCCACAAGTCACGGAGCATGAAGACCAGGGTGACCAGTGACTCCAGCCTCCATTCTGACGGACTGGCACAGGAAACACAAAGAGGTCAACATCCCAGGCTGCGACCCTGCACTGGGCAAGCCCCAAGATTTGCCTTCCCAGCTAATCCCTGTTTCCACTGGAGAGGGCTGTAGAGAGAGCACGACCTCACCCAGGAGAAAGCTTCTCACCTGGAAAAACCTTCCCCGGCGGCCACAGCCTCCAGACACCATCAAATAGCTGCTGTTGGCATAGCCACGTAAGGAACCACCCACCCTTCCCGGGACACTCACTTCTCGTATCACATTTGCCCAGGCTGCATGTCCTTGTCTGAATGGAGGGGCCCAGGCAGGTGTTGCTGGTGACATCACAAGACCGGCCTCTCTGCTGGGTCCCAGAGCCACAGGTGACAGAACACTCAGTCCACTCTGCCCACGGAGACCAGCCCTCATCGCTGTCTGCAGCTAGCCAAGAAGGTAGACAAACACATGAGGTTGCGTCCTCCCTCTCCACGAGCCCTAGGGAGATCAGGCACTAAAGCCTTATGGGGCCTGCTTTGGGGACTTCTGAATAGGGAAGAGCTTGGTTCTGAATACGAGGAAGGTTCTGTGGGGAGAGCCTACCACCTGGGCAAGCTTAAGTGTCTTCGAAAGGAATGATGAGGAGCAAGTAATCTAGATCTGTTTAGAGAAGATGGCTCCAAAAAAGGAAAAAGAATGCTGAATCTTATCTACAGGAGACATTTTCACGGTCACCAAGAGGCCGTTTCTTCACAGCTTCTGTTGGCTCGTATAAGGTAACAACATGCCAACCACTGGTTGAAATTAGAAGCTGCATAGTATAATTCCAAACACTTTAATGAAAATTCAATACAAAGGCGACTCTCTGGAGTAAAATTTTTATAGACACATAGGGTATGTCGTACCGATGCTGGGGCCTGGGCTAAAGGTAAAGTACATAATAGGTCTTTTAGTAGATGCCCCTTAGTAGGGGCCTCTCAGTAGGGTCCCTTTGGATAATGAAAGAAGGAAAGGAGAGCAGCCACACAGACAACACTGAGGACAGATATCCTAGCTGTCAGTCTATTGTACCCTTGCCCTTGCCAATCTAGAGGAAGCAGACTCGGGTACCCAGCACTGTGGTAGCAGCATTACTGTGTGGAGCAGGTAGCTGGGATTCTGGAAACACACCAAAAGGAAAGACCAGGATAAAGACAGGCCAGAGGCGTCCTGAACACTCAGAGATGGTGACTTGTTGGGAAGGGCTTCCCACTCATGCTGGCGAGCCACCGTTGAGTACCACTGGAGGCCAGATCCAGAGAACTTACACAGGGACCCACAGACAAAAGGGGGATTCTGAGTGGGGCAGCTTGGGCACTGGTAGAGTACAGCCAAGCCTCCAGGGCTCCTGATGTCCAGCCCGCTCTGTCTCCACAGGGTCGGACCTCACAGAACTGGCTCCCCCACGGTCCCAGTCCGGGTCACTTGGACCATGTCTCTGTTACTTGAATCCCTCATTGAGTAAGAGTCTCTGAATTTTGTGTTTATTTACTGTATCATGGGTTTGGACGCAACTATTCACTCAGCCTAGCCGCAGCTCCTGACTCAGCGGCTACTGACACGAGGGCCGCCTTCTTGGCCTGGGAGTTGGAACTTTGGTCCCTGCAGGATCACTGGGGCCCTCCTTGTCTGGGATGAGCCAGAACGGGACAGCTGCAGACACTTAACTTCTAACACTCTCAATGGCTTCCTGGCCACTGGCTAGTGGCTACAGTGGGGCCTAGCCGCCCTCTGCTCTCCTCCACTGCCTATCTCTAGGAATATGGGCCTCACCCTCCTCTATTCAAGCCACAAAACAAATAAACAGATGCTAAGACTCACAACATGCTCACCACAGGGGACTTACAGTGGGAACAGGATGGACAGCACTCGCCTTCCACAAAAGATGGGTTGGCACAAGTTGCAGGTGAACAGGTGATCTGATGGCAGACTGTCTTAAATTTCTGAAAGTATAGAAAAATATATGGAAAAACAATCCTTTACCATAATGGGCATTGTCACAGGAGCTGGATGGGGAAGGACAATAGGATGGCTAGGTATTTTTCTGACTCTAAATCCTACTTCAAATATAGGGCTTGACCAGGCCCAAGGGGACTCTGTGAGTACCCACACTCTGTCCTCCCACTGTGAGCAGAGAGATGACAGCACCAGCTTTTGAGTCCTCTGGGTGGGGAAGAAAAGGGATGGCAGAGTATTCTCAGATCAGGGATAACACAAGGACAGGGAACAATCAGGAGAAACTAAACATCTGCATTTTCTCGACCATAACTAGACGTCTCTGCTTGAGCACTAAGGCCCTGTCAGAGATGAGTGGGATCAAATGCAAAGCAGAGGAGCACTGAGGCAGCTCCGTTCCTACTGCTTCTCTCCACAGGACAATGTTGAACACGCCGTTCCACCCTCTGGGTTGTGATGTCTTTATGCACAGCACAAAAAGGTCCAAGTTACATTTGTGTGGACTTCCGTGTTTGAGGCTCTCTTGCTGAGCCTCTTGTGTATTTGAACATCATTTATACTTATGTGCTGAGCAGGCCATTGCCAGCTGTTAGGATCTGTGTATGTCAATTTGAACATGCCTACCCCGTGCAGGGCATTTCTGCCTCCAGGAGGACTCCTCTCGGGAACTCACCTTACAGGTGCATGTGGTACAACTATCCACAACCCAGGTTTCATTTTCCGCGAAGATCCGGCCCTCCTGCACACAGGCTGACATGTTTCTTGTCTTCAGGGGGCCCCCAATGAGCTCCAAAAGGAACTGGTTATCACTAGACTGGAAACAGGGGTGAGAGTTAGGAGAAGGCCCTCCTTCACCGAGGAGGAGCTTAGGTCTAGCAGTGCAAACATCAGGCGTAGGTGTGACCCTGCCGCACACAGACACTGGGCAGCCTGGTTAAGACAGATGGTACTGCAAACACACATAAACTTTGAAACAAAGACTGCACTGCAGAGCTCAGCTACACACACAGTCTCCATGGCTACCCTACCTCTCCTCTGCTCACAGATCATATCAAAAGCATAGTCATCCATAAATGATGTCTCCTCAACCCCTGCCTGGGCTGACCATGCCTCATCGATGAAAGAAAGACCGCCATTGTGCACAGTGGGCAGATATCAGGGGAGAGGAGAGGAGCCCATTCATGATTGGCACAGAAGAACACAGCCACAATTCCGGCCATCTAGACATTACGCCAGGGAAAGGAGGCAAAACTTACAAAGCAGATAAACCCGAGTTGAAATGCTACTGAACATGTATGTATTTGCCTTGGCCAACTCAGCACTCTATAGGTTTTTCCCAAGTTTCCCCCAAGGTGAACTGGAATACTAGGCCTTAGGGATCAGATGGGTGTTGCAAAACTTCTACTACAAACACACAGAGAAACACACTACCCTGTGGCTTTGTGCAGGTTCAAGGGGTCACACATTTCCTTGACCTTATGTTAAGGGACCCAGACTGGAATACCCAGCAGCTGTAGAGAAGCTTCCAGGCCCTGTGCTCAGCTCCTGCCTCTCCTGAGCTCTGTTTGCCAGGTCCTCTGGCAAGCCAGCCGGAACCATCACCACGTGTGAGCCTCAGTGTTTTCTGGTGTAGTGAGGAATTAAGTGATGCCTCTGGTGGCCCTGCACTAAGAGGCAAACTGCAGTAGAAAAGGACTCTTCCCACATAAAGACAGCCTCACAGAACACCCTTGCACAGGCCTTGGGGTGGGGCTTTCTCTCCCTGGCAATAGAAGGAGCCTTTCAGGAAGTGTTTGAGAGGAGTTCTCCTCGTCCCTGTACTATATCTCACAATGTCAGGGCCATTACAGGGAAGGACAGTTGGAAGGCAATACAATTCTCCCTCTTCAAAGCCACAGAACTCTCATTCTGAAGCACTTGACTGTCCCCTGCTTCCACACACTTCAGGACACCCATTCATGTCTGTCAGTCTTGTAAAGCCTGTGGCTGCTCCTCTCAACACTCGGCTGCTCACATAAGACAGATGTCTTTTACTCTCTGGGAGATGCATTCCTCAGTCACAGATTCATTAGAGAGCACACGTGTCCCCTGACTGTTTTTATTTGCAACACTTCTAACATCTCTCCATCTTCCCTCTCACTAACTTGTGGTAAGCCAGGATTCCTGAAGGGCCCGATCTGGGTGTCCCCCTGATGTGGCTTTCTAATCAGAGTTTCTCCAAAGCAATGAAGTATGGGTCCCCAGAGGCCTGACTGGCTGTCTGGTGAGGCTGCCAGAGGGCTGGCTCCAGAGGCTTCCCTGGCAGACTGCTGTCTGTCCCCGCTACCGTCATTTTCCACCTCTACCCTCCAGCAGGTACCCACCACTCTCTCCAGGTTCTTGCTTAGCTGGTTCACCATGACATGCAGTCCAGACAGCTCATTCATCATGCTGCTCAACTCCTCGCAGGAGTGCGTACACACTTCCTGTGCCTTCTCCACACCCTGGACCACGAGATCTGTGGTGATGTGAGGGCTCAGATGGAGTGTCTCTGTATGTTCACTGATGGTGTTGACTTCAGCTAAAGGGAAAGGGAATGTTAGCGGAGAACAGTCCGTGGGGAGTCAGACTTGGCAACTGTAAGCTGTCACCCATTAACATGGTCACCAGAGCACATCCCTAGGGTGTCACCTCTGCAGCTATAAACCAACACTCATAAAAATCTCTGCTGTCTTGGAGTGACCACAAGCTCAACTGTATCCATCAACACAAGAACATTTGGTGGCCACTGCTTCCAGTTAAGACCCATGCTTAGCAAGAGGAACCTGTCCTACTTTCTATGATTTCCTGGTAGGGCAGAGGTCCAGACTAGGAACAGAGAAAGGCAGAGCAGAGCAATGGGAGACAAGTCATTTGTAATGCAGGGCCATCCATCACATACCCCAATCAAACTGAGCTTAGACACTGCCTTTTCCTCATCCTCAACCCCAAGTCTTTTCCTCCAACACATAGCCCATGAACTCACCCCTCCCCACCCCCAGCCTTCCTATGCCCCAGTTCAACCTGAGTGCCCTTTCATGGGCTTCCTTTCAGAATAAAAGCCTACTTAGGTATCTGCATGTCAGAGACACACCCTCAAGGCACTCTGTCTTCTCTCCGCACACTATGCTCTGCTGCCCCTCATATGCAGATGTCACAGTCCTGGCACTAATCACATGGAATCTGCCTAGGCCATGCATGCATGTGCTCCTTGACTCCCAAGTCGCTCTGAGATAAGTCCAGAAACAGAGTTATCCCCAGTCAAGCTAGAGTGAAGAGCTCCAGGTAAGGACAGCCTCCAGGCAAGGACAGACAGACAGAATGACAGGCATTCACTCCACAATTGAGTGTTCATTACTTGGGTTCAAAATCTTCTTGCAATCTACATGGCTTCTGGGAGCCGCTAATTTCCAGTATGCTACTAACCATAAAATCCACCTGCCTCTGCCTCCCGAGTGCTGGGATTAAAGGCGTGCGCCACCACGCCCGGCAACCTTCAACTTATTTAAAATACTTCTTTTTCATGTCTTAGAGTTAAGCAAAATAAACCAATGTGTGCCTCTGTTCACACTTGCCATGGACGGGCTTAGACTGATGATAGAAAGATGTTTGAGCCAGAGTGCACCTCCTGATATATACCAGCTTCTACAGCTGTGAAATTTGAATGGCTTAGCCTTGAAACAGAGAAATTTCCATTTTAACAAACATCAAAAAAAAAAAAAAAAAAAAAAAAAAGCCATGATCTGAGACCAGGCTCACGAGTTCACTCTCTGAATGAAGAGAATATTCAAGTCTGGTGTGACCAGTGGAAGAGAGCAGAAATCTCTGTCAGGGCCTAGACTTTAATAAAGAACTCACAGTGGGTCCTGACCTCCATGTGAACGCACATAGATCCAGCTAGTTCAGTCTTTCTCTCCATCTTAAGAGAACAGATTTAGACTTCTGTGTAAGTGTGTTTTGTTAAGAAGGGCTCAGAACTTCCAGATATGTTTAAGTGTTTGCTTGTAATAGTCCTTTGTGTGGCTGACTTGTAACTCTGAGCCAAAATATCTGCTGAAGAAAGTTATGTGCTAGAATATGTTCAGAAGCCACGAAAGATATGAATGGTCTTGATCGCAGGCTGGAATATCTCCTCAGAATGGCTCCTGGGAGCTGCTAATTTGGAAGTTATTCTTAGAATTGGGATTGTTATTCTTAAAATCTATTCAGAATTGATCCTTGACAATTTATCATTTTTAAGGACTGGAAGTCTAAATTGAGCAGTGAACTCACCCACAGAGGATAAAATCACTTGACGCAAATCTCCACCAGGGCACAAACACGCATGGCCCAGCAGCAACCCAGCAGAACAGTACAGAAACTCCTAGAACAGAGCTTACCCACCTCCCTGGCTGTGTTGACAGCCTTTCTTGCTTAAGATATCTTCCACAGAATCTGCAAACATGAGATGGACGTTCTGCAGCAAGCCCTAGAGGGAGAGAGGAACAGGGCTGCAGATGAACCCTAAGCTTGATGGAAGCTGATGGTACTCTGCAAATCCAGAATACAAGATTCCAATAACACTGCTCTCTCCAACAGGTCTGAAGATATCAGTTACCCTATTCCTATTATTTTGAAAATGTTGCTATAACACACACACACACACACACACACACACACACACACACACACACACACACACACACACACACACACACACACACACACACACACACACACACCACAGAGTTAGCATAAAAAATTTCCAACTAGGAGAACATTAACTTTGGAGAAGAATTAGGGAGGCTTATGATAGGCAACTTCTGTCCTTTTTATGTTCCCAGGTAGACACGCTGGGCTATTTCCTCAGGTAGAACTGAAATGTGTTGTTGTTGTTGTTGTTGTTTGCAATTCAAGTCTCAGAAACATCTGGGTTCACACAAGGTCACTCTAGGAAAGGGAAGCTAATGCTGAAATATGACTGGGCCAGTCAGACAGCCACAGTAGCCCTGACAAAGTATTCATACCTAGACCTGGTACTAAAATAACTAATCTCTGACAGACATTTATTTCCAAGAATAAATGCATGCCTGCCAGAGGACAATGGTCAGATATCCACCCCTTCATCTGCAGTGAGAGAGGAATGAATACACTCACTCATCAAAAGGTAAAACACCATAGGCAGAAAGTCCATTTACTACACTTGAACTTGAAAACACACCTTTGGTTGTTCCCTGAGGTTATAGACTGACCAGGAATCATAGCTTGCCTCTGCCCAGCATTGAGAGGAAGAACCAGAGTGCAATGTTGGTGGGTCATAAAAAGTCAAAATACAGAGCCTCAGTATGACTCCACCATCAGTTGAATGGTCTTCATGCCAGAGAAAGAATGAATAAACCCACAAGAAAGCCATTAGAATTGGGGGTGTCTGTGTGGATCCGCCATTGCAGGTTCTAATTTCCTACTTCTTAAGCCTCAATGAAGTTTGGGGATGGGAGGATCCACTCACAAAGCAGCAGGGGTTTTATTTGGGGGGGGGACTCAGTCTCTCTTTAGTGCCCCAATAACTTCATTCCCAGAGCAAGGGCTCCGATGGGATTTCAGGCCTACTAAAGTAACTTGGGGTTTCCTGGAACATGTGGATTCTTTCCCTCAACACCTGACTCAGGCTTCCAAGAGCAACACATCTGTGACACAATTCTGCTTCACATAGCTTAAGAATGTATATTCTATGTATACTGAATTGATGGCTTTGAATATGTGCACAGAAGTGTGGTGCACATGTGTCTGCATGACCTCTTATGTGTCCCTTGTGTATGTCAGTATTATGCTTACAAGTGTGAATGTTTGTTGTGTGTACACATGCATAAATATGTGTATTTGTGAGGGTATGTGGACACGGAACGCAAGCTTCTGCATGCTTGTGCACTGAGTGAAAATGTATTGTGTAAGCTTACACATATAAGCAAGTGCACTCATTATACAAGTGTGTACTTGTGGTAGATATATAGGTATGTGTACATGTGTGTGTGTATGATATGCATGCACATGTGTGATATGTTCATACACTTAAGTGTGTACATGTGTGTGCTTATTATGTAAGTATAGGTGGTTGCACAAGTGAGCATGTTTAATATATATGAATGTATATGCAGTATGTACAGGTATACAAAGTGTGCACACATGTGCAATAGTATATGCTACATGCTTCCTACAAGTTTCTATCCCATGACTGCCATGCTACGTACGCACCCTGAAGTGACTCTCTCGAGATGCACCTTTGGCCACGTACATCCTGCTCCTGTCTACTTCCAGCTGCTCATAGAACGGTTCTTCCAAGGTGACACTGTCGATAAGATCGCAGCCCACATACAGGCTATAGGTGTCACTGGCCACCTGCACAGTCACATTCTTCCACTGGGAGTCAGCCAGGCCCACATCCTCCAGGAAGTTGGTATGCTGATTGCCTTCTACCCAGTAGTTGAGGTCCAAAGTGTCCCTTGGGCCATTTGACACAATCTCAAACTGCCTCTGGGAGGTGCCGGGGCCTTCCAACACCAGGAGTGTTCCCCGAGACTTGCGGTCCTGCTTCAGCTGGGCTGTGAGGAAGAAGCCCTCCTTTCTCCTTGCAAGCTTGACAATCCTGTTGAGGTCGTCTGTGTTCACTGGGGGGATGTAGTCAAACCGTACGAAACGGTAGGCGGGCACCCCGGGGTCAGGCCCTCGGAACTGCTTGGCACCGATGGTCTTCCGGTTAATGTTGCTGATGCTGAAAAGGTCAAATGAAGTGTCTTTGCCGTGGTCACCAGCTGCCAAAGGGAACCACAGGGTCGTAGTTATCACAGGCTGATGCTGAGGCTTACCTGGATGCAGACTGGACTGGAGAGCCATAAGCTCACAAGGGCGTCCCCTGCGACAAGGCACAGAGGCTCTCTCTCCCACTCTAGCTGAGCCTGAGCCGGCTACCCACCATGATGGAGGCTGGCTTTCTCCAGGACTACAGTGCAGCAAGTGTTCTGGCCCTTCCCAGAACCCAGAACATGGCTTCATCCATAAACATTAGCACTGCGTCTACTCACATCTCACTGGAGGCCCCTGAATTCCAGCCCCTGAGCCCCGCTGTTCTTTGTCCCAGATTTCGGGGAAGCACAGCCTCCCCTCCATCTTGGGACTGGGGAAGAGGGAGGCTGAAAGGGGGACCTTTGACTTTATCGCCCACGGTATTTCAGCATCCACTAAATCCTATGTTGCATTCTGGGGATGATATTCTTTCTCAAACATTTCATTTCTACAGAAAGACCGTTAATAAATAGTAACTATTGTGCACTATGAACTGGTATCTGAGACAAGAATGGACCTCACCCTACCAGTAACTGTTTGAAGTCACCATCCAGCTGCCAATGAGAAAATCATCAGATCTCATCAAAACTAATCAACAATTTAAAATAATACACCAACTAGAACGTTAAAACACAGCATAGTTTCTCGTCAAGCATCTGACAACTGAAAACACAGAATAAACTTCTGTGTATAGAGGCATAAATGTTGTCGTTTTTTATAAAGGTATTGACCATGGCACAATTAAAATAATTAGGCTCTGTGACTATGGTTACTAAATATGGCAGTCCAAGTTTTATGAATTATTTTATAACTTATAATAATATACCAAAAAGGACAAGCTGTGTGAAGCAAGCATCTCACTACCAGGTACAGAGCCTTGGTCTCTATTCCTAGTTTCCAAAAGACAGTCTCTCTGGGCTATACAGACTCAGAGATCTTTGATTTTTTTTTTTTATTTACAAGCATGCTTAAAAAGCTTCATATGAAAATACGACTGCAACCGTTTGCTGGTCTCTTGCCTGCAGCTAAGTCATCATTGCACACAGAAACAGGAAGAAATGTCCATACTCACCGTAAGCTCTTGGCCCTATGCCCAGAGCCAGCAGGGCCAGTGCCCAGAGCATCCTGTCTCCACCCGTGACACTTAGGAGAAAAACCAATCTCGTGGTTGAAGAGTGCACAGCTACAGCCTGAGTGTCACTGGCAAGTTTGTTCACGTGACCTTTGAAAAACAGGTTTCACACAAAAATCAGAAGCAAATATATCTGTGGGAAGCAAAACTCTTGACGATATACTTTCTTTCCAACCAGATTCTTCCAACTGCTACTAGCATTTATCCCACCACTTCTCCCTGGCGTGGAGGTGAGGGGGTCCTGAGGCCTCTCGCTCTACTATCATAACAACCCAGGGTTCCTGTGGCTGTGAGTGTGCCTGCTCTTTGGTGGAGCCAGTGGAGGCTATGCCAGAGCATTGTTTCCCTAGGGACTCTGCTATAGCTTAGTCGCAAGCCTTAAGTCCAGGAGACCTGAACCCAGGCAAATATGCTGGCTGGTGAGAAGACTCGGGAAAGGCGTCTGTGTAAACGTCCAGGAAAATCAGTTATGCATAACTTCATTACAGGCAATCATTACTAACTGCATTTCGAAGTTTGGAATAAACTCGGTGCATTTTTCTCAGGACAAGGAGAAACTTTTCCTCAGTAAGGGTTTTAGCCTACTTTTCTATTCTCCTCCAGGCCTGTTTTTCCATTCGCTGGGATTCTAAGTTGGCTCAGCAGACCCTGGATCAGAAGTCAGGAGGCCTGGCCCGAAGCCTGGTTCCTCTGCTCCTCTGTTAACTCCTTCTGGGCTTCCCTGTGCTCAGCTCCCAGCTCCCCCTCCAGCAGCCCAGGTCCCATTCCATGTCATCCCCTGTTCTGGGGAAACTGAGCCATACACTATCGTCCCTCATCTCTGTAAAGATGGCTAAAATGGGATCGCTTCTCATTGAGAATTCCCCTCTCCAGGACATTTTGCTAAACTGGAAACAATACCCTCCACAAAGGGACAGTTTCCTCCCCAGAGGGAGACAATGGGGCAAGAACTTGGTCCTGCCCCACGAGCAGTGCTCACGGACTGAGTACCTGGTACACTGCAGGAGGCAGCCAAACATGTCTTGTCACCTGAGCGCTAGCACCCAGGTGGACAGAGGGCAATCTCCTCACCCTCCCACTACGTTGCTTTGTCCATGGATTGACTCTTAAAGTATCTGCTTCTCTAGCTGCTACAGAAAGAGCCCATGCAAATAAATATCTCCAGAGCTCTTTGAGGCACAGCAAACACTCAGGATGTGGAACTGTGGCTGGGAGGACTCCTAATGTCAGGTCTTGAGGTGACATTTTTCTGAGAATTCAAATATAAAGTAGATCTTGTCAGGTACGTTAAAGAATCTTCAGAGTCCACATGGGAAGACTCCAGCTTGCCCGGTCCCTGATTTCCTGGTGCAGGTGTTTGCCACAGGGCAGGTGCCCCTGAACTCCACCCCCCACTTTCTCCTTATTCTAAGTCAAATGCAATATGCTGTCTCTGCAAAGACAAGTTCCATCTTAAAATGCCATTTTACAACTCAGGCATACAAACACAGAGTCCATTAAACTGTGTTTTGGTAAAAGCAAGCTCAATCGGGCGTGTCATAAGTAATCAGCAGTCATTAACAGCATCCCATCTAATCTTGTTGCCTTCCCACGTGGAAAAGGGACCAACAAGTGAATATATTTGGTCCTGGATCAAGCCTCCTGGGGCCAATGCAATTGCATCCAAGCTCCATGGGTAACACACACACACACACACACACACACACACACACACACACAGGCATAGCCTCTTCCCCATCCACAAGTCCTCACTGCACGTTATAAGTAGACTTTCAAAGGTTTTCGGCAACAGGCTACTATCACAACTTTTATAGGTCTTACACAAGTTCACCCCACAGGAACAATCAAAGTGAAAGTGTACTTGCTGGGTGTCTCTAAACATCTTCAACTCCTGCTGTTCTGCCCCCTCCCCTCCCTCCTCCTTCATTACCAGACCACTTTCTTTTGACTGCCCCTGGCTACCAGCTCTTTTGTATGCAAATTAGCCAAGCTGCAACCCAAACACAGTCCCCTCCGGGCTCTCCCCGCCCTGTACATTATAATTATAATGACAGCAGCAATTGTTCAGCTCCTACTAAGGTTTAGAATCAGATCGCTATAATCCTGTTGGTTATTTTCACATAATCAAGAGATCCCTTGACATTCCTTTCTCTGCTTTCTCTTCCATAGCAAACTTTGGTAGAGAAACTTTTCTTATTTTTAAGTAGAAAATGTCAGTTCCCCCCTCCCCAAACCCCAGCATCCTTGGAATGAAGCCAAGACCCTGGTTGCTTCACAGGGTTCCTGCTGTGAGAGACCAGGAAAGACACTCTACCCCCAACCCCCTCCACCCGGGGGAGAAAGACGGCAGTGAATGTTCCTGGCAGGTCAGTAAGTTTGCGGGGCAAAGACGGGTGAGGAAGCCGCTGGGGGTCAGAGTCCACAGCTAGGCTTTCCTCTTTAGCCTCCTGGAAACCGCAGCCTTTTCTGAAAGATCACAGCCAGTGAAATGTCTTAGAAATAAAAAGGTACCTGGTGTGTTTGCAAGTGAATGGTGACCGAGGTCGGTACTCCTGAGGGTACTAGCTGCCGCCGGAGAGGAGAGGCCTGGCCAGGGAGGCTGCAGACATCGGACTTGCTCTCTCTGCCTCTAGGCAGTGACCGGCTCCTTTATACGCCCTTTTCCCCAGGAGGCCTGTCAATCAGACACATGCGGAGGCAAGTTTAATTCATTCTTTCGAAGGAGTGTCATAATTCGTCCTCTGGTCTCGCCATTTGCTCAGAGTACCTGGTTACCCAGTCCAAATCCAGCCCCTCAGAGCTAACGCCCCTCCTACATGTCCACCCAGGCTTTCCAGACAGGGGCCCGGGGAGGAGTCAGACAAGAGGGGCAGGCCAGGACTCACTTTTCCTGTCTTCTCTCAGGAAATAAAATGCTATAAATAAAACGAGCAAAATTGGCCGGGACTCCCCATTTTGCTGAGGAGGAAAAAAAAATGCCAATCCTATGCTTTAAATGTGTTTCGAATTACCCAGTGTGATACTGGCCTTTCTCAAGCAAGTGAGTAACAGTCAAAACGACGGACAGACAGTAACCTTACCACTCTGCCGGGAAGTTATTATAGTCAAAGAATTAATTTCAAAAAAATGAATTTACCATACAAGAGAGCCCACCCGTTGTATCTCTGACCCGATTCTCAGGAGAAGAGATTTTAATTTAAACTCACTTCATCTGTTCAGTCAAGGCCTGCAATTCTCTGTGACCCTGGCTCCCTGAGAAAGCCCAGTCCTCACCCAAGTCTTGTTGGGGCAACTTTCCCAAGTGTGGGGCTCCTGCAGTTAGAGGCAGTCCTCGTGGTTATTAAGATAAGGTGGGGGCAGCTTAGAAACTCAGTGAGAATAAGGGCAGGATGGTGACCTCATCACACCCTGAAATTTGTACAACCATGGCAGAGGGCCAGACCTAAGTCCATGTGGGTTAAAGCCAGTACCAGGGTGCATGGTAGCCGGATAGGATGGGGGTCATCACCCAAGGAAGGCAGTCAACAGGAAAGATGTGGTGGGGGTAGTGATGGGGTAGTGATGCACCAGAGCCCAGAGAAGATGGTAGATTTGTAGCATCTTGCACAACCTTCGCTTGGGCTTCGTTCTTTATAGATGACACTCAAAGCTTTCTGGACACTTATCCAGGTTGACACATGATGATAAATAAGTCAAGGCTTACTTAAAGAAAAGGAAAGATAAATTAAATAGAGAAAGTGCTTAGCCACTTTCTGTTCTAGGTGGGAGACTTAACTGAAGGACCCTGGCAATGTGCTGAATCCTCTTAGTTTGGGACCAAAGTGGACAAGGAAGACCCCAGGACTCGGCACCCCTGCTGATCTCCAATCCCTGTGTTTCTGTTGAGGAGAAGGGACCTTCGAACCTACATGGTGGAAGGGGAAAACTCACCCCCAAGGTTGTCTTCTGACTCACATGCCGTGATACAAGTGCACATACACCCAAACGCATATGCATACCTCCATACACAGATCAGTCAAACATAATAAAAATTTAAAATAAATATTATTTTCTAATTTATAAAGACAAGGGATTAGCTTCTAACAGTATATCTTTGAAGGAAGATACATTGTTTTGAGTCATCAAATTAATGACAAAAACCTTCATTTTAACTAAAATAATTAGACTCAAATTTATATTTGGATTCAAAGCCTGAGGGAAATGTCACCAGGCTCCCTGAAGAGGTTTCAGTGCCTGGCATCCCCTCTGCTGCTTGAGGTGGGTGGGGTCCTCTATGGCAGAGATTACAGGGGGATCAGAGGGCATACGTAGGATATAGGAAGGGCATACTCTGCAGCCTGCAGGGCTCTCCACTGCTGATAAAGTGTAGAAAGATTTCACCTTTGAAATATCACACACACACACACACACACACACACACACACACACACACAAAATCAAGAGGGTTTGATGAAAGAGGTGATATGAGCTGACAGCGCAGGGTATGGATGGAGCCTTGGGAAGTCCAGGAACAGACCAGGCAGGGACATATGCATAGTAGAGTTGGTGTTGAAATGAGCTCCTAAGGCAGTGGCTGCTGAGAGCTATGGGGTAAGTCCAGCCATGACCACAGGAATATCCCAGGAAGGAAGTCATGGAACTGGTGACATTGGCCCTCATGTCCACTCTATAGCATAAAGGGGACTCTCCCAGCCACCTTACTTAGTGCCCTTGGAAGGGGTAGGATGGAGCAACAGAGCCAGTAGAAAGATAATAGAAAAGCTGGGGTTATCCGAGTAACATGTGAGGAAGGCACAAGACACAGAGAGGGGTAGAGAGAGGAAGGCCTGAGGGAGTGTGTCCATGGGACTCTGTGGATGTCAATTTGCAGGACCAGGGTCTGCATATAGAAGAACACTAAGATGAGGTTATGTCGAAGGAAGTCTGTTCCCACCAACTGCTTCTGCCCTCATTAGAAGAGAGGAATGTCAGCCCACTGACAGGAGTGGTAGTGACCAGAGGGACTTGGCCATCCCTGGCTGAGCAGCTGTGGGAGTGCAACACTGTAAAGCACCATTGAATGCTGCAGCGAGGTCAGCTCTGTGCCGAGCCCTCATTAGGTCTATTCTGAGGACACACTACCGATGCGTTCTGTGAGTAACTGAAACCGTCACAAGTGGCCATCGACTGTCTGGCAGCTCTGGGCAAAGAACTGTCAGCCAAGCCAACCATTTTCTGGCAACCAGCCATACTGTCTACATAGCCGAGTTGGTGACTTTGTACACTTTACAGTAATTCTAAGGATCCTCCAGCATTCTCACAAAGTCAGGACATGGCTGAAGACATGCTCCAGCAATGACCACTCTGGAAAACCCACAGTAGTAAACACTAAATAACTCTGTAGTCATATTCGTCCAGGCAAGAGTAAAGCACATCCCCTGGTATCCCAACAGAAGGGCTGGGGTCGATATAATGCCGTGTTTCACTTTCATTAAGAGCTGATCATGACTGATTAAAATACCCTTGTCACATTCCTTTCTGGTTACATAAACAGGTTCGCTTTTCAAGTGAACTGGAAGGCACACTTCCTGGCTATTCCTCGTACTGAAGCGCTGGGCTCAATGAAAGTCTCCTTCCAAGTGATCTTGTCTTTGTCTACTTTTGACTTTGTCAAAAACAGAGCAGCCTTTACTGGAAACACAAAGGCAAGGTCACAGAAAAGTAGCAACAGTGGCATCAGAACCAACTCTGGGGCACAGAGCAGCAAGACGACGGAAACTCAGAGAGTTCCAGAGAAGTGTCAGAAGAGTGAATATAAACAAGATTGTAAGAGAACATGGAGCCTCATTCCTGGGAGTGTTTTGGAGAGCCGCCAAGGGTCCTGACATGCAAGGCTCAAAAAACTGTGACACTTATGGCCATTAGGGGCCATAGATCACGCATGACTGAGAAGGCTTGAGAGCTGCAACATTAGGTGGTTCGGACAGATTATCCTATAGCAGCTGCCAAGAACCAAAGATAACTCCAGTTTACCAGTGCCAGGACTCTGACAACTGAAGCCCAAGGCCGTAAGACTTCAGCCTGAGTCTGCAGAGCTACGTGTCTCCCACCCTAGAACCAGACACATGAGCTTCTGGGTCTCAAAACTATAAACCTCAGACTATAAAGTCTGCTGTCTTTGATGCTCACACCCTTCGGTATTCATGAGCCCAGGTCTGCCCGCACTGAACAAGCAGGCCCACTACTCATAACTTTCCTCTGTGTTTAGCTCAGGGACTCAGCCAGCTGATTGTAACCAGAATACATATAATAAAGCAGGTGCATCCTAGAGTAGTGTTTATTCAGTCTGAGTGTCATCAAGGACTTCTAGGAACACTAAGGACATAGGAGACAGGAATGGTCCCCCAGGCACTGGAGCCTGGCCTACTTGCACCATGAATTCAGACTTTTGGCCCTCCAGAACTGTGGGACAATCTTTGTCCTTTAACCCTCACCTGACAGACACACTGCTTAACAGACATCTCACCTGGCAGAAACACTGCTGGACAGAAACCTGTCATGCAGAACATACAGCCTCATAGATAGCTTGCCTCAAGCTCAGCACTACAGATACCATTTAAAAGCTACCCTATAATACTATGCAAGCAGCATAATGGGAATTCCCATCATGCCCCACAGAGGACAAGTCCTACTGATCTACTGCATCTTACTTAGTTCAGCTCAGACGAAAAAGCAGGGTAGTCAGTGATGCCGGCCCAATGGCAGGGGAGGCAGGGAGAGAACAGGGCAGTGAGTGGGGAGAAGTTGGAAGGGGGGACTCGAGCACCCCACACAATCCTGCTGCGAACACTTCCTAAAAGCAGGATAAAAGCTTATTATACCAATGCAAGTCAGATAGGAGGGAGGCGTTGGTGATGAAGTAAGAGGTCCCGACAGGATAAGCTGTTCTAATCATATAAACTCTGCCCCAGAGCTGGAGGTCAGTGTGATCTCCACAGGCAACGCATTCTGTCAGATCAACGCTTTCAGAACTTAGGCATCAGACGCCCACGTGTGGCTGGACTGCGATCCTCAGAAGGGAGAGTACCGCCCGCTCCAGATCCTGAGACTGGGCAGAACAAGAGACAGGCCTAACGAGTGGTCAGCTGAGTTCAGTTCTGCGCTGAATGTCCATGTGGCACAGAAACATACTTGTAAGGGATGGATAAGTTAGTCTCCTTTATACTTAAGGTTCACAGTACTTAAAGGAGTCGGACAGCCCAGTTCAGCAGACTTGGAGGTCTTAGAGGCCTTCACCTGGGAGGACATTTCTTCCACACCACCAGTGTGGCCCAGAGTAACCAGGATCTAAGACGAGGCTGCAGCTGCTGTGGGCAGAAGGAACAGCGTACAAAGACTCTGGAAAGAGGATCAGGAGTTCAAAGTTGAGAATCTGGGTCCTAATTACCTGGCCTTTGTGTTCATGGTCACATTTCTGGAGAGCCACTCTGAATGGATAGGCAAATGAGAGTAAGGACAAATAGACTTGGAGTGGCAGGAGTGTATCTGGCCAGTGGTGACAGGGCCCTGGAAGGGTATGGAGAGACCCAGAGTGTGGTCTGAGGGCCCCTCACCCATTTACCTGCTGGTGCAAGGGGCACTTAGGAAGCCAGGGTGCAGAGATTGAGCGCCATAGTGGGAAGAGACAGAATATTTGTATGTTGAGGCTAATGAGGGGCTGGGCTTCTTCTTGGTGGAGTCACCTATTACATCTCTGCAGGTGGCACCAGCTGATGCTTGATGCAATATCGTAGAGTGCATACAGAATATAGATGGTTACAAGCCCTCCAAGTAGAAAAGGTCACACATGAGCACAGGAAGGGAGTAGGGAGAGGAAGCAAATCCCCCCCTTGAGGTGCTGCTTCCTATAATCAGGACCAGATCAACATCTGGGCAATACCAACCCCTCCCTAATGGAGTTTTCTAGCTACTGCTTTAAAGTTAAGTCTGACGATATGAGATAAGAAATATATGGGTTGGAAAACTAGAACATCCAAAATCCCAATACATAGTGTGAGAGTGAACATCTTCACATAGGTTCAAAACCCACATGCTCTCAGGGCATCCCAGACAGGAAGTGCTGAGGAGTCGTGGCGACACCCACATGGTCATCTCTACATGGCTGTGCTTGTTGACATCTGCGACCTTAGGAAGACATTCTCAGACACGGTATAAAGAAGAACTTGATCACTGATGTAGAAAGGAAAAAGAAGGGACAGTAAGAGACTGTGTACTGGTGTCCGGTGACAGGGTCCAAGAATTTCTCTGCCGTCAAAGAAGGCAAAAAAATGTAGGAGATAAACCAGTGTCTTACCTTAGTGTGGTAGTACAGCAGTCCAGAGACTGAAACAGAGAGATGGTTGACTTGGTACCAGTCTGAGCCAGTTATCAAGATCTCGGCTCAAAAAAGTCAAGTGTCAAATAGGATACATGCTCAAGGAGATAGGTATATGAGCCCTGTCCATCTGTCTCGACATCCTGAAGCCTCATTCACGGGACAGATGTGAGTGGCCACCAGGGACTATGACTGCAGTGGCTCAAGACTTGGGCACATATGGTTTGGGCACAAGACTTGGTAAAGGGTGAGGCCCACAGGTCAAAGACTTTGTGACACTGAGCGTCATATCTGGAGATCAGTGTCTTAGAATAATATCTCCTTTGAATTAAATGTGGTAGAGCCTCAAACATTTTTAATAAAAGAATAAATGAAAAGATATATAAATGAATAAGCAGAATGGCTTCTAGTTTCTGACCGAGCACTGAGTCAGTAAAGTGCAGATCGTGCCAGAGGAAGGAGGCTAACTGTCCTGGCACTGGCCTAAGGACCCCAGGGTCCTGTGCCAGAAAGGGCCAAGTCAGCGGGCTCCAGAAACAATGTTGTCTTCTCTGCTCTGCAATGAGCCTGTGTCAAGAGGCTGAGACAACATCCATCTGCTGACACTGTGTCTTGGGGATGCCCTACAGATCCTGGCACTCAAAGAGCAATGGACAGCGAGGCCAAAAGCTGCTGGGCTTCAAAGTCACAGCTCCAGACATCTGTTTTCTCTTAACGTGTCCTGGGCTCAGTGAGCAAGAGTCCCTGCTCTGGGAGAGAGTTGCGGGAACCGGCTCTCCTCTAACAAGCAACCAAGGAGGGCCAAAGACTGGGAATCCAGTGTGAGCACCCCAAGGTTGGTTGGTAGCAAAATAAAAGAAAAACACCACCTGAAAGCCTTGTGGGGTGGGCCAGGCAAGAGCTGCCTCCCCTTCCTGTGAATCAAGCTCTAGTACATTCTTCTGCTTGCCTCAGAGTGAACAAGAGCCTTCCTGGGGGAAGCCATATTACGTGAGATGAGATGAGGAACAGGACAGCTTGTTATGGTCTGAAAACAAACCTGGCCTTTGCTCCCAGGGCAATGGGTACACTAAAAAAGCCTTTGCTGGGAGGTGAGAAAGATAATGTCTGTGAGCTTTGGGCACTCATCATGGCTCTGTTCTTACAACACCGTCCCCAGCCTAAGTCTCCGGACCATTGTCTGGCTCTGTGCAGGCTCCAGCAAAAGGAACCACACAGAAATTGTGCACTTACTCTAGTGACCATTGCAGCTGGCTCAGAACTTCCCAGGATGCAAAGAGACACAGGCAGGATCATAGATGCTGATACTCAGATGAGATGTTTTGAGTCAGGAAATTCAGCAGTATTGAAGCCTGTGTGTGTGTGTGTGTGTGTGTGTGTGTGTGTGTGTGTGAAAGAGAGAGAGAGACAGAGAGAGAGAGACAGAGACAGAGACAAGACATCAGAGTTCTATGGTTGCTCTGTCAGTAAACGTATGATGGAGAAATGGCAAAGTGACCCAGGAACAGACAGGGTAACCTCTCTAGTAAGGCCACATCAGCTTCTGTGTGGATTTCAACTATCGTGCAATGTGGCCACCGCTCTCCTGTCTTCAGGCTTTCATGTGGCCTTATCCTGTCTGTGGTTTAAGCATCACCTCATCTATCCAAATGCAAAACTCTTACCCACAGCAGCTTCCTGACCAGGACCCAAGTTTCTTGTACCAGTATGCCAAGCAAGCTTGCACCCTGAGGCCCATACAAGGGCCCATTCAAGTGCCAGGAGAACAACCAATCCATCACCTTCCCCTAAAACTTTCACTCTCTTAAAGGTTGCCATAAGGATCCTGCATGATGGTCATCTCCTGCTAGAAGGTTTCAGTCACTCCAAGCATACAGTCTGACCACTTCATAGCCAAAACATTTCATTTTTATTATTTTATAAGCTTTATTATACACAATTGTGAATAAATAGAAATATCATCTTTTATATAAGCTAAGAAAGTTAATTAGCCTTTGTGGGCTAACATCTGCTAATCTGGTTACATGGACCAGCCTGAGACAGCCTAGGCACTTCTCAGCACAGTCTGGGTCTGAAAGTGCTTGCCATCTCTGGAAATATGAGGATGGTATATATAGAACATGCCATAGAAAGCAGCCCAGGGAACCTGGGAGGTATCAAGGCTGAGAACAGACACCACACTGCACGTCCAAGACAGATGCATGTGTCCTGAGTGTGAGATCTTTTGAGTGTTCTTTCTCCCAGTCCCAGAGTTGGCACTTTGCTACAGTAATTAGCATGCAGTGATGCCAGAGAAACTAGCGTGTCCCTCAGGTCTTCTGAGTCACCATCAAGAGCATCCAAAGTAAAGAGTGATAGTCCGAAGACTGCATTTGGAAACTTCCACTGGGTGAAGCGCTGATTTGACTGCCAGTCACCGACTCCTTTAAAACCTCTCATTAGCAACGTTCACTGTGCAAGGTGCCAGGTTTCACATCTACTCTAGTAGATAATTCACTGTGAACGTATTCACTGCCACACCCTCTCCTGTCTGTTCTCTGATATGTCTGCTCCTCTTCCCAAATAGGTCCTCTTTGTTGTGTGTGCATATGCATATGTGCGTGTACACGCACATGTGTGTGAGCTTTCATGTTGTGTGTGCATATGCATATGTGCATGTGCATGCACATGTGTGTGCATATGTGTATGCATATGTGTATGTGTGCACATATGTGTGTATGTGTTTAATCTAGGTTCCACCTAGAGAAGAGAAAGATGGTATTCATCTTTCTGGAAGAAAGATTCCCCATAATATGATGATCTCTAGTTCCAGTCATTGTTCTGAAAATCAGAAGAATCTAGCATCATCAAACTCAAAATCCACCTCTATCAATGAAATCCCAGATTCTTGAGGCCCATGGGAAGGAAGCAGCTGTATCCTTTGCTGGGACCCAGCTCTTCTCTACCACCATCAGATGATGTTTCCTAACAGTTGGATCTTCTAGCACTAACTTCCATCCTCGAGTCATGCCACTGTGTGATCACAGCAGCTATGAGCATGCCCAGGGCCTTGGCTGAGCAGGTGCAGGATGAGGGCGCTGGTGCAGAGCAGATGGAGGTTGGGGATGCGGCCTGGTGGTGGAGGCAAAGGGCAGGAGCACAACAAAAGCGGAGTTTGCTGGGAGCAGAACCTTCAGTGAGCTGATGGAGCACAGAGAGAAGCCAGGGAAGCAGGGAAGGCTGGGCGATCACTCAGCATCGTCAGGAATGTGCTGGGCGAGGCCTGGAACGGGACTGTACCCAGTGCAAAAGAGTCAGGAGAGGAGAAGGTTGGGTGGAGGTAAACACAGCATGCTCACAAAGGACTTCACGGTCAAGACAGAACATGAATGTGGGATTCTGTGGAATCATGGGTACACAAGGGAAGTGGTCCCAGAGGAGGGAGGCAGAGAAGCTGTGGGGCCACAGCTGCCACTCTACTTGGTCAGGACAGACTCTAGTGTAAGAGAGGGCTAGAATCTCGGCCATTTGCCCATCTAAGGGGCTTCTAGAGTTGGAAGAGGCTAAGGAACGAACACAGAAAGCAGGCAAGGTAGAGTGCTAGACAGGCACTGGGTAGTCTCAGCAGCTGGACTTTACACGTGGAGTGTAACCATTCTTTACTCTCGGGGGGCAGAACCCACGCAGCCTAGGTTCCAAGGCTCCAGAGCTCCAAGGGGTACGTGAGGATGCATTCACCCACTGCAAACACATCTGCTAGCATCTCTAAAAGGGATCACACCATCTCTGCTCTGGACAGAATGATCTCTGCTCACTCCCAGAGTGGGTTTGCCCAGGAAGCTGGATATCAGCTGAGACATTGTGCTTACTAGTATTTTGATTTTCAAATCCTGCCAGCTGCCATTCTCAGATACAGCATAGGGAGAAGAATGCAGGGTGTCCACACCAAACCTGGGTGTGGGGACACTGTCGCAGCATAGTCAGACTTTGTTGCTGCTGTTGTGCAGGACAGCTGAGCACGGCGATGTGACATGTCCCTTGTTTGCTTGGCCTTAGCATGCTTCTCTGAGGATGTCTCTGTGTAGGGAAGATCTGGGGCTGAATCACTCACCACCGCATCCTCCCAAGAGAATGCACACATGGCATCCAGGGTTTCACAAACAGATTCATGTGACTGACGTTTGCACAATGTTTTTGTGATTAGGCAGGAATTTGTACATGGAGACCAAGTAGAAGGCCCCAGCCAATGGCCTCAGAATCCTACTCACTTGCTGAGTGCATGTGTGCGTCCCCTTGTTACCAGGGGACCCATGAGCCAGTCAAGAAGGCAGAAGTCAGCCTACTGTGAAATATCCCAGTCAGCATGACAGATACAAGTCTGATTCCCCCCCCCCCCCAATACGAAGCAAGTGGAACCTTTAAGAAAACATGACTTTGGAAGAGTTTAGGGCCTTCTTTCCTCTGCAAGTTATCAGGGTTCAATAAGACCAAGTTTGGCTGGATGTGATTAACCACAGAACCCAATAAGGACATCTGAGGTACTATGTTCTCACCTCAATTCTGAATTCTTTTGAAGAGTTGTATACGTAGTAAGGTCACTCAAGAAAGACAGAACCAATGTTTGTGTTGCATGAAGAGGTGGATGTGTGTGCAGGGATGGACTGATATTAAAAAATAAATTAGGCTAGGTGAATAAAGAGAGTGACAGGTACTGCAATCTGATTCTGTAAGCAGGAGAACCAGGAGAGATGAAGGTGTAGCTCTCGCCAGAGGCCAGTAGGCTCCAGGCCTGGGAATAACATTTCCACTCATAAGTAAAGAGAAAAGACAATGTCCCTTTAGAGAAGTTTCCAGTGCCAGAGAGGCTACTCTGCCTTTTGTGTGCTCAGTGAGCCACACTGGAAGATGCTCACCATGGTGGAGAGAAGCAATGATTCCTTGTCTACAGAGCCAAGCATCAACTTAGAGGAAACACACTCAGGCTCACCCACGGTGTGGCACCCCATGGCCAGTCAAGTTGACACAAAAAATTACCCATGATACCTTGTGGCCAAAGACTAAAGTCCAACAAAGGAGAGAGAGCACAGTAATTACTGTATTTTGTGGATGCTCAATGGACACAGGTCAGAAAGAGGCCATGAAAACAGTGTCCATGTCCGGGGTGGGTCATTCTTTGTAGTGTCACCCTGAAACCTCTGTGATTGGGAAAGATCAAAATGAGCTAATAGCAAAGCCCATTTAAATAGAACCCTTGGGTTAAACCTTTGATCCAGAAAGTACTTCTTACTGTATTCATTCTGCTATGGTTTTTATAAATATCAAAAGTGCGGGGTTTATATGATCATAGTTTTACAAAGTGTTCTGCTTAATTCACTTAGAAGGAAAGAACAAACACACATTAGAAAGGCCCATGGTTCCCACTAGATCAACTGTCACCTCCTTAGAATCATTTAGAACTCAAGCTTGTAAAGAGCTTTCCCTCAGCCCCTGCTTCAGAGCAGGGCTCACCGCCCCAAACTCCAAACCACAGGTCGAGGACACAGAGCATGGGATCCCTGTGGGATTTCCACTTCAGTCCCTATGTCTACTTTGAGAGGCACATCCTCACCAGTACAGAAACATAAGAAGCCTAAAGTATGCCCTGAAGTCTAGGATCATGCATGCCACCCCATCTCTGCAATCTCAGCTCAGGCCCTGTGGGCCACAGTCATGGTACATAGTCCAAGACTGGAACTGATAGGTTGTGGGAAGCATGATGCAGGCATGGGTAGACTCTCTGGTTCTCGGGGCGATGAAAACAGTATGTTTATGTATTGGGTGTTGTGGAGTATAACAGAGTAAGTCCATGCATGGCTCCACTCTCTGGGGGACTCCACTATCCAAGTTCCATCACCCATGTTCCAGTCTAGCTGTGTTCTGCACCTGATTGATAAATGCAGGATGGTCAGGCTCCATCCTGAATTTCCTATAGTTGGCCATGTAAGATTTAGACAGAGGACCTCAGCTAGAGCAAGCACAAAAAGAGGTTCATATACTTGTAAGTTTGGAGTTTATAGCCACAGAGAACTCCAGAATAAGTAGCTAAAGTCAGCAAAGAAGTAAAATCTGGAGACCTTTGTAGATATGATAGCCAGAAAGTTGGAAGCAAAAACTATGACTCAGCTCTTCAATCAAACAAGAGGTATCATGTGCTCAAAGATGGGCAGCGTTTACTAACTCCAAACCAGGCTTCCAGATCTTCCTCACAACAGTGAGCCAAAGCTACATGAGATCACGGCCCAGGAAATTAGAAGCTGTATCTCAAGTCCTCTCCGTGTCTACCCACACACACCTGCATGGGGCTTGCTGGCACCTGAGCTCTTATCAGGACTTCCACACTTACGCTGTAGCACCGTGATGACAGATAGCCACTCTTGTATCAAATGTTCCTCTTACATTCATAGGGACACCACCCCCACACTCAAGGCTAGGGCAGGGCCAGCCCTAACTGGCCCCTCCCAAGAAGCTGTGGGGAAGATAGTGGGCCATATGCCCAACCCTGGAGTCCAAAGCTGGCTAGAAAAAGATGTCTGGAAGCAGCTTTGCTTCTGCTAGTACGAGCCACTTTATCTCCCGCAGAAGCCATCTGAGAAGCTATCAATTTTCTGCCCTAATCAAGAGAAACAAAGGGGCCTTCTGAAAATCCAGACAAAATTCAAAATCATCAAGCAACCAAAACCACTATATATATATATATATATATATATATATATATATATATATATATATATATATATGAAAGATATGGAAAAGTCAGATCATATGAGGTTACAAGCTTTCAGATTCTAGACATCAAGAACAGAGGGTGGTGATATTAAGTCATGAGAGGGCTGCTAACCTGGCTCCCCTCCTCCCTGTCACAGACCTGGGAAGAGTACCCAGCTGTGATAGAGCCTAAGATGCTCTGTACTGAGCCAAGACACATAAGGTCCTGGAGAGGAGAAGGCAAGAATATGCAGGGTGGGGCTCCAAAGAGAAACACTGCAGAAAACTGCAGTCACTTGTGGAAACATCCTGCCCCAAGTCTTTAAGCCTAGTCCCCACCACAGCACCCATGTAGAAATTGATACTGCGGATACCCAGGGCTTAGATGACACTAGGTATCTGCTTTTCTCACCAGCATGTCTGTACTCTGTGTTCCTGGGAATGAAGACTTAGAAAACTCTGGCCTCTGTCATTGAACAAATTAGTCCCGAGCTATATTGTGCTCAACTCCAGTCCATCAATCTCAAAATGGAAGCATAGAAAACATTTAACTATTTTCAAAGGTTTATTGGGTCCAAAGCCAGAAGAGGCGTCTTATAGGAGTTCCCGGGAGTGGCTGCTCATGCCTTTAATTCCAGCACTTGAGAGACAAAGGAGGCAGATCTCTGTGAGTTTGAGACCATCTTGATCTAGATAGTGAGTTCTAAGACAGCCAGAGCTAAGTAATGAGACCTTGTCTCAAAAGACAAATGCAAAACTGAGCAAATAAAAAGATACTTGGTGTTCTCAAGGTAAATATACAATATGTTGTTATTTGACCAGAGATCAAATATTTGACCAGGAATGTACAATGATGAAGGAAACAAGAACCCACAACCTGGAGAACACTCAACACAGTAATGCTGACCTACACTGATACACACATACAAGTCTAGAGCAAACTTCTGGATACAAACCACAATGCGTATAGGAGATNAGGGAGGGAGGGAAATGTTCTGTCGGGGCACATGATGTAGGAAAGAATGGGGCTGAGCAGATTCCTCTAAGAACCCATCTATATAAATAAGAATACAAGACCCCCATCTTCCAAAAAGGAGAGTCCAGGTTATTATACCCACCCACCCCCAATCTTACTTTTCAAATCCAAAAGTGAAAAGGGCATTTTCAGATGTACAGAGGCAGAAGAACCTTCTAGCAGGTGTATGTGTCAGACCAAAGTTTCTTCCATCTTGCTTCAGCTGGAACCATCTTTGGTTTAACATGAAACTGACCCACCCTCTTCTACTGACACTGTGAAACACTCATATAGGGAAACATAAGAGAGGGAAAGAATTTGGGAGTTTATGGCCATCTTATGGGCATCGGTAAAGCCTTGTAAATGACATCATGCTCAGTGAGAAAATCCTAAGTCCGAAGGTACAGAGCAAGGGTTAGGGACCATAGGAATCATCTTTGAATGGGGTTGTGCTAGGAGCTCTAGTCAGGTGGAAATAACAGAACCCTCAGGCAGGAAGGCCAGAAAGAGCAAGGCTATCCATGTAGGCAACTGAATGGACTCTATAAAAACCTCCAGGATGCCATCAGAAAGTTTAAAAATTTAAAGTTCTATAATATCATCAGAAATGTGAAATCTTCAGAGACAAATCAGACAAAATACATGTTCACAGTAATTCTAATTAATTAAATTCTGACTAATTAGAGCATGGAAGGTACTACACGCACAGTGAAGAAGCTCCCATATCAGAATTTCAGTGTTTGATGAGGCGCTGATGTACTGTTTGCCCACCTGAGTTCCAACACTGAACCACCTCTCCACTTGGGACCATGCGGTTAGTTCTCCTGCCATTTTGACCTGAGAATTCCTTGGGTTCTGCTCCATCAAAAGGCTCTTTAAAAAGTGTCTGTTCACATGACACTCCAGACATAAGCCTTAGTCAATGTCAGGAGTATATTTAGAATTTCTCTCAAAATGAGAAATAGTCACAGGAATAGCATACATATTTTAGAAGTATGAATAAATTGAATTTGTTTAGAATTCAGATATAAAATTTGATAGAAACATGTGCTCCCTTTTGCAATGTCTAGAAAAGACTATGAGTTCATGCTGGTGTGTCTATCTACTTGGAAATATCCTGCTGTGGACATTGAGGGTACCGTGAAAGAGCAAGGATGCCATCATCTTCCCCAAGACAGCTATCAAAGCCATTGAAACAATGCATCATGGCCGCTGAGACAATGTATCAAAGCCATTGAAACAATGTATCAAGGCCATTGAAAGAAGGATTCAAAACCATTGAAACAATGCTAATAAATGATTTGAGTTGAAATTCAATACCACAGTTTAGCCCTCCCATTGTAGCTTTTGTTTTTCTCTTCTAATGTTTATTACTTTTAGGTTTTGGCTGGGTCTCTAAGTAAAGAGGCCAAAATGTTGAGAAAAGGGGGAAAAGGAAAACCTGTCTCTTTCTGGCTTCAGTAAAGACCAGAAGGCATAGGTACTCATGATCTTCTCTTAGCAGCCAGTGTGTTTCCTTTAGTGTAGGGCAAACCATCAAGATCTGCTTCCATGGGTGCCCACATACCCACTCAGTGCAGGGCAACAGTTTACACAGATCAAATACTGCTTTTAATTTTAGGATTTTTTTTTCAGAAAGTCTGCTACTACCAGCAGTCAAGCACCAGCTTTAATCTTTCACTCTAAGCAAGAAGATTGGGAACTGGACATCTAGGCCTGAGGCCAACACTAGAAACTCCACCTCTTCAGGCCTCTCAGGGACAGATGGATGAGGAAGCCAACTTCCAGAAACAACTGAGAATTTTCTCTCATAAATAGGAGGGAGAACAAGACTGGACAAGGCTTAAACTTTATGACTCTCTCCACTGCTGTATTTTAAGGCGCCATTGGGAATTCCATGAAGAGGTCAAGTGGCTGCACATCTGGAGAGCCCAGCAAGGCATCAAAGCACACTCCACACCGAACTGAGACTGTGAGGGCCTCAGAAATGTCCGCACAGAAAACTACCTGTCCTTGTGAGTCAGCTAAACGTAGTGCTCAAGAGCATGTAAATTAAATAGCAGCTACAAGTGCCTACTGATAGGAAGAATGTCCAGCTTTGAATGCCCAGCTCTACATAATTCACGGTGTGCAGCTCCAGTTCCTTTGCCTCTCTGATGATCTCCTCCCAAAGTCTGGGTGTTCACCTTGAAGTGACACGGTGAAAAAATGTCCTAGAAGGCAAACCAAGCTTAGAGTTTAATCTTGGAAAGGTTATTAGTCAGCTATACATGACACCATCCTATAAGCTAAGTGTATTAGACATGGCATCTCATTCATCATCCACTACTAACATTGTGATAAAGGGCTCGGTGAGCAGAATAGCCTCTTGTTTACCTGAGACCCCTTGAGGGAGACAGATCAGGCCTGTTTTGCAATAGTTGGGTCCTTTCTGCTTACCGTCACTGTGACCAACTGCCAGAGGCCTACCTGACATCTCTAAAATGGAAAAGTTCCTTCTTCCTCCTTAAATATTGCATAGGGCCCTGCTCTGAAGCATTCTCCTCATGGCTGCTCTGCTTGGCTAGCCCGGCATGCATAGACTCAACTCCAAAATCTGGGTCATTGTCCAGGATGTCTGTAAGCACTGCCAGGAACCAACAGAAGGACAAATGGGAGCAGAAGACAAATGCCCCTCCTTACGAGTACTTTATGAAAGTCAGATCCTCTTATCACTCACATCTTAGAGTCAAACTATTAAGGTCACAGTGCCTATAGAGGGAGGTGCCTATAGAGGGAGGTGCCTATAGAGGGAGGTGCCTATAGAGGGGGCTGGTGCCTATAGAGGGGGCTGGTGCCTATAGAGGGGGCTGGTGCCTATAGAGGGGGCTGGTGCCTATAGAGGGAGCTGGGAAATGCTGCTCTCACTTGACTCTTCATCCACTGGGCAACTCTTCTATGGCCATTGAAAAAAGGAGCCACAGGCTAAGGCTTTTGGCACACATTTCCTTGTTCTCATGGTTGTGGAACTCAATTTGAAATTTCCTTAACAGAGACTGACTGCCCCAGAACAACAAGACATCATTCCCTTATCTCTCTCAGATTCTCAGCCTTGTGGCTCCCATACAACCTCTTCCTCGACCTTCTATTCCAGAGTACGGTCTTTGCTCAGTGGCCAGCATCCTCTCTGGTGCTGTGACTGATCATCTGGCCTAGTAAAACAAATGAATTCAGGTTCGGGGAGAGATGTAGCCTCAAAAACTAAATTGGGGACATTACTAAGTAAGCTCAGATTTGGGGGGCAGCTGAAAGTCTACCATTTGACTCCCTCACGGATCTGGCCTTTGAGGAAAATTGGTGGCCACAATTCAACATGGTAGACAATACCACAACCGTCATGCCTATGAAAGAGAAAGTACATGGGGAGAGGGAGAAATGGCTGTGCTTATTCTTTTAATAGAAACCTACTCTCATGGGAACAGACTGGGGTCCCACAGAACTATATTAATTCTAATAAAAGTACCCCACTTTGAAGTGAGCTTTCACTAGGCTCCATCTCTCAAGGGTTCCACCCATAATACATCCAAACCAACAGATGAAAGAGAAAGGGAGAAAAAGAAGGAGGACAAGGGGCAGAGGAGTTCCAGTTGCATGGAATGTGCTCACAAAGCCATGGAGACTGAGGGCTGTGTAGCTAAACTACTTTGGCTCCCGTCGGATCAGATCATACACACGCACCCACCTAGGAGCTATCCGGGTTCTTGTATGGAAGACACACATAGACACACACCCTAGTTAATTTTAAAATGTCATGTATATCTCAAAGGCAGGACAGTCCTAAACCTTCCCCTGCTACTCCAGGCCTAGTGGGGAAATGGCCAGTGACCACTAACCGTAATTCGTTATCTCCTACAGTTCCTACATCCATCTGTATCCCACTGCTTCATGGCAATTTCTCCTTCTCCTTCTCCTTCTCCTCTCCCCTGCGTCCTAGCCCTCACAACTCTAAGGGTCCTGCCCCATCTCTCTTTGGCCACTGGCATCTTAACTGATCATTCAAAAACCAATTGAGGAGAAGGAACCTCAGCATTTGGACATGCAGATTGCTGATTGAATCAAAGCATTAGACCCAATCTGTAGCAGGGCTGTTGATGGTAGAACAGAGGATAGAATTGGCCTCTCCATTGACTCCCAGGACAACTAACAGTGCAGTAGTGAAGGTGGCTGAGGCAGGGCTTCGTGAAGGGCATCTGCTGCCACTGAGAGCCCACAGATGACAGACAGCTGGAATCACTCGTGCTAACCATTGAGAGTCATAACCCAGACTAGTTTCCAGCACACGCTCACTCAGCTTTCTGAGCTACCAAGATGTGAGATGGAATGGCCAGAAGCTCCTACTGCCGTGAACTAAGCCTCTCTGGTTGCTATGCCCTCCCCACCATGATAGACTATGCTCTGTACAGTGTAAGTCGAATAGCCCCCTCCTCCCTTAGATGTTTCTGTGGGTAGCAATGACAACTGTAACTAATGCCATATACATGGCTGCACATACACTAATGCTTGCCCATGTATGCATAGATGTGAAGATGCATTCAGGATTGACTCTGGCCAAACCTGTCATTCTGTCGATTGCTGAGTGTCAAGTCCTGAAAGATGCCTAATAGAGCACTTAGCTTCCCCTCACCCCTATAGTTCAGGAAACAAGCATAAGAAATCCTTTGTAAAAGGAGCCATTGTGCCACTTGGCCAGGACAAGAGGCATCTGTTCTTTTTCTAAGCAGCCTTAACTGCAGGCACCTCACTCCAGAAGGCCCAGGCTATGTACTTCCGGCTTTCCCACCAGCTTCATGAGACTCACAGGCCTGTACAGATCCGGTTTTCTATTTTGCCTCACTTCTCTCCCGCCAATGGCCTGGGATAGGAAAGGGAGTTGAACAAAGCCAAAGGGCACAGGCCACCGAGTAACAGGGAAAGAGAACTTGCAGCCACTTCTAGCAGTGTAAGGATTGACTTCCCACCGTCCCAGATACTTCCCCCAACACCTGCAGCCAGAAACACAAGCTTAACTTAGCTATCATGGGCAGGAGAGGTTGAATGCTTCACATGGAAGCTGGATGGGTTTTAATCTGAGTCTGAGACTGTTGAAACCCAAACTTGTCACCAGCAGATTTGATTCCCCAGGGACAGAGACATTTAACTAAGAAAGAAGCCAAGAAGCCTAAGCCATCCAAGCCTAGGCTGGGGGGCTGCGATGTCCTGACATTGACATTCTGTGCCAGGGTCCTCCCACTGAGGAAGCCTGTGGACTCCTGGCTACTGTTCACCCCACATGCTGGCTTCTCTTCTATCCTGCCCACCCCCACCCCTGTGCAGAGCCCTCTGTCCTCTAAAGTGAGTCCCTTTTCTCACTTCTGCATAAATTGAGTAGCTCCCATCATCTTAACTTTGACTTACATAGCCGCAGGTTCAAATGCTTTTCACGGTTTTATATTTCCAGTTATGCACGAAAACATCTATTGGCAAACGTTCCCTGGTTCCACTGATTCATCTCAGTCAAAAGAAGAAAGGTTTTTTTTGTTATTTTTTCAACCTTCCCTTGGGTCTTGCGGACTAGGTGATGGGGGCATGAGTTCCTTGACTGCACATTCCTGCCCTTCTCTTCCATCAGGTCCTCAAAGGTCTCCCCAGTCAGCACTCACGTAGGAAGGGAAACTCAAGGCAGAAGCAAGTGCTCCTTGAATGATTCTCATTGCTGCTGTTGTTCAGTGTTGCCTGGTTAAACCTCAAATGAATTTTAAAAGCTGAGTGTTGGTATTCACCATTCACAGAGAAGAGAACCAATGGGGCCGACTCAGCTGACCAAAGCCGAAAGCCTGAAACCTCTGAGCTGCAGAGCCTACACTTGTGATCTCAAGACACGGACAAACCCAACCAAAGCCCACGGCAACAAGGTATCACAAAGACTATGGCAACAAGGTATCAAATGGGCCTACAGCACAGTTCATACCCATGAACCAAAAGCTTGCCAACTCTTGTGTCCACATAAAGAGCAGTGACTCAGAGTGTTAGGTGATCACCAGCACGTGACAGCAGGGAAAGCCTGAGGGGAGGGCACCTGGATGCGTAGAGAAGAGTGAAGTGAGGGTGGCCTCAGAGAACTGTACAAAGAATCAACCAAACCAGGAGCTGGTTCTTTGAGAAAATCAACAAGATAGATAAACCCTTAGCCAGACTAATCAGAGGGCACAGAGACAGTATCCAAATTAATAAAATCAGAAATGAAAAGGGAAACATAACAACAGAAACTGAGGAAATTAAAAAAAAAAAACATCAGATTCTACTACAAAAGCCTATACTCAACAAAACTGGAAAAATCTGGATGAAATGCACAATTTTCTAGGTATTTTAGGTATTTAGGATTTATTTAAGTCAGTATCAGATAAGCCATCTAAACAGTCCCATAAACCCTAAAGAAGTAGAAGCCGTCATTAAAAGTCTCCCCACCCCAAAAAAAAGCCCAGGCCCAGATGATTTTGGTGCAGAATTCTATCAGACCTACAAAGAAGACTGATCTATTCTTATGTCGAGATTTCTGCATTTTGTCTTTACAGCTCTTTCTGTTGGAGCTCAAGCCATAGAGGCTTCACTCCCAGGTGTGGTCCCTTCTGCAGTTAGATTTTATCTGAGCCCAGCTCATCGGCTTGCTTTTGCTCCAGTGTGACCTGTATCCATTGGTTTTACTGCTCACTGCCTGTGTCACTGTGGGAGTGGGATGGGCTGTTGAACTCATTGCCTCGTCTTTAGGAAATACCTCATTTTTCATAGCATTTCACGTCTTCATTTAGACAGTTGACTTCTAAAAATCCTGAACAAAGATAGCATGTTCTTGTTGCTCTAGTTTCCCCATAATTTCAGTGTGCCATGGAACCCTGTTGGGGAGAGGCTGGCTCCCATTTACTAGCTCATTAATAGCTCATTAATATTCATACCTCAGCACTAGATCCTCTCCATGGTGTGACAGTTACTGTGGAGCTAACTTTTGGTAGTCTGGGCTTTTCTAGGTTTGGGGCACCTGGCCCCCAGCCACTGTTCAGTGATATATAACCCCAGTGCAGGCAGTGAGCTCACCCAGGGCCCCGAGGACTCTGTGTAAGCTGCTACACCATTGTGCAATCGCCTAGGAGATGATGAGCTACCCACTTGGGAAATGGGGTCAGCTCTCCCTACACAAGGTGACTCATCCAGCCTTTCATCTTCTTGACAGCAGCGTTTTGTCTGTAGCTGCCTCAAAAATATTCTCTCCATTTCATCATAGCTAATATTTTATAGACTTGTGTTCTTCAATAAATAATTAAAACCACCCATATCCTCTCCAGGCAGAAGCAGCCTGGGAAGAATATAATGGGATGTTTCCGGCTATTACACATGGCTATTGTATATGCTCAAATCTTTTACATTAGTCATTTGACATCTGACTGTGACATTTAAACTATTAAATGGGGGAATTATTACCAAATGATTATAAAAAGAAACAATCAGGACATTCTAACGAGTTAGTTCATACAAACTTCCTACAAATATAACCAAGTCAGATGGTTCTATTTCATCCTTTGCAGGGTAACAATTAGGAATCGGTGACTAAGGTCAGACTCTTGCAGCAAAGCACATATTCTGCTCCCTTGAACTTCCTAAAGCTTGAATGGTTTCTATCCTCATTCTTCCTAAAGTGGAGTGTCCTTCAGAAAGGAAGATTCCCACAATCTCACATATTTAAAAACATTTCTTCAATACAGATATATTTCGTAATGACCCAGAAATATGTATTTATAAGACTAGTTTCTCAATAAAAAAATAAATGAATGAATGAAGTTGATGTTCTAGTTGTCTTTACTCCTTTCTTTTGAACTCTCAATGCTATTAAAATATGGTCTCTGAAAAGGATATCTTGGGGATCCAAAGGTGGGATTATACTTGACGTTTTGAATGAAGAATGTTGAGGTGTAATTTACATGTGCTGAAGATTTTCCCCATTTCAGTTGCTCATTCTACAAACATTTCAGCACTCTGAGGGTCTCCCACATTCTGTTGCATTCAGACTGGCCCAACCTTGATCCAACAAATACTGATTTTCTGTATCTCTCCTGATTATGTTCTCTTTTCTAGAACTTTGTATATACTGTGAATTTTTGCTAATTTCAATATTAAATCATTTTCATATAGTTAAAGTAAGCAGCACATACTTAAGATGCATAACGTGATAAATAGTGAGCCATCCAACTGTAAAGTTATCTCTAAGATTATGGAAAAATCTGTCACCTCCCTGGTAAGTAGCCTTTCCCTCTGGTTCTTGCCATCAGTCCTTAGGAAATAGTTCATTTACTTTTTGTCACTATAGATTAACTTGTTGTTCTACAATTTTCTGTAGATGAAATCATGATTGTATGAGTCTTTGGTCTGGCTTCACTCTTGGCATAGGTGACTTGATTCATCCATGCTGTATCATAGAGCACTGGCCCTGTGTTCTTTCTGCCACACATCATGTGGGCAGTCCACACAGTTTACCCATTCACCTTTTAATAAAAAGCCATGTCTTTTTCACTTCCTGCCTCTCAGTGATCAAGCTTCTGCTAGTGTTCTCATACAAATCTTAGCCAAGACACATGCTTGCATCTCTCCTGGGAAAATCCTAAGTGGCGGAAACACCCCGTCATTGGGCGGGCTCGCTTAACTATCTCAAGAAACGTCCAGGCTGTTTCCAAGCAGCTGTTACTCCACATGTCCATTAAGTGTGGATGAGTGATCTGTTACCACACCTAGTCAGTACTCACTGCGGTCATCATGTGCAGCACTGTTTTAGTGAGCATTTCCCTGAGGGTTAATGCGCTAGATAGTACTACATCCTTGCCACCTATCCAATTTGGAGGTAAAGTGCCTCTTAGATATCTATCCTTAATTAGGTTGCTTGGTTTTTGATGTTCACTTTTGGATGAGTTCTTTATATGTGGGGACAAGTTCTTGCTCAGATAGGGTTTGCAAATATGTTCTGCCCAAGTGCCATGTATCATTTAGAGCTTGGGAAACAAGATAAGCTTAACCTAATTAAAAACAAACCTTGTTAATTCTTTCCGAGGAGATACCACGGCCATCAAGCCTGCTGAGACAAGTGTCCTTGGTGTCACCTAAAGGTGGCTCTGGAAGCTTCTGGAGCCATGACCTGGTGGGACAAGTCCATGATAACTTTGATGAAGCTGAGCAGCAGCCAGCTGAGATGAGACCCCTGGGAAACAGGCTTTGGGAGGGATTCACACGGCCAGGGTTTTACCTCCCAGAATTCAAGCAGCTTCTCACATTAAAAGCCAAGAAAGTTTTTGGCAAAGAAAGAAGAAAACTAACTCTATTGAAACACCCAGGGAAATCTCTGCAGCAGAGAGCTCTTCTCCCAGGAAGATACTGGACAGAGCCCAATGGGGAGGCACATGCTTGGTCCAGCCCCTTGAGATCAACATGGCTAGGCACACTTGTGAAGGTCACTCCCAGGAGCCCACCAAAACTAGGAAAAGCTTCCTTTCCCCACATCCACACTCACTCATGGGTCTAGCAGGGACCCAGATCAAAACCAATTCAACACGGCTTAGAGTCAGAAGACCCAAATTCTACCTGGGCAGTGTTGTGGAAGTCAGATACCAGAAAGTTTGATCAGGGTGAATTTGAGGACTCTAGCCCCTCTAGCCTAAACAGCTATTAAAACGATGGCCCACTGAAATTCTCATGTTTCTGTTACTATTATGAAATCCATTATTGAGTGGCTTTAAATAAACAAACTACAAGCTACAAGGCACACCAACACCAAGAAGTGGTGTGTACGAGGACAAGAGGCTGACCTGCCAGACAGCTGCAAGTGAACCTTGGAACCATCAGATAATAACCTTAAAATGATTTTGATTAATAGTGTAAGAGGCTTAACAAAAAAAGGCAGAAAACAATCAAGAAAGAGAGGTGATGTAAGAAGAGCCAGACACTTTAGGGGAGGAAAGAAAGAAAGAAAGAAAGAAAGAAAGAAAGAAAGAAAGAAAGAAAGAAAGAAAGAAAGAAAGAAAGAAAGAAAGAGAGAGAAAGCAGAAATGAAAACAACCAGGATTTCACGAGGAGACTGGACTTAACTTGCTCAAGGAGGAAAAAAGTTTAATGTGAAATTATGAGAGCGAGTGATAAAGACAGAACAGAATGTCAAAAAAAATTGAGGTGATTTAAAGGCCTGAGATATAGTTAATTGGGACATTATAAGCAGAAAGGTAAAAGGATAGAGTAGAATAAATGTTTGAAGCAGAAAGGACCAAAAGTTTACCAAATATAACAACAACAACAACAAACCAACTTGTCAAAGGCCACAGACCATGAAGATGATTAACACTAATGTTCAGGCATTTCATAAACCAAACAGAAAGACTCAGAAGAAATCAGAGCAACTTCCCCGTGGCAACAAGAATAAAACACTGCCATAGAAATCCCTGGGAAGCCTTATAAACCAGGAGAGAAATAGATAACATTTTGCAAAATCATATTTCAATATTAAGGGACCATGAATAAAATGTAGAAAAAGTTAATTACCAACAGACCCATACAAGGGGTGTGCAAAGATCCTGCTGGCAAAGGAAAATAACACAAAACAGAAGAAGCTTGTGTCTAAAGGAGAGAGCACTGGAGACAACTGAAGAGTGGAGACAGGAAAGCCCGCATTTTCATATTTTTAATTGAGCTAAGAGAATGATTTCTTTAAAGAGGGGGTGCTAGCCATGTGTCCACCACCCGTGGATAAGGGTAATGGGCAACAAAGGCAGGAGGGAGACACTGGGAAACTTCTGTGTAAGACACTGACTTCTAGGAAGTGGTATTTCAGGCCATTGTCGATGGGACTGAAATCCTGATTTTGTTCTCAGTGTGTTCATTACTGGCATGCAGAGAAAAATCTGACTTAAGTATCTTGATTTCATATCCCAATACTTTGTTAAAAATGTTTAAAGCCGGATGTGGTGGCGCACGCCTTTAATCCCAGCACTCGGGAGGCAGAGGCAGGCGGATTTCTGAGTTCAAGGCCAGCCTGCTCTACAAAGTGAGTTCCAGGACAGCCAGAGGTACACAGAGAAACCCTGTCTCAAAAAACCAAAAAAAAAAAAAAATGTTTATCAGACCTGAGAGATTTCTGGAGGAATCTTTGGGGTCTCTTAAGCATAAGATAAGACCATCGAAGAAGAAGAAGAAGAAGAAGAAGAAGAAGAAGAAGAAGAAGAAGAAGAAGAAGAAGAAGAAGAAGAAGAAGAAGAAGAAGAAGAAGAAGAAGAAGAAAATCTGTTTTCTTCTGTTCCAATTTATCTGTTTCCTATTTATTTATTTTTCCTGTTTTCTTTGCTAGGAATTACACTAGAATAAGAGTTGTGATTAGACAAGCTCATTTCACTCCTGATTTAGTAGAAATGTTTTCATTTTCCGCATTTAGTACAATGCAGGCTCTAGGTTTGTTAAGTACAGCCTTTTCCATTCTGAGATCTACTCCTTCAAGGCAGTCATCGTGAAGCAATGCGCTTTGACTTAGTGGTCTCCTGTTGGTGCAGCATCTGTCTCAGAGAATGCTCCCCAGAATGTAGTGAAATACATGTGTTCTTAGAAAGTCCTTATTGGGCTTACTTACAAGAATATTGGTGCCTCAAAGATAACTGCGAGGTACTGAGAGGTTCACACAGCATGAGTATGACCCATGAAAGTGGCTTTCCTGGAGTTCACTGTCCATTTTGCAGACAGCTCTACTGGAGAATCTCCTCTTCCCTGGCAATTGTGTGCTGTTTATGAAACTCACATTAAGGTCTGGGGAACTCAACATTTTCTGAATTCCCTGAGTGTTGTAGCGTTATGAGTTCCCCCAGGTTACTAATTCTTATGATCCTCCATATAACAGGGGATGTTTCAACTTCAAGGAAAGACATACATAGTATATTTGCTTGAAATGTCATTTTCCATCCTTCCACTTTTAGTTTGTATATATCTTTCCTCATGAAGTATAATCCTTTTATTTATTAGAAATTTTCTTTATTTACATTTCAAATGCTATTCCTAAAGTACCCTATACCCTCCCCCTGCCCTGCTCCCCTACCCACCCACTCCCACTTCTTGGCCCTGGTGCTCCCCTGTACTGGGGCATATAAAATTTGCAAGACCAAAGGGCCTCTCTTCCCAATAATGGCTGACTAGGCCATCATGAAGTATAATCCTTAAATTCAACCAACAATTGGATCTTGTTTTTCAAGAAGCAAGTCTTGGTTTGGTGACTGATTATGGGATGGATCCCCAGGTGGGGTAGTCTCTGGTTAGTCCATCCTTTCTTCTTAGCTCCAAACTTTGTCTCTGAAACTTCTTCCATGGGTGTTTAGTTCTCTATTCTAAGGAAGAATGAAGTATCTGCACTTTAGTCTTTGTTCTTGTTGACTTTCTTGTGTTTTGCAAATTGTATCTTGGGTATTATAAGTTTCTGGGCTAATATCCACTTATCAGTGAGTGCATATCAAGTGACTTCTTATATTTATGGTTGTGAGCCTAGCCTTTAACGGCTGAGCCATCTCTCCAGCCCAATCAAGTGACTTCTTTTGTGATTGGGTTACCCCACTAAGGATGATATCCTCCAGATACATCCATTTGCCCAAGAATTTCATAAATTCATTGTTTTTAATAGCTGTGTAGTACTCCATTGTATAAATGTACCACATTTTCTGTATCCATTCTTCTATTGAGGGACGTCTGGGTTCTTTCCAGCTTCTGGCTATTATAAATAAGGCTGCTATGAACATAGTGGAGCATGTGTTCTTATTACCAGTTGGAACATCTTCTGGGTATATGTCCAGGAGAGGTATTGCTGGATCTTCCAGTAGTACTATGTCCAATTTTCTGAGGAACCACCAGACTGATTTCCAGAGTGGTTGTACCAGCTTGCAATCCCACCAGCAATGGAGAAGTGTTCCTCTTTCTCCACATCCTTGCCAGCATCTGCTGTCACCTGAATTTTTGATCTTAGCCATTCTGACTGGAGTGAACACAGGGCCCCCCAATGTAAGAGCTAGGGAAAGTACCCAAGGAGCTCAAGGGGTCTGCAACCCTATAGGTAGAACAACAACATGAACTAACTAGTACCCCCAGAGCTTGTCTCTCTAGCTGCATGTGTAGCAGAAGATGGCCTAGTCAGCCTTCATTGGGAAAAGAGGCCCCTTGGTCTTGCAAACTTTATATGCCCCAGTACAGGGGAACATCAGGGCCAAGTAGTGGGAGTAGGTGGGTAGGGGAGCAGGGCAGGGGGAGAGTATAGGGAACTTTCAGAATAGCATTTGAAATGTAAATAAAGAAAATATCTTTAAAAAAAAAAGCAAGTCTTTTCTTTTAATTGTAGTGCTAAGACCATTTATATTTAGAGTTATTGAGAGGTGGTGTCAATTCTAAAGAATTTGCTGTTGTTGTTAATTTCCTGGTTGACTCAAGAATGTTTATTTTTTTATATTTATACCTTCTTAATTCCTTTCAATGATGCTTTATTGTTCATATTATAAATCTTGAGCTATTTGATAATTTTATTCTGATATACTCATTCTTTTTAATGCTATTGTTACTATAATTCTTTTCTGAAATAAAATTTCAGATTTCTCATGATGAGAGTATACAAATACAATTAAGTTTGTATATTTATCTTTTCCCTGCATGTTAGCTAAACTTGCTTCTAAGTTCCAATATACTTAATTTGATTATGATTTTCGATTTGTGAGTCATGTCTTCTACATGGAGACAGATTTAGTACTTCATTTACAATCTCGATAGCTTTTTCTTCTTATCTTGCTGCTCTGATTAGAGCCTACATTAAAGTGAATAGAATGGTTATGGTGGATATTTCACCTTATGGTGAAAGCATCCAGTATTTTACTGGATTTAATGTCCATGTTCTTTCTTCCTTTCTTCCTTTCTTCCTTTCTTCCTTTCTTTCTTTCTTTCTTTCTTTCTTTCTTTCTTTCTTTCTTTCTTTCTTCCTTTCTTTCTTTCTTTCTATTAGATATTTTCTTTATTTACATTTCAAATGGTATCCCCTTTCCTAGTTTCCCTCTGAAAATCCTCTATCCTCTCTCCCCACCCCCTTCTCCCCAACCCACCCACTCCCATTTCCTGGCCCAGGCATTCCCCTATACTGGGGCATAGAGCCTTCACAAGACCAAGGGCCTCTCCTCTCATTGATGACCAACTAGGCCATCCTCTGCTACATATGCAGCTAGAGCCATTTTAAAGATATGTAACAGAGGATTGCTTTATCTGGCATCAATGGGAGGGGAGGCCCTTGGACCTGTGGAGGCTTGATGCCCCAGCATAGCGGAATGCTAAAGTGGTGAAGCCAGGGAGTACGTGAGAGGGTAGGGGAACAACCTCATAGAGGCAATGGGGAAGGGGATGGGATAGGGGGGGTTTGTGGAGGGAAGACTGGGAAAGGGAGAACATTTAAAATGTAAATAAATAAAATAACCAATAAAATTAAAAAACTGCCTTTCTATTAGTTTGAGAAGGTTCCTTATATTCCTAGTCTATTTAATATTTTCAGCATAAAGCAACAAGGGATTTTATGAAATGTTTTTCTGTATTTGTTACTTTTCTTGTCTCTGTGACAAAATATGTGATAGATAAAGAAGGAAAATTTTACCTTGACTCATCGTTTCAGTTTATCATGACAGGGAAGGTATATCATATGACAGAGACCTCGTATGGCACAAATCAGGAAGTTGAGAAAAAGGCTAGAACCGGAAGTAAATATAACCTTCAAAGCCCCTCCCCTAGTGGCTTACATTCACTAAGCCTCACCCCCTAAAACATGTCATCAGCTGAGGACCAGGTGTTCAAAGAGCCTGTGGGGAGTCATTTCATATTTAAGCCATAGCCCTATCTAATCAGATGGCCAAGAGGCTGTGAATACTTTGTATTCTATTAATGTGGTGTGCTACAATAACGGCTCTTACACAGTAACTTAGTTTTCCTCAATTCCACTTAGTCGTGGACAGTGACCCTTGAAGGGTAACCCTTTCTTTGTCTAGGGCTTGGTTGACATTTTTTCTTTCTATAGTCATATAATTTCTCTCTTATAGTTTTCTTGTTCTGAGCTTTGTCTGGATTGGCTATGATATTAACATTATAGAATATGGTGGGGAGTTGTTGTTTTTCTCTTTCATCTTTTGCAGGCCTTTGCAAAGTACTGGTAAATTCTTTTTGATATAGGAATAATTTAGCAATGAATCAATGCAGGTTTTAGAAAAATTTTGTAGTTATGTATTACAATTAGCAATGCTGTTACTATATAAAATAGCAGTTGATTGAGAATATTGCAGAAGAGGGACTGAACAGAATGTAAGAGCCAGGGGATGCTCCAGGAGACTGTCTCCATGAGATGTCAGAAGCTGCACTTATAAAGTCTCCTTAACATGACTGCTTGAACATGAACCAAATAGGAACAACAGCATACACACAATGTGAGCAGGAGAAGGCCCAGGAGGCTTCCACAAGAGCTACAGGTAACTATGGAGTACTGAAAGTGTGTGAGCTACTCTTTCCTAGGAAAGAGCACACCAACTGGTTATCCAACACCAAATGACCAGCTCTGAAACTGAGCATACAAGTAACATTATAAGACTGAAAGGTTGCATTTATATACTTAGAAACACACATACATGCATGTAACAACAGTTAATGAAAAAAGAGGCCAGGAATTTGAAAGAGAGCAAAGAGGTGTGTGTGGGAAGATCTGAAGGAAGGAAAGGAAAGGTAGTTATATTATAAACTCAAAAAAAAATATTTTTAACTGTTCATAGATCGAAATACCATTATACCTCAAATTTTTTCATGTGATTTCCTCTAAGTTCCTAAACCAAAGACTCTCCAAGTTTCATTTTATTTTAAAATAGATGATAATTTTAAAATCTGAATTTCAGAACACCAATATCAGAGACATAAATCTCCTTAGGGTTGGATATTTTACATTAAGTTCCTAAAGATTACATTTTCAAATTGCTTATGGATATCCTTTGTCACATCTTGCCTAGGAATAAAAGAGAAAATTCAGGCAGAGAGATAAGCTTGAAACACAGCTTTAATTAAAGCATACCCGTGTGGGGAAGATTTATTTGAACTCTCCTGATGCCAGGTCCCTGTTATCTTATTTGTTCCACAGTAACAATACATTTGGCGATGATGTCAGAAATGAAAAGGAAGATAACCTCGTTCAAAACCCTGCAGCGGTGAGAATTTTCTAACAAGTGTGGTAAGTGGAGAAGCACATGTGGGCATATCTTTGGTCCTATTTGCCTGCATTGTTTTTTAAAACCAATGAATATTTTCCTCTTGTTTAAAGATCAAAATGATTATACTATGTATTTTCAATGATCATACCAACAAGAAGTTTATTTTCATAAGTAAAAGATGGTTGACTTCATTTTTTTCTTAATATCTAATCACCTAACATTCTAAATACCTTCAAGACTGGAAAATATATTGATGTAGCAAATAAGAACAGTGACACATACAGCCATCTAAGAAGGTACATTGCCAGCATGGCTGCTCTACTTTGAAAACAAGGAATAGAACATTTGAGAAGCATTTCCACATGTGAAATCTACTCACTGAAGGCACTACTATAATAAGGTTTGTCATTTTAGTAACCATTGGGAATGAGAGCAGAATCTGCATGTGCCACTGGTAAAACCTGTCGTCCTTCTATGTGAATTTGTCTACAGTGAGTATCAGTTTTATACTAACTGGTTGATGAACATTAATGTTTATTCTCTTTCCTGGCTTTTGTGACTAGTGCCAAAGTAAATAGGAGAGCACAGATGTCTCTTCAACTCACTGATTTCACCTCTTTGACAGGTTTTTGAGGCAAACAGATACTGTAACTCCATAGTAGCTGAATTAAGTATAGGCTTCCTCGAGTAGTGCATGAGAGTTATATCTCTTTGCATTCTCACCCACACTTGGTTTATTTGTATTTTTTATTATAATTATTGTAACTGGGGTGCAATGTGGAGGCTCATTATTATTTGTGTGTGTGTACATTAATCATCATATAATTTGGTCATTATCCTATCTATGCCAAGATCAAAACATCTCATTGTTCCTCAAAAGCACGTATAAACATGTGTGAAATAATAGATGAATTTGTAACTGTTAGCTTACTGAAATCAAAGTGTATCACCTATCACAGCATTATTGTTAAGCTTTCTGGTGTTTGTTTTGTTTTGTTTTGTTTTGTTTTGTTTTGTTTTTTGAGACAGGGTTTCTCTGTGTAGCCTTGGCTGTCCTGGAACTCACTCTGTAGACCAGGCTGGCCTCGAACTCAGAAATCCGCCTGCCTCTGCCTCCCGAGTGCTGGGATTAAAGGCGTGCGCCACCATGCCCGGCAAGATCTGTAATTTCATGACCCCAGAAATTCCCCTCTGAGAAGGATCCAGTCACATTCAAATATTCCCAAAGAGTCTGCATTCATATTTATACCACAGTACCTTGGACTTCAAAGATGCAGAATCTCATTATGATATGTATGCTTGCACCTGTCTTCTGACTCTCAGCATGGCGTTTATCAGGCTCAGGAGTTTGTGGCTTTGTATTACTAAAAGATATTCATTAAATCCATGTGACACACTTTGTCAATCCTACTGACAAATGCTAGTGTTTTCTTTAAATTTCATTACAAATAAAACTCTGATGAACATTTTATACTGGCCAGCTTGCAGACATATGTCTGTTTCTGTTGGGTATATGTATATAGAATTGCTATTCTATGAGAGAACACTTGTTTAACTTCATAAGAAACACAGGAACCCCTTTAAATGTGATCACACACACTCACACTCTTGCCAGGAGTATCTCATCCCCCAATGCTGCAGGGCCCTATTGTTTTAGGTAGTACAGTGGGTGCCCATGGACACCTGGTGATAATTTTCCTTTATCTCACGAGTCTTGTGATGCTCCTTTATCATAGACTTGCATTTGCTTTTATGCGGTATCTGGTATCTGTTGGAGTCATCATTAATTCAAACACCTGGCTCATCTCAGAGCTAATCTCTTTAATTGTCTTTTCTGTTAAGCTTGAATTGCATTTGCTTTTTTGCATGCTAATCAGCTATTGAGTATTTCGGGAATGTTGATGTATTTTGCAGTGGATCTTAGCAGTGTTGCAATCTCTGGAAAAAGCACTATTTTTGTTTCAGTGGACCAATCTCCTGGCTGAATTCAGACCTCAAGTTCTTTGTAAGCTATCATGAGCAACGGCTAACCTAAGATTCATGTCTATGAAGCAGGTCCCCTTCACCAGCTTCCTCTTCTGAATCTCTGCCTTGCCATGTGGACTACAGCACACCCCATCAGGAAAACAGAGGACTGCACCACTTTCTGGGCAACACTTGAAGGACGATTGTATTGTACCATACAGAATAAAGGTATTTTGACATTTGAACATAACAGTTTAGATTTAGATTTAGAACGATAGACTAGACATTGTTTTCAATTCCATCTCAACCTTTTCAGTTAGAGATGGAGAAACTTATTTCTGATCATTATATAATATATATACAAATATATACATATATACATGCACGTATATATATATGCATCTATGTGTAAGTGTGTATATATATATATACACACACATATATATACACATATATGTATATATATATATATATATATATATATATATATATATATATATGTGTGTGTGTGTATATATATGTGTGTGTATGTGTGTGTGTGTGTGTGTGTGTGTGTGTGTGTGTGTGTGTATCCTATATGTAGAGTGGCCCCATGGCTGTTAGCTGTTAGCTTACAGGAGATTCCTCTAGGCTCCTCCCTGGGACCTAGCAATGACATTACCTGCCTCTGCAGGGTGCAGCCTGGCAGCCTGTAAAAGGACTGTTTGCTACCTTAGTTCTCTGTCTTTCTGTGTGTGCCTCTCTCCCTGTCTCTCTCTGTCTCTGTCTCTGTCTCTTTCTCTCTCTTCCTTCCCCTCTCTGTCTCTATTCCCACATGTTTCTGGTTTCTGGCAGGCCTCTCTCTTCCCCTTTCTGTCCTTCTCTGTTCACTTCTCTGCCTCGTAGTTCTGCTCCCATCTGCCTCTACCTCTTCTCTGGAACTCAGTATGATTCCTTTCCAAATAAACTCCCTTTATGTCAGGTCTTTCAAGTGGCATGATTTCTCATGGAGTGCCTTGGCATGGGCCTGCCAGGTGCATGCACACACACACACACACACACACACACACACACACACACACACACTGCTGCACTGTTTTTCCTAACAATGACCCCCATAATATTACCTTCTAAGAGCCTAAGAATCATCAGATTTATTTGTAAATATATTCACTAACTATAAATTAAAATTTTTAATTAAACAAAATATTATCATTATGCCTTGAAAAATTAACCCTATGTTCAAATATTCTTTTAGTACTCAGAATTTCATTTTTATTGGTGTTTTGTTAATAATAATAATAATAATAATAACAAAATTTGAACCCAAAAGAGATCCACATGCTGCGATTGGCCAGAAGATTCTTATTTTTAAAAGATTTACTTATTTTATGTGTATGAGCATTTTGCCTGCGTGTATGCAATCACATTCTATTTATTCTTGATGCCTGCAGAAACCTCCACAGAGACCAGAACCCTAGAACTGAAGTCACAGACTCGATGTAGGTGCTGATCCCTGAACCCAGGTCCTCTGCAAGAGCAGCCAGTGCTCTTAATCACTGAGTCATTTTTCCAGACTTGTAGCTAGCAAATATTAAATCACTTTTATTCCTACAGATTCTTCACTGATTTATTTCATTTTTTTAATTATACCTTTTTTCACAGTCTGAATTCTTGTGGTTGTATCCTAATGGATTCAATATACTTGTGAGGATTTTAGCCTGCAATATCCCACAACCCCATGTGTTTGAATACCTGTTCTCTAGCTGGATGAGCTATTTTGAGCGGTTGTTAGACTTTTAAGATTCTGCTAATCTAGTTAGTGGAAGTGGGTCACTGGAGGATAGGATTTGAAGGTGATAGCCACTCTGGTTCTGGACTGAGACCCCTCAGGGTTATGAATGAACTATGTTCCAAGCCAGGATGTGAATGAGCTATGATACAATCACCCACCACCACCACCACCGTGGACTGCGTCCATAATGGGCTGCATCCTGTGACACACGAGCCAAAGCAAATTGCTCATCTTTCAACCTGTTTCTGTCAGATTTTTGGTCACAGTAGCTCGTGTATGTAACAGACAGAAAATTGCTACTAGGAAATTCCATTACTGTGGTCAGCCTGGCCACGTGGCTCACGGGGCTTTGGATTTGATTTGCAGGAGGAATGCAGGAAGGTTTGGAGCTGCAGACTAGAGAAGCCAGAGAATGTTGAAAGCCAGACATGTCCAATATATGGACACACTGGCTGAAAGCTGGGCTTAGTGGACCAATCTAGTTAGAGTCCAGAATGCAGACAGAAATCCAGGTAGGAAGGGCTGTGCTAATGAGATTTCATGGCAGAGTAGGAAATATACTGAGAATTGGGCTAGAGATTGTTCTTGTTCTCTGATAAAACACTGAAGTATGTTTTTTCCATGTTCTTAAAAACTGAGTAACTTTGAATTTAAAAGTAATAGGATATTAACTTATTGGGGAAAATTTCAAGACAGCACAATAGTCAGACTGTAGAATGGTTAGTACTGTCTGCTTTTAGTCAGATTTACATTGAACTATCAAAGCAGAAAGATGTAGAAAGTGTGTAGTTTAGGAACACAGGTGCATTTGAAGCTATAGTGAAAGTAGCTGTAGACACAGCCGCTGTAAATATTGAAGACATTGGTGTGATGAGAGAGAAGAAGCCACATACATATCACTAGGGCAACCAGAAAGGTGCCATGGCAAGACCAGATCACTGGGGTATGAGAGTGAAAACCTACTGTAAGGACTCTCATTTTAAAAGAGGATGCTTCTACAGGGGTGACATTTCTGAACAAGACCACTTAAGGCGATGTTTGCTCTGTAGGCAGAGACCACTTTACCTGTGGCTCAAGGTGGCTAAGCTACAGACTGAGAAAGAGAAATTGGAGTCTTCCACATGCTGCTGTGCTTCCAAATGTAGAGAATCAGAGAATTGTAGCACCATTGAAGCTTACAGCAAGGTTCCAGAGAAAATCCAATGAGGCCAGGTCATGTGTGGCCAGGGGACGATCCTCCCTATTGAAGTTCTGAGTGTAAAACTATAAGGATAAAGCCTACACTGCAGCAGAAACTCTGGAGGCTCCAGGAACACAAGATGTCCTCTAAGGAAAGCTCAAGCATAGAATGGAGCTGGTCCATAAGTACCATGGTGACAGGGCTGTGGAGATGTGGCTGGCTATACACATGATGTCATCAGGAGCCCATGTGATGTCATTTGTTGAGGTTTGGTCTGCTGCTATGTGTTGTAATGCTAAATTCTATATCCCAAGGTCTACTTGCTTCAAGAGTATCACAACCAGCTTTTGTTGTGCAAACCTTGCCCCTTAATTTAAAATTATCGATTGATTAATTGCTGGAGGGAATAGAGGTAGGTGGGTGTTCAGTTACCCGGTTGTGGGTCACATAGAGAGAAGAGATGGGGGATTGTGTGTCTTTCAGATGGGCTAGCTAGAATTTGTGATTCCTTTTTGAGTTATCAGGAGCCCACATGATGTCATCAATAGCCCACGTGGTACTATCATGAGCCCTAGATGTGGGTTGTGAGGATCCAAGGATTTCTGCTTGCTCTGATGAGTGTAATTCTTGTCTTGGCCTGGTACCTGCTTGCTATCTTTTTATTCTTTCAAGTGAAGAATATCCACTGTGGCTACTGTGTATTGGATGTATGTAAGTTGGTTTTGATTGTACAAGTGCTCACACTTAAGAGATTGCCTTGACCTTAGAACACTAGATACTAAATGGAATGTGTCCATCAAATCCCTCCTTAGAAGGTACTGGATGTGTGAACAGAGTTGGGACTTTTGACCTTGGCCTGGGTACGTTTCGCATCATGAGGATAGCCATCAGCTAGAGATGTCTAGAAGCAAACTGCTCTGGTTAGAACGTGAACTGCTCCTTAGGGTTCATGTGGCTGAACACTTGGTTCTCATTTGGGAGTGCTGCTTTGAGAGGTTCAGGGTCTATGACCTCATTAGCAGAAGTGGGTCACGGGGTGTGAGAGAAGCCTTGCTAGGGGATTGATTCTGGTTCCCACTGTAATTCTCTTTTTATTGAACCTCTAAACACCTAAAGTCACCTGGGGAAAGGGAACCTCAATTGAGGATTTGTCTTTATTGGATAGGCCCATGGAATTGTCTTTACTGCGTATTAATGTATGATGTCCCAGCTCACTAGGAGTAGTGCCATCATTTGACTATCTATAACTGGGATATATAAACTAGATTGGCTATTCATAACTGGGCTATATAAACTAGCTGAACAGCGATAGGGTGAGCCAGTATGCAGCCTTCCTTCCTTGACCTCTTTCCTTGACTGTCCTCAAAGGCAGGGCTGTGATGGAACAATAAGCTGAGTCAGCCCTTTTCTCCCCAAGTTGCTTTTGGCCGTGGTAGTTATCACAACAGAAAGCAAACCTGAATGTTAAACTTTTAATATAACACTCTCAAACTTCTCTAATATAAAAAGACACATGCATAGTCCTGTTTCCATTTTCATCCTATTAGCTTTAATGAAGAAGAGCTGTGTATCACAGAACCGCACCAGAGAATATGGTATTAAGTTCATGTTCCTAAAAGAATGTCCCATGGCAAACAGAAAGAAGCTGACAATTTAAAAGGAGCATTTTTATTTATTTGTCTGTGTGAGTATACTGTCATGCGAGTGTCAGAGGCCAGAGGAGAACATTGGATTCCCTGGAATTGGAATTAAAGGTGCTTGTGAGACACCAGACGTGCATGCTGGGAATTGAACTCCAATCCTCTGCCAGAGCAGGGGGAGTTCTTAACTGCTGAGCCATCTCCCCAGCCCCAACCCTGGGGTGTTGCTTTTGATATGCTATGTGACAGTTCTTGTGTATTTCTTTTCCTTCCTTCCATGAAGTGAACTTGTCAAGTAGGGATTTCTGCCTCTAACTTAAAGTTGACAAAATCGAGCCATCTGAGGAATTTGTCCCCGAGTCACAGGCCTGGTGCCAAGATAAGCCAATCCCTTTACACAGTGCACTACCTGGATGCACATCCGTCAGGCTGTGTCCGTGATATCTCATGTACTCCTCGGCTTCTCTCCAAGCCCAAGGAGACTTCTTTACTTTCCTTTGTGCGGTGACAACCTGTCTTCCATTTTCAGTTTCCATTGTCACATTAACCAAACACATTCTTCTTTGATCTCCCAAAGGAGTGACTCAGTCTGTAGACGTAGGCTCTTCTGTGAAATTTCCAAAAAGATAAAAAAAAAAAAAACACCAACGTTTAAACTCAATCTGTTTCCTGTGTGGCACTCCAGAAGATGATTTCAGGAGACAGATATGTGTGTGGGAACAACTGACGGGCGCCTCTTCCTACAGGCTTCGAAGCTGCAAACAAGCTCTCAGCTTGACTCAAGAGTGTTATTGAAAAACCCAGAAAAACATTCAGTATTATTGCCTCCTACTGAAGGGATGAGGCCCAACTCGGATACAGGCTCTGACAGTTAGTGAATGGAGCCTCATCAAAGAAATCCTACTGAGAGCCCAGCGGAGATATTCAATGGGTTTTATAAACACGCACATGGTCTTCAGATCCTTACCACACACAAAGAAATACTAAAAGTAGAACTGAAAAAGCATTTTTGTGGCTTTTTATCCTAGGGAACGATTGCCTAGCAGCTTCCCAAAGCTAAGCAACGCGACATAGGTTCTCAGTAGCATAACTCATAAGGCAAACAATAAGTCTGAGAAGTAGAAGACAGACACTGAACACCAGCTACCTTAAAGTCACAGCCTGATCCCTGAGCTAAGTCCAAATCCTTCAGAGGGAACATTGGTTTATGACTGGCCTATTCATGTGTGTCCATGTATGTGCATGTGTGTGTGTGCCTGTGCCTGTGTGTGTGTGTGTGTGTGTAATGTTCAAATGAGTTTCTGTATGTGTGTGTGCTAGCAGTGTATGTATGAGCCTATCTGTATCTGTTACTGTATGTGTAAGTGTGGGTTATGTGTGTGTGTGCTCAAATGTGTTTCTCTGTGTGTGCTAAAAGTGTGTATATGCAACTATCTATGTATCTGTGACTGTGTGTGTAAATGTGCAGTGCATGTGTATGTATGTGTGCTCAAAAGTGTTTATATGTGCACATGTGCTAAAAGTGTGTATGTGCACCTATCTATGTATCTGTAATTGTGTGTGTGTGTGTGTTTACATGTGTTTCTGTGTAAGTGTGTGTGTGTGTGTGTGTGTATGTTTACATGTGTTTCTGTGTATGTGTGTGTATAGGCACTTATCTATGTATCTGTGACTATGTGTGTAAGTGTCATGTGAGTGTGTGTGTGTGTGTGTGTGTGTGTGTGTAAGAAGTGTATCCCTACAGTGTAAACTATTAAAGAATAAAGATTTCTGACACTTGGAGAAACAGGCATGGAAGGATTTCTCTCCCCATGGTAGTATACCTTGTGTGGGTCTCTTTTCTCCATGTAGCAAAGTTCCCAAAGGAGGGATTGAATAATAGATGATGGTTTAAACTCTAGAATGAAACATGTATCAGAACCTATTCCATGTTGGGTGGTAGCCAAGTGGTCATGTTACAAAGAGGTGAATAAGGCACATACTCTGCTCTTAAGAAGATGAAAAAAGATGAAAAGCAGAATTAGCAACCGGGTCGTGACGGCTGCATTACAACGTGCTAACTAAGAAGCTGGGCTCCGGGTATGTTTATCTCACGGTGAGATCAGGAAACGCGAGGGAAACACTGCAGTCCCAGCATGCACCGAACTGGGGATAAAGTAGAGCTCACTACCTGATCTCTGTAGAGTGAGATAAAGCCCCAGATATATTCATACAGTTGCCTATAAAAAACAGCTGGGTTATAACTGCTAAAGGAGGAATGACACCAAATAAAAGTTAAGAGTTCATATGAGCAAAGGATGATTCATGATTTGACTCATAATCTCCTTCCAGATTTGTGCTAAGGCCAGAAGGAGGTTATGGCCTCTGATTCCCAGGCTTCACAGGCCGGGTACAAAAGCACAGGAGAAAAACAACTGGATTGCTACCACTGGTAGTCTGCGCCATGCTGCCATGGTCTCCCGCATGGATACGATTAGCTCATTGGCTAAATCGTGATTCACAATTATTCAATTGTGAGATGCCTCTAAGTTCACATTTGACAGTGTCAGGGTTCACAGAGCCAGCCAAGACTGGGGCATCCTGCTGACCTGTTTTTCCAATCCAGTCTCAAATTCCCTTTGAGTCTTGACCTACTGACCAAGAGGACAGTATAGGAGCCACTCCAGTATAGGAGTCACCAGCACGGCTGTTTTGTCTCTGTCTCTAAGTGAGACTCAGAAGGCATAGCAGGCCACAGAGAAAGCCTTGTGTTGTTCCCTCGGCTATCTAGCCTGCTGCCTGTAACTGTAACTGCAAATCTGCACGTGAGAGTCTGGACAGTGTACAGGGCAGCAGAAGTTACAGGAGGAACTCAGAAGATTCCTTCTAGATACAGGAGGCTTTGCTGCCATGCAGGCCTCAGTAACCAAATGATAGAAACAACAGACAGTCCCTGGGAGAAAACTATGGGCATCTGTGAGTACAGAGGACATGAGTCAAGGATCCAAGGTGTGACCCCAGAGCCATCTTCCCGGCTACAGTCTGAAGGACTGGCTGAGGAAGCCTGTCTTTGAAAGCTCCTTCAGTGGCTATAGCTATGACAGATGCCACCCAGCTGTCCAGCTCCATTATGCAGGACTTTAGGAGCACCTCAATCTGCAGATGCTGGCACTATAGGAAAGAAATAGAACCAGGAAATGGCATCACCAGGAGCGCTGCAGTTCCCTAAGGGAGTATAGTATTTTCTTCATAACTATCCTCATTTCTGCCAGAGATCATCACAGCAAGACCAAGTTAATTAGGTTCATTAAACACAACTTGGGTACTTACAGAAGTGCAGAACGGCCTCTGGCTTACCACATGGTATATGTCTAGTTGGTTGCAACTTTCACAAGGACTCTCTGAGCCCCTCAATACTAGAAAGGTAAGCATGTTAACTACTTTGAGATATCCCGGGAGTCCTCTGAGATACCCAGAGTTAATATCAAAAGAACTCTGTTTACAATGTCAGTGTGAGATGGCTTAAAACACTTTATTAAGTAAGACTACAAGTCACGGTGGAGCCCTGCTTAGTTTCCCAAAGTTACAAACACAAGATCTAAAGCCAAATACAGAAAGTTATATAGTTGTAGGAAATCCTGTCAATGTTAAGAGAGATACTCATCTTTCTTAGGTGAGCAGAGGCAGGATAGGCTGGTGGTTAACACAGGGGTTGGCTTTGATGTTTTAGCTTCATCCAAAGCTTTATTCGCCCTGCCCTGAGGTCAGGTAGACATGGTGACTGGATTCTTAGAAGAGCTACCGGTATGCTTAGAGCAATGCACACATACATCATGCTTGGAGCAGTGCACACACATAAACACATACACATACACAAGCAAATGCACCACATCCATTCACACTTGCATTTCATACATACTTGTTTTTTGCACGTGCCCCCCACACGCACACTTCAGTGCCTTGGCCAGCACAACAGTCCATCCCTGATTACTAGTGAAGCCAACCAAAGAGGAAGAAGCCCTTCCTCCCTCTCTCTGCTGATGATCTTCACAGAAAAGCAACAGCTTCCTCAAGACCATCCTTACTCCAGTGCTTGTGACAGTAGCTGCTGTCTGTTTGTTTGGGAGAAATTGATACTTTGGGACAAAACATTTACTTTGATCTCAGTGTTACCTAGCATTTTCTCTATTTCCCAAGATCATCTCAAATGTACCTTTTTAAGTCCAAGGTCCAGTGGAATACTCCAGACACCTGTTCACTCACAGGAGTCAGCAGGACTTCCCATCCCGCATGGCAGGTGCTCCTTTCCAGTTTCTGTTTCCAGCAATAGATCAGGAATGAAGAATTCAAAGTCTTGGTCTAACTAACTTTGAAATCAAGTCCTTGTGGAAACCACCACTTGGGCTGGATTTTTGCTAATGGCCTGTTGCATTCTGGGTGTTTTCCATGGCCTCAGATCAGGAGCCTGTGGGTCACTGGTCACTGTCCTGAAGTGAGAGTAACTGGAGATAGCACATAGCACAGACATGAAGCCATGGAGGTCTGTCCCTTCCTGTCCTTGAAGCCATCATCATCCTGTGTAGACCTCAGAGTCATCCCTCACTTGGAATTGTGACCCAGGATCTCTTCACAGACCCACACAATCCTTCCTCCTAGAGGACTCTACTCCACACTGCCGAGTTCCATGTCTTCTGTCTGGAAGCCTGGAGGATGTAGGAAGGGCCTCCCTGGGCAGGATGATGGTTAGCTGATACAAGGAGATGCTGGCAGAATCTCTTCCGTAGCTAATACTACTATTCATACCCCATTCCTTATATCTTGGTGATGAGCATGGTACACACCTATCAGTCTTCATGAGGCTGGCTGACATGAATTCTTCCACAGAGCCTGGCCAACACTTTCTGAACTAGGTTTGAAGTCTGTAAAACCCAGGGCCCAGACCCTAGCAGATAACCTCCTGGGATCCCAGGCTACATCTTAGTGTGTTCTACACAGTAATGAAGACATCTTCTTTTATTTTAAACTATTCACTGTCTAAAGCACTGTAGTGCTGCTGAGCAGTTCACTGGCCACAAGAACACTGTCCTGGAATATCACCCAGCACCCTTTCTGTCTGGATCGAGACTTACCTTCACCATTCTCTGAAGGTGCAAAGGCATTTCTGAAATTTTGAAATTCAAGGCTACGCGGGTAGAGTTGTACCAGCTTCTGCGATTGCAGTCAGCTCAGGATCAAATGGGAGCCAGCCTGTCTTTGAGAGGGGCTGGAGATGCAGCTATGTGTTGTGCCCCATGCCTGGACACATTATGCTGCCACCAGGAGCCATGCTGGTGTTCATGGCTTGTACTGCCACCGAGGGCCACAATGGTGCCTGTGGCCTATTCTGTGGCATGGGACTATGTTGATGTCCGTGGTCTGTACTGCTACTGGAGACCGTGCTGAGGTCTGTGGCCTGTGCTGACACCAGAGACCACGTGGATGTCCATGGTCTATGCTATTGCTGACTGTAAAGAGCAAGGAAGCGTCTTCTGCCGTGGTATCAATGAGTGCAGGCGCACAGTTGAGAATGAGAGACATAGAAGGTTTCTGTGACAACCCACCTGCCCACCCCCAACAGAAACAGATTATACAGGAAGCCATTAAAGCGAACTCTTACAAATTGTAATAGGGATGCTAAAGTGTAGCTCTTCTAAGTTGGTGGTTTCTGGCAGCTGTGGGGCTGGAGAAGGACTCAGGTTTTTCGAGACTGGTCACTGGGAATTTGACCACGCTCCAGTGAGTATATGGGTATTGACTTGATAATGATTTTTTCTTCCTTCTTTTTTTCTAGGAGGAGGTCACAAGGATGGGAGAATGGACCAAGGATGGCTGGGAACTGAGTGTGATCAAGATGCATTTTGTGACATTCCCAAATAATAGTGGCGCACGCCTTTAATCCCAGCACTCAGGAGGCAGAGGCAGGTGGATTTCTGAGTTCGAGGCCAGCCTGGTCTACAAAGTGAGTTCCAGGACAGCCAGGCCTACACAGAGAAACCTTGTCTCGAAAAACAAACAAACAAACAAAGAAACAAACAAAAACAAATATAAATATAAATATATATATATATATATATATATATATATATATATATATATATATATATATATAATGTGGGGGGAAAAAACCCCGGGCATACATGTGACTTACATACATGCAGGCTTTCTACCTCAGGGAAGACATGATTTCTATAAACTGCTACAAGCCAAACACTTCCTAGACAGGAAGTTGTTTGTGTCTCATGAAGGTCTCACACCTGATTAGCTAACCTCCATCACAAAGAATGTCCCCAGGCCCTTGATGGTCTCCATGTGCTTGGAGCTTCCTGTGACTTCACGTGACGACAATGTTGTTAACAACACAGTCCTCAGATTGGCTTGCCCTCAGAAATGGCTGTCCTCCCTACACACGGTGTGGCTGGCAAAGCAAAGGCTAAGGCAGCACCAGGGAGAGCACGGACTGACACATACCAGGGACTACACTGAGCACAAACTAAATAAAACATGCCAGTAAGTTCATATTGTTGTTCCACCTATAGGGTTGCAGACCCCTTCAGCTCCTTGGGTACTTTCTCTAGCTCCTCCATTGGGGTCCCTGTGTTCCATCCTATAGATGACTGTGAGCAGCCACCTCTGTATTTGCCAGGCACTGGCATAGCCTCACTCGAGATAGCTATATCATGGTCCTGTCAGCAAAATCTTGCTGGCATATGCAATAGTGTCTGGGTTTAGTGGCTTATTATGGGATGAGTGGGAGTGGGTGGGTAGGAGAGCAGGGCGGGGGGAGGGTATTGGGTACTTTGGGATAGCATTTGAAATATAAATAAAGAAAATATCTAATTAAAAAAAAAAAACATGCCGGTAAGACCAAAATCATCATGTGTGTCCGTCAACTTATATGATCAGCGCCAGATAAAAGTTATGGCTGGCTCTGGTACCTTTTAATCTGGTGAGATCTGAGTCCTTGTCAGTTTTGCTGTCTGGCCTAACATCTTACAGTATTTCACAATTCAGCATTCAGCATTCAGAATTCACTATTGTTTTAGGCCATAAAGATGTCTGTATGTTTCTTTGTCTAAGTAGCAACTACAGGGTATAAGTGGAAAGGTATATGACATCATAAGAAAGATGACAGAGTCATGACCTCACATCTGAGGGATAGCCTCTAGGGAAACTAAGACACCCCACACCCACTGATGAAACTCCGACTGTAGCCAGCTTCTGCATTTACATACCATGGAAGGCATTAGACTCATCTTCTAACCATACCTGCTAAGGAACAAACTCTTTCTCACTTGACCATTTTTATCAGTATGGTGCACTGTGGGTAACAGACTGAAGACAGTAAAGAATTTACAATGATGGTGTATCTGTAAGTCTGTTTATACATAATCCAACCCTGGGGCATGAAAGTACCTCGGTATCAGAATGATGTCTCTCTCCTCAAAATGAAGCTCCCAATAGTAGGGACCAAGTGTCAGCCTATAGGCAGCCATGACGACCAACATTCCTCACAACAGGGGACACAGTCCCAGAGGCAGGAGTAGGGACCTAACTGCCCTGTGCCTAGAACAGAGCCATCCTATAACCATGAGGGAAGGGATTATGGCACCAGATGATTCTCTAGTTAGTTCATCTTGGCACTCATGCATACCAAAACAGTCTTTCAAATAATCAAAATGTAATATCCAGGGCTATAAAATGCAGGGAATGGAGGGAGAAAGAGAAAGAGGAAGAGAAAACAAGAGGGGAGATCCTTCTAGCATGTAACGGTAAGAATCTAGTATGCTAATAGCATTATTATCTGCTCACCAACTTTCTTCCCTCAGGCTGCTTTAATAGATGCATATCAAGTTCCAAGCTGACCTGTGATCCGGGCTCAGCATTCTGGCGACTGGTCCCAGCAGGAGAGTACCTCCATAGACTTCTTCTCCAGGACTTGCTTTCATTTCCAATTAGTCGCCTGTTTCTCACAGCAGAGGAGAGTTCAGCATTTGAGGCATGCATGACCCAGTTCTTACTATGTCATCTTTTGTTACTCTTATTTCCGTACTTCGCTGCTCCAGGAAGAGTGCAGTCTTTGGCTCTGAAGAGTGTTCACTAGTAGGAAGTTTGTGATTTGGACTTCGCAGAGTGGAAGCAAAGACTGAGCTCTGCCTGAAACAGTTAAGTTTTGACAATTGACACTTTATGGTGCTGCTCATCGGCTCCACCAATCCCGTGGATTTAACGCGATAGACTCAGTGACAATGCTGTTTAACAGGCCAAATGTTTTTAATATATTTGTATGGGAGGGTGTATGTATAGGTGTTGGGAGAGTGTGATACTGTACATGTACAGGTGGCATGCACACATATGCATATACACGTGGAAGACAGAGGTTACTACCTGGTGTCACTCTTAAACATATACCTCCCTTTGTTTTTTGAGACAAGGTCTCTCAATTGGACCTAAAACTTCCCCATTAGTTTGGCTGGCCAGACAGTAGGCTCCAGGGACTCCCTTGCTTTCTCTACCTCCCTAGTACTGGGATTAAAGGTCACAGCCAGGTTTTTACGTGGGTCCTGGGTATCAAACGTGGGACCTCATGCTTGCTCAGCAAGTGTTTATGGACTGAGCTGTCTCCCTAACCCCTTTACAAACGATTTAAACCCTCATGCAATAAAATGACTTCCATGATCACTATGTAATCCAGCAGGAATTCTCCCAGTAGGAATAATTCCTTCTAACAGATTTTTTTTCCTACCGCTAAGGCAGTAGCTTTCCATTAAGGGAAAGCTTTAACCCAGTAAGAAAACATACAAGCTAGCAGTAAAATATATTTATAGACTTGTGTCAGAGGCACTTGCATAAAATCTAATTGCCAGGCTTCAAAATGACCTGTGTGGTAATGGGAAATGTCCTTGTGCCCCATAAAGTAGCTGTCTGGGGTTGTGCTCATGGCAAACAGAGTATCTTACATATACTGTGTGAGCTATTGTTGGAAGAGAGTTTCCAAGAAAAAAAAAATTTTTTTTTATCCAAGAAACTAGTTTCTCTGTTGCCCAATAAATTTAATTATGTATGTATTCCCGAAGAGTGTCATGGTGTCGTGGGCATACCATTAGGGTGCAAACAAAGATGGCTTTGGAAATCAGATTTACAGCCCTTCTGTTGAGGGGAGGAGTTTCTTTCACATGTTGTTTTGTTTTCCTTTATCCTTTTTAATATTTGGCAAAAAAAAAAAAAAACCTCTTACTTTTAGGTCAATATGATGACCTGGATTTATTCAGCTGGTCCTAGAGGGTCCAGATATGGATTAGGGAGCCCCGTAGTCAAGGACTCCTGCTGGCTTTTTGTCTGCAGAGTATAGACAGCACCAAGATCTCATCTCCCTCCACGTTCATCTGTAAGAGCCGTAACAATCTCTTCCTTTGATAGAGCGCTTCTAGAAGTTCTAGTAACGAGAGCAGAAAAAGAGTCAAGTGAGGGAGAGGGAAGCCGAGAAGGCAGGCAAGGAAAGACAGAAATTGAGGGCTAAGAAAAATCCAGATATTCAGAATATTGACAAAGTCTTTAAAATTTTCATGCATGAAAATTTCAACACAAAGCATAGCTTCCACCACAAAGGGGAAAGAGAGTTTATGCCGGTGCTGGTATGAGTGGCTGAGTCCGGAACATTAACTCAGGTTACCCCCAAATCCATGGCCCAACATAGAAGCGGTTTCGAGAACTTCCTTACTTACAACACAAATGCATTTGCCAACAATAGTTTTTTTTTTCAAATACATTAGGTGGGTTGTAGAAAAGCAAGGAAATCTCTGCTACAGGAAATCTCTGCTACAGGAAATCTCTGCTACAGGAAATCTCTGCTACAGGAAATCTCTGCTACAGGAAATCTCTGCTACAGGAAATCTCTGCTACAGGAAATCTCTGCTACAGGAAATCTCTGCTACAGGAAATCTCTGCTACAGGTCTCAGATTTTCCTTGATGATCTTAGCTTCGGAGTTGATAGAAACGGGTGGTTTGGTGGAAGTTAATGCATTGCAAAGATTTTATTAGATAGCCATAAGTGGGTTAGACACAGAGCTAGGCAATAAATGAGGATTAAGAGAACTAAAAACAGCTCTAAAGAGATGTCTAAAAAGATAATTTAACTCTGGATCTCTCCACCTGCAACATTCCGATCCTCCCTGTCACCACGTTCTAATCAGTCCATCGGCCCTGTAGAACCTTTGATGTGGGTGTGGCTGCTGTGCTCTGTCCATCGGCCCTGTAGAACCTTTGATGTGCGTGTGGCTGCTGTGTTCTGTCCATCGGCCCTGTAGAACCTTTGATGTGGGTGTGGCTGCTGTGCTCTGTGGTGAAGGGAAGGACACTTCAGTTTATAATATTGTATGTTAAGAAGATAATGAACATCTCCCGGAATTACAGTCTACTTTATCTAGGACAGGACTCTCACACCTAGCTTTAGGACCCCTCTGCTCCCCAATATGTGAGTCAGTATCCTGTCATTTAAATTGAGTCACATGTAAATCTGATTTCTCCAAGAAGCTTGGCACTTTTAAAACAACATGTAGCTAACAAATTAACAGAAGTTATTTTAAATTAATCTTGGTTTTTTTTGTTTTTTGTTTTTTGTTTTTTTGCTCCAAGTCATGAGACTAACTTCCTGCTGTAGTTAATCCTCTAGAATTAAAATAATGAAAACCCACTCTAACCCACTTCCAGCAATAAGGCCAACTCCCATGGAGGCCTGTCCACAAAAACGAGCAGCTTTAGTGAGAGTGTCTAAAGGTGTCTAGCATGATTCCGTCTAGACACGGAATACTGCAGCTGTGCGTAGCTGATCATTCTTCCCAGTCTTCAGAAGACCCCTGCCTCCTGCTCCTTCCTGTGGGGCATGATGGGTACAAGACAAATCTCTCTCTGCATTGTCTCCTACATTCAGCTTCTCTTCCCAGCTTCTCTTCCCATTCTCAACATGACCTCACCTCAGGACACCAAGGAATCTCCTTTCCCCCTCCATCTGAGTTCCAGCCTGTGTTCCACTGATATTATGCTGATGGTCACTTTGTTGATCTTCAGGAAAATGAAGGCTTTGCTTCATGTTTCCTGGTGTCTGAGCTTCCTCACCCACCCTGCCTAGGGTTTATAGCAGTGGCTCTGAACACGACAGGGGTTGCCTAAGACTACTGGAAAACACACATACTTACATTATGATTCCTAACAGTAGCATAGTTATAAAGTAGCAGTGAAAATAATTTTATGGTTGGGGGTCACCACAACATGAGGAATTGTATTAAAAGGCTCTTAGCAATAGGAAGGCTGAGAACCACTGGTTTATAGCAATGTGGATGTTTTCTGGTTCAGACTCTTCCCACTTCTGCCTGTCACCTGTCCCAAGGCCACACACACACACACACACACACACACACACACACACACATCTTCAATATTTTTTTACAGTGGCACTGGCTCCCACAGCCAGTTTCCTCTTAATTTCTCTGGACTGCTCTGATAAAATTCCATACATGGGGAGGCCCATTAACAATAAGATCAAGGTCCTGGCAGATTCAATCCCTGATGAGGACCTGTTTGTGACTTTGTATGATCTCAGAGGACATCATACAGAGATGGAAGATGTCAGAGGCTGTTCTCAATGCTTTGCCATGTCCTTCATTGAGGGCCATGCTATTGACTGGGCCCCACATGTGGAGTGGGCAGCTTGCCCTGTGGAGTGGGCCCCATGGACTCGATGAGAAGGTATCCTGACCACGGGGTGTGGGGGAATGTTTTATCACATGCTGTAATTCTTTGAGAAGTTCTGCCATGGATAAGGAAGTTCAAGTGAAGTAATGTGTGCCATGTGTAACTAGAGACTAGATCAGTGGATGGCTTGTAGGAACAGGGCTATTTTGGACTGAGAGCAAGAGCTTTAGTTCCCATTAACCCTGTGGATAGATTGCTATCCCCTCCTTGTGTTCACTTGTCAAAGGCAGAGACCAGTGTTGGGTCCCTTGTTTAACAGTGTTCCTCAAGAAGTATAAGCATGCACTTGGGGCTTCTTAATATGCAAGGTTCTTCTCCCATTCATCTTTAGCGGGTAAGTAGCTTCTTGGAGCCCATCCTGACAGCCACCAGGCATCCACACAACAGTTATCATCCAATTTCCACAGCACTAACCCTCAATCATCAACCCAACCCTATCTCGTCTCTCCTGCTGCAGAGAACTTGATATTGACCTTCAGAGTGTCTTTTCAAAGGTATCAAAGAAGGGCAGTATTAGGTGCCCCCAAATTTGCTGCTTTGACCCCTCCTCTGGGTGTATCCCAGATACATGGCTACAGAGCATAAGGCCTGGGCCTCCCATGTGACTCAAACCTTCTCTACCATGTAGCAGTTTTCAGAAAGCAAGGACCTGACCAGCATCATCTTCCCTGGTGTATGTACCCCACAGAGTGTCAGCAAGCCCGTGGAGATGAGATGGCATAGACTGTCTTAAAGTAGCTGACATGCCTGGTGCATGAAAGGCTTCTTTGGCAACTGTATTTTGTAAGGATTCGCTTTTTTTCTCTTTGTCTTCTCAGCTTAGGTTTGTTCCCCTTGTAGAAAAATGACTCCATCCTCTAAATATGCATTCTCTGAACTTTAAATCAACACAATGCCACTCTCCACAAGGAGATTAGGGGATTCTAGGTTGTAAACTTGGTCCCGAACTTTGATGTTCATTATTAAGTGCAACTGGCGTGCTATCCTGAATCTGCACTCATCAGGAGCGAAGTGATTAGACATTCTAAAACACAAAGCATGGCCACTCTATACTGTGAGCCCTTCATCATTTTCCAGTGGCCTCCTTGTCACTGTCAAGATGGCAACATCAGAAGCGGAGTGATTAGACATTCTAAAACACAAAGCATGGCCACTCTATACTGTGAGCTCTTCATCATTTTCCAGGTTGTTGTGGGGCCTCCTTGTCACTGTCAAGATGGCTCTCATTCCCTCATTAAATAAACGCTATACTTTACCCAGTCTTGCAATGCTTAAATATCTAACCACATGTATCTATAAGAAAACATGAAAGGCCAGTTCTCCTCAGCAGCCATACAGCTTGACAATAATGCTACAAAAGGATCGACCCAGTACAGAGGTAAGGCAGGGTCAGGGCTTACATATGATAAAGGACTAAGATACGTCTATCAGCCCCCTTCTCTACAAGGCTGTTAAACGTCTCCTTAATGGTGTGAATTAATAGCCACAATTCTGAATGCACGAGCTGAACAGAAATAATGTAATAAGTTCTACTTGGGAAAAAAAGTAAACACGCAACAAATGAATGTTGTAGCACATGGCATGAGCATGTAGGTGTGGCATTTTCTAAGTGCCTATAGTCTACATACGAATAGAAAACAAAAACCATTTCCATATTTTCCTAAGTATTATGGATCATTCTGTGCCTTTTAGCACGTCTATCTATCCTGTTGTTTTCAGAAATCTTCTTGGGAAGCCTAGATAAAGTTGTTTAAATATTTGCAGACTCTGATCTTGTAGGCTGCCAACCTTGGGGTATGTCTATAAAAGCTAAGCGGTGTTATGGATGTGGGTTTGGAATGACTTTGGATTCATGACTCACCACCGACATCGAGGCCCCACAACGACCTTCCTGGCAAAAGATGAAGGGCTCACAGTAGAGAGGGGCCGTGCTTCGTGTTTTAGAATGTCTAATCGTTTCACTCCTGATGAATGTAGATTCAGAGTAGCACGCCAGTTGCACTTAATAATGAACATCAAAGTTCGGGACCAAGTTTACAACCTACAATCCCCTAAGATTTTCACAATAATGTCTTGTTTGCTAAATGTCCATTCTAAAGATACAAGTTCGCTTTGAGAAGTGTTTGAAAGCATTAACAATCAAGTCTATTCATGTACAAGGCATATTCGCAACTGCATACATCTCAGTTGTCAAAAGATGAGAAAATACCCAAGAGTTCATCAAATTCATCAGATTGTGATATATCATTACAGTGGAATATTATCCATCCTTAAAAAAAAAAAGAGCAGGGCTTTGATACACAGCACAAATGTCTGAACCTTGTGAATCTATGCCAGATGAGGCTATACACAGAACACCTCTTACATTTAAATGAACAGCTGAGAGTAGAAAAACCCATAGCAACAAAAGATTGGCAGCCATGAGGGCCTAGGGGTCTGGGAATACTACCCAGTAGGGTATAAAATATTGTGGAGTTATCAATGGATAGTGGTGACAGTTATAGAACATGTGAATGTCCTAAGAGCCAACAACTTGCTCATTATAAAGTTAATTTTCAATGTTAACAAAAGAGAACATGATGTGCCAATGGTGGAAAAGTAAATTAGTCTGGCCACCATGGCAACCAGGGTAGAATTCCCCCAGAACACTAAAAATGAGCATGTGTGCCGCCTGACCTAGCTGTTCCACTCCTGGATATTTATCCAAAGGACTGCAGGTTCACCCACCACACACATGCCTGCACGTTCACTGCAGCACTGTACACAATAACTGAGTTATGTAACCAACCTAGATGCCCATCAGAATGGAAAGAGTGTTCTAGATGCAAGATGGAAATTTTTAAGTCAAAAAGAAGAATGTTAGGTCATTTATAGGAAAATGAGTACAACTGGGGATCACTGTATTAACCAAAGTATGTCAGTTTCACAGGGACACACACTTTATGTATTCTCTCATTTGTGGGTCCTAGACTTGATACATAAGTCATGTATGTAAGAACATAAAGGCAAGCTGTCTAGGAGAACAAATATGTTCCAAATATATTACATGTGTACATGAAAATGGCCTTATATAGCTCAGTGTATCAAAAAAAATCTTGCAGAAACAACAATAAAACTTAATAAAGCTACTAATTATATACTATATGACTTTCATTACAAGTCAGTAGTGATAGAAATTAGCCTTTCACTCTAGATGTCACTGCAGCCACAAAGAGATGCAGTCTGCTAGATCAAATACTAGGTATAAGCTGCAGGCTAACTCCTCTGGCCACTCCAGCTTCACACCTCTCCTGCTGAAGAACATGCAAAAAGTTTCACTGGCTCAGTGAGGTGCAGGGAGTGTGGCATAAGCAGCAGCAGTCACTGCCAACCCTGTCCTACAGAGGTGGAAAATGAGAGCAAGAAGCAGCCTGCCCTGCCAGTCAGAGCCAGCAACTTGGTCTCCAGGTCAGAATCCAGACTCCAGCTCTGTGCTGCGTGTATAGAAAAACATACATATATAAACATGTAGAACCACAAAGCATGGTTTAAATTTACAGATATATAAATGCAGTCACTTGACATAAAATGCACATTATAATTAAGCCATCTTTGGCAATGCCTATGCACAGAGTCAGCCCCTGTCTCTTTGAACATCAGGGCATAATGCCACACTAGGGTGGTCTTCTTAACTCATCTCATGGTGGAGACACACCCACCCACAGCTAGAGCTACGCAGGCAGAAAACGAAGCTAAGCCATTCAACAAAAGATTTGACTAGGCCCAGTGCACATGGATTTTCCAAGCGCGTGTAAGCAGGGTGTTTACTGGTATATCTGAACCATCCATCAGCAACTTGGATTCCTCTCTTTGTATCTGCTTTCTCTCCCATGTAAAGAGCAGATGTAACTTCCACTGTTCAAGCCCCCCCCAAACCCTATTTAATGAGACCAAAGAAAAGTATAATTTTCTTACGAGACATGTAGGATATGTGGATGGTAAAGTGGAGCCTGTGATGGTATAGATGGAGACATGTGGCCAGAACAAGGAAAGGAAACAGAGAATGATTCCATCCTCCTCCTTCTGCAGCACTGTGGGTGACCTGTGCAGTGCTCAGTGATGCTACAGTTTTCTGTCACAACATTGACATGCCTCCCATGGCTGAATGAACATGTCTACCAGCGTTGACCACAAAGAAGCCTGAAGAAATAAGATAGAAGATGGCTAAAATTAAGATAAAAGAGTCAGATTGAGCATGTTGATAAATAAGATGCATACTGACTGAAACACCATAGCCTAACTGTCTCCCTGTACTGAAATCTCAAAACGATGACACTTGAGACCAGGCTATCCAAAGTGGGTCGGGGAAGGGAGTTCCCATTCTCTGTGAATCGAGCCAGCATAGTTTCCTCCAGCCCCTGGCTGACCCCTTGTCCCTGAAGGGTCTGGTGAATGGAGGTAAGGACATACATATGGTGAAGACTCCAGAGAAGACTCAGCTGAGACAGAAGAGAAGAGTCAGCTGTCCCTACTCAGGGTACAGCATGATCACAAAAACAAGCTTCTTTTATGATAGTGAAAAATTGTAAACAAAACTACTGGCTTCAGCCAAGGAGTTGCAGCAACATATAATCCCCCGAGAGTGACAGGGAGGTTTTTAGGCCATAGAAGCATGCATAATTTACTCACCCCAAATTCTTTAAAGTCACTGCTGGAACAATGAAATACCACCAAATGTTTCCTACACCTTCAAGTGATTTTTTTGTTTGCTTTTGTTACATAAACCATGGGGGGGGGGAAGACCTAGCATATGCTCCCAAACTTGTTAGGATATTTCTTTAATTAGAGAACATCCTTAGTTTAAAGTATGCACATTTTGTGGACTCAAACCCACTGTTTATTTGAAATCTCTGAAACTGAACAGGCAAAGCCTTTGGGTACAATACAGTAAGGAGTGGTGTGTGCAGAACACCACCAAATGTTCACAAACACACAATACCACCAAATGTACACAAGCACATGGGGAACTCACACAGAGGACCTGGACACTTAAGTGGGAAGGTTGATTCTGAAGTCCAGACCTGAGCTCTGGCCTTTGAATCACTTCCATCCACCTGCCATCCACACATCCATTGTGTAAATCAGGAGGTTAAAGGGTCTCAAGATCTATGCTTCTGAGACTAACTTCCCACGTTCTGTGACCTCCAGACTCTGGTAAGTGGATTAGAGAGTACTGTTGGCTCTGCTGGCTGATGGGGCTTTCCCTCTTCTCCTGAGTCCCTCATGAGGAAGCCATGGCTCCTCACTTGCCTTAGAGCATGTTTGGACAAGGTACAGATGAGAAGAGGACAGGATTTATACAACTGAGAGTATAAACTCAGGGCCTCTGCTCTCACTGAAGTCTCACACCAGGCTCCAAACCAGAGAGATGTCTCCTCATAAATGGTGGCTTTTTATTGAACCTATGGAGCCATGGGAGGGTCTAACATTGTCATCTTTTCATGCTTGTCATTTAGAGAAGCAGTAGAATTCCATACTCTGGTATTACTGCAAGTCAGATGTGATGTGTCAGTCCCAGTCTCATATGGAAGACACAGGGGACCTCAGCATCTGGCTTCCTCACAGTTGCAGGGGTCTGGGGGAGCTCAGTGGATCCCCCTTACAGGCTCTGAATGGAGCATCACACTTGTCTGGGAAGTTATCCCTCTGTCTCTGCAGATGCAGCTGAGCTGTGCAGGGTGTCTAGAGTCTCTTCCAGCACATTCCACTGCTCACAGTTAATGTAAACCAGCTCTGTTGAGACAGAAGTCAGCAGATGGAGAACTTCCCCCAAAGGCTTGGGCCACTTGAACCTTGTCCATATCAACTCTGCAGGATCACTTTGCATGGATAGATGGAAGAAAAATAAAAGCCCCTAGCAGACTGGCCACTCCAGGAACATAGGTCAGCCTAGGCAGGGTGACCATTGAACTGGCATATGGGCTTCAGAGCATGCAGGACACCAGACACCAGCTTGAGCTTCATAGTTTTGAGCCAGACCACCTGGAGCCCAGAGTTCTTTGGAAGCCACTAGAATGAGAGGAGCTGAACCCCAGTCCTAGGACATATTCAGGATGGCCACAAGATCCTGTTTCTACCACGGGTGAACTATTGTACACACACACACACACACACACACACACACACACACACACACACACACACACTCCTGTTTCTTCCCATTACTTTCACAGTCTCCAGCGCCCTCCAAGGCAAGAAGCAAGTAACCAACATGACTTCTCTGGCAGATGACAGTGCTCTACCACACTCTTCCACAATTCCAGAGTCATCTCAGTCTCTCATTGGTGCTCCTTGGCTCCCTATTCCTCTGGGTCGCACAGCAGCTAAGTCCTCTCTCCTTGAAGACATCAGCTCCAGGTCATTTACCTTTCACGGCATCAATAAGAACTACAAACCACAAACCCACAAGTCAGTGAGGCTGTCTTAGTGGGACATAATTTAACTCTTCTATCTACCTAACTCAGGCACAGTAGCGGGTCACTTGCTCCCCTGCAGTGTGTGTGTTCATTTGGACTTTTATGAAATCGAGAGATCTGGTGAGAGAGCTATGTCTGTGTAGCCATTCATGCGTGAAAGGGGAGATATCCATTTGGGGATCTAGAAAAATAAAGAATGATAGTCTTTTCTCTGAAGCAACAATACATTGATCAAAGATCTCACTCCAAGCCACTAACATTGGCTGCTAAGCAGACTGGAAGGGCCATGTGTGAGGAGCCAGGAAAGGGAGCCATCTGAAATGTCAAGAGGATATTTAAAATGTTAGCATTGTGTTTAGATGGTTATTTTAAAGTATTTTAACACGCCTCATGGTTGAAATGTGGTTGTTTTAAAAAAAACTAATTTTAAAATAACAATGCAATGCCGAGCCAATGAACACAGCCGGGCAACCGAAAGAGACCTGCTTCTCCCTAGAATGTGAGCTTCATAAAAGCATCTGCTTTGTTGAGAGACCCGTGTGTTGTATTAGCTTGTGGAGCCTTGGGTGAATTCTTAGGGAGCCCAAACATGGAACTTCACACAGTGAACCCCAAGACCCAAGAAGTTCTGAGTGTGCTTGGTGAACATTCTCTGTCTCATGTCATAAGGATGTAGACTTGAGGGACAGCAGATAGTATCTCTGATGTTTGGAGGCCGTGTGACTTGTGGGTCCTTCCAGGTCTGACTGTGTGACATAGGCAAGAGTGAGGGAGGCTCGCTGCCAACTGTGTCTTCATCAGTGAAGCTACTAAAGGAGAAGAGAATGAAGACACAGGCCATGCCAGGTGTGTAGCAGAGAACCCCTAAGATTCACCTGTAGACTGTCATTGGCTGAAATTTAAGTGGATGATAATAGTGACCGGGTGAAGCTAACCTTGTCACTCTGAATTTTCATATTTCAAGTTCCCCATGTGTTGTCATCTGTGTGGCAAGAAAGCAGAAGGGTGTCCTCAGAACTGGTTGCCTGATGTTATGTCAGCTGCACTTGAACTTGCTAGGACCTACATACGTACGTAAGTTGGTGAGTGTGGAAGGACGCTGGGCTCCACGGATGGGGTTCAGTTGGGAGTCGAGTGTACCCTACAATATTGTTGAGCTTTTAGGAGGCTACACAGATACCTGTTGCAAGCTGAAAAGGTGCTACTAACCTGCCTGGAATACATGACCTCTCAGCTGCACCCAGCCCGCCTTAAACGCATTCAGAACACCTACATTTGCCCACAGAGGAAACCTTTGTTCAACCCAAAATCCATCTTATAGACTATGCTCAGCATCCCCTGTGATTTGTTATATCCTATACCGAGAAGCTGTAAGAATACTGTCAACCCATTGTAAGGATGAGAATTCTAAGTTAGGCAACTGTAAACCAGGGACAGTTGATATTCTAAAGAATGTGTCTGCTATGGAGTCCTGGAAGTGTAGCAACTGTACCTCACTCAGAGCAGCTGATGGCAACTCTGATTCTCAGCATGCCCAGACTTGCCCTATCCTCACACAAACCTAGCTTTTCTGTGGAGTCTTAAGGAGGCAAACTGAGGCACTGTGGCCACAGGGGAAAACTGATGCTCTTTTTTTTACAAAGATTAGATATCTTTGTCTTAATTATACATCAGACTGCAGAGGTTTTACCAAATCATCTCTCAAGGCTGATAGCAGGAAGTTTTCTCTTCTTAAAAATTTCCATAGCCCAAAGCTGTGCTGGAACAGCCATGCCGTACCAGAATTGGAAGAAGACAAATTGCCTGGCTGATCTCCAGACATGTGGAGAAACAGCGGTTATCAAACAGAAGCCATCTTCAACAACGGAAGATGAGTAACATCTGCCCGTAACAGCGGCAGGCGTGAGTCGCCAGTTCTGGCCATGCACACAGCTCAGCTGCCCAAACATGCAACCATACTTCTGACAAGAGAGATGGTAACAAACACACCTCTGCTTCCCCGGAACATGCCAGCGTTCTGTTTCTTTTTCTTTTTTTAATTTATTAAATTTATGAAATATTTTCTTAATTTACATTTTAAATGCTATCCCGAAAGTTCCCTCTGCCCTTCTCCCCTACCCACACACTCCCACTTCTTGGCCCTGGTATTCCCCTGTATTGGGGCATATAAAGTTTGTAAGACCAAGGGGCCTCTCTTCCCAATGATGGCCGACTAGGCCATCTTCTGCTACATATGCAGCTCGAGACACGAGCTCTGGGGGTTCTGGTTAGATCATATTGTTGTTCCTCTTATAGGGTTGCAGACCCCTTCAGCTCCTGGGGTACTTTCTCTAGCTTCTCCATTGGGGGCCCTGTTTTCCATCCTATAGATGACTGTGAGCATCCACTTCTGTATTTGCCAGGCACTGGAATAGCCTCATATGAGACAGTTATATCAGGGTCCCTTCAGCAAACTCTTGCTGCCCTATGCAATAGTGTCTGGGTTTGGTGACTGATTATGGGATGGATCCCCGAGTGGGGTAGTCTCTGGATAGTCCATCCTTTCATCTTAGCTCCAGATGTTCCAACTGGTAATAAGAACACATGCTCCACTATGTTCATAGCAGCCTTATTTATAATAGCCAGAAGCTGGAAAGAACCCAGATGTCCCTCAACAGAAGAATGGATACAGAAAATGTGGTACATTTACACAATGGAGTACTACACAGCTATTAAAAACAATGAATTTATTAAATTCTTGGGCAAATGGATGTATCTGGAGGATATTATCCTTAGTGAGGTAACCCAATCACAAAAGAAGTCACTAGATTTGCACTCACTGATAAGTGGATATTAGCACAGAATCTTAGAATACCCAAGATACAGTTTGCAAAACACAAGAAAAACAAGAAGAAGGAAGACCAGAGTGTGGATACTTCATTCCTCCTTAGAATAGGGAACAAAATACCCATAAAAGGCGTTCCAGTTTCTAAAATAATTCTCTGTGTAGACCTAGACAAAAGCCTTTGTGGGAGAACACTGGGAAAATGTCCTGATTGCTTTCTTACATGCTTAATAAGGAAAACTACAAGGTTACCATCCATCTAGCTACTCCCCTATAGCGATGCTAAAATATGTGAGGGAAGGACAGGAACATCAGTCACTGACCTGTCTGTGCAAGTTTACAGGACATAGTAAGCAATTCAGGAAAAGGAAAAGAACTTGCCTGGTCCAGTGTCATGACAGAGACAGGGTTCAATAGAATCCAGCAAGTCCCCACTGGCCACTGGCCAACACTGTGTAGCACTCCCTCTCATCCAGGTAGGCCAGAAACAGAAGCCCAGGAGTCAGGACAAATGTGTTGCCATAAAGAGATTTTAAAAACTGTCACCATATAACCATACATCTTGCCCCGCGACTGTAATAAACTCTAGGAAGAAGAACCCAAAGCACCAAGGACCATGATGCAGGTACGCTGGGAAGCGTCCTGGAGCAAGTGACATTAGGTTTTGCCACACAGGACAAGTATTACCTAGAGGGTAGGATTAAGCTCCCTTGTCTGTGTGTCTGAACTGGGGGACAGTGAGGCAAGAGCAAAGCATCATCCAAACAATTTCCCAAGGAGCCCTTACGTCTCCACTTCAGCATAAAACTCGTTCCAGACAGCATAGGGTATAAAGCTACCCCAAGGAGGAGGACAGGCTGCAAAGCATGGGAGAAGGCAGGGGTCAAGCGTGAAGAAGACAGGGATCAGTAAATAGACAGGTCCTTGGGTCTGCACCCTGGGAGTGATATGGGATTTACTGTAAGGGCAACAGAAAACCTCTGGGGGCTGAGCACAGAGAAGGGTAGTAGCATGCATGGAGTTCCTCTTCAGCCACTCCTGCTGGCTATGTGCACTCTCTAATGTGGAATGCGAAGGTGGAGATGGAGATAAATCACGATTGCTCACACTTATGGCAACAAGTATCAAAAACATCACTTTCTCTTTCATAACGTTTTCTCACAAGCCTTCCAAGAAAACACGGAAGTTGGTATCTTCCACCCCAGGGCGAGTAGGACCTCATGGAGTGCTGAAGATGGATGAGGTAGGTTGGATCCAGTCACTCTTCCTGAGGATCAGGACCGTGGTGGGCCTGCCGAACATGGGTTACTTATTCCTGAATGGCCTTGAGGCTGTGTGAGCCAGAAGACCGTGTGTCTGGAGGCATTGCCTGTGCCTTCTACCGAGCTCCTTCCTACATCCAGACCCTATACCTAACACCTTTTAAACAGGACCTCATAGTGTGCGTTAGTGATCCTCAACCTCCCTAATGCTGTGACCCTTCAATACAGTTTCTTGTGTTTTGGTGACCCTCCAACCATAAATTATTTTCATTGCTACTTCCTAACTGTAATTTTGCTACTGTTAAAAATCATAATGTAAATATATGTGATTTTTCCATGGTTTTAGGTGACTTCTATGAAAGGATCATTGAGTCTTCAAAGGGGTCGCTACCCACAGGTTGAGAACTGCTGGTATGGGGACCATCCTGATCCTAAGTTCTCCATGTTCCTTCTTAGCCTCCCAGTTGCTAACTGCTGGGGTGACAGTTGGAGCTACTGCACCAGCTGATGCCACTGTAAGTAACTACTGATCACTGAACATACATAGTGATGTTGAGCCTGACGGTCTTGCCAGCAGGAAATGGTATCCTGACCTCAATTCATAGACAACGGAAGGAACATGAGAGAGGAACCAGAGTCCTGATGGAGGAGCCTTAGGTTGAATATGCTGAGGTTGCCTGGCTCTGCTCCAACTTGTGAGGCACTGAGTGAGGTGGAGGTCTCCCACCATGTGTTTGTCCAGGACACAGCCCCAAGTGCTCATTTGAAGCTTGTTACAGACACAGAACCCCAGCTCCAGCAGAGCCCATCCCCCCAACCCCTGGTGCAACCTAGCTTTGGGAGAAGGACGGCTGGCACCCTTGAAGGCAGGTATGTGTAAGAACCTTCCCTCCGCCCCTGTGTGGTACATATGGAATCCTTTACTTGATGTGTTAGTTTTGAGTTACATGGAAATTATAGACAGGTTAATAAAGAAATCTAGAAAAAAATATTGATCAGATTCCCTTTGTTAAGCTCTGTCCTGCACACTGCCCTAAGACACACGGGCATCCATCCCTTGGATCTGGTCAGCTTTAGAAAGGCTCTGCATCTCCCTTTTCCCATTATGGAAACCCAGGCTGCCAAACTATTTGAGAGCCAGCTATTCTACCACACAAAATACTTGTTGCATAAAAAAAAAAAAAAAAAATCATCTCTCCGTTTAGCTTTCCCTAAAGAACTACATCACTGCATTTTTGGCTTCTTGGTTCCTCTCTATGACCCACCCATCCCTTCCAGCCTTGGGTTGCTCCCTTCATTAAATTTATATTTTTAAGCCGGGCGTGGTGGCGCATGCCTTTAATCCCAGCACTCGGGAGGCAGAGGCAGGCGGATTTCTGAGTTCGAGGCCAGCCTGGTCTACAAAGTGAGTTCCAGGACAGCCAGGACTATACAGAAAAACCCTATCTCGAAAAACCAAAAAAAAAAAAAAAAATTTATATTTTTAAAAACAATCCCTTAAAATCTGAACTAGACAAAATTCACAGAAGGTTCTCCTATAGACACATATAATAATTTTATTCTTATTCTTTTACATGTAGAATTATATGTGATAATTTAGATTTAAATTTCCACTGCAAGTCAGGGAAGAAAAAAATCTTGAATTGTTTGTCACAAGTCAACAAATCTAAACATTTGCTTTTATTTTTTTAAATTATAAGTGTATTACTTTTCCTTTCTTTTCCTCCCTCCAGCCTTTTCCATAAAGCTCCTCCTGCTCTCTCAAATTCATAGCCTCATTTTCTTTCATTGCTATGATAGATATATCTGAATATATATATATATATATATATATATATGTGTGTGTGTGTGTGTGTGTGTGTGTGTGTGTGTGTATGTGATATATGTGTATATATAGACGTATATATAGCATACACATGTATATATATATATATCCTGAGGCATAATGTTATAGAGAAGAAAATTATATATTTTATACAATTACATTTATTATATTTATATAATATGTTATATATTATTAATAAATATATAAATAATATATTATATGTTATATATATTTTATCTCCTCCGCATATAATTTTTATATATTACATGTTATACATATTATATATTATAAATATGTATTATATATCATTTTATATATGTATAAATTTTTCTCTCCTCTATAACCTTATGCCTCTGGATATACCCCATATGTATATAAGTGCAATTGGCTCAATCCATATAATGTTATTTGTATGTATATAATCTCAGGATTGGCCACATAGTATTGAATAGTTAAAGGACGCTTTCCCGGAGAACAGTATTTCCCCTCTCAGCTTTCCCCAGCTGCCTGCAGTTCTTTGATTAGAAGACTTTACCCACAGCAGTTAAGATCTCTCAAAGGTGGCAGCAGCCATCCTACAGGCTTTAACTGGATGCTCCATGTCCAACATTTCAGTGTTTGTATTTTCCTCTTGGAAAAGTTTTTCAGGATAAGTGAAGGAGAAAAAAAATAAAAGGAACAAATTATTTACAAATACATGCTGTTACCAAAATAAAATGACCATGAACATTTCCAATGGGCACACACACCAAGCAACATTAAACCTGCAAACCCAAGGAATAACTTCTCATAAGAAACATGGTGTCTTTGCAAACTATAAGTTCTCAGGAAATCTGAGAACGCAGAAGCATCCTTATATCATGAAAGGCTTGTGTAGACCCACAAAAGGATGAAAAGTCCATTATCTAAGATGACCTTGCCCAGATCAGATGACAAATAAAGTCCATAAGGGTATGCCACACAAAACGGGTGACCCACCTGAGTAGATTCTCCAGGGCAAGAAGGGGTAGCCATGGAAACCCAGAGTGCAAGGGCAGGAAGCAGTGTCATCATTCTCTCCACAGCTGGTCAGATCCCGCTTCTGACACTGGTGTGTCAGCATAACAGCTGGGGATTCTCCAAAAAGCAACTGGAGAAGAAAGAGCAGCACTGTGGTGGGGTCAGGCATGCTGCTGCAAGTGACATTTTCAGAAAGCAGAGGTTAAAGGGCAGCCTTTGAAGGTGAAATAAATGATATCAAGTCACTGGAAACATCCATCTGTGGCTGGAAAAAGTCCTAACAACAGCCAGACGACAACTAGTGAACCAGTGTCATTGCACAAGTTGTGCAGTGTGTACGTGTTGGGGGAGGGGAGGTATTTATGGTGGAAGAGAGAGGAAAGAGAGATGTTGAAAGTATCTCTAAAAAGCTATGTGGTGACAGGGTCTTTGTAAAATGTTACTGTCAGATATGCATTTGAGAGATCACAACATTCCCAATGGGTTTATTTATGAATGTGCTTATTTGTTTTGTTAGGGCTTAAAACTCAGTTCCTTCTTTATTTTGGTAATTGTGATGGTTTGAATGTGCTTGGCCCAGGGAGTGGTACTATTAAGAGGTATGGCGGCCTTGTTGGAAGAAGTGTGTCACTGTGGGCATGGGCTTTAAGACCCTCATCCTAGCTCCCTGGAAGCCAGTCTTCTCCTTTTTGTCTTCAGAACAAGATGTAGAACTCTCAGTTCTTCCTGCACCATGCCTGCCTGGATGCTGCCACGCTCCTGCCTTGATGATAATGGACTGACCCTCTGAACCTGTAAGCCAGTCCCAATTAAATCTTGTCCTTATAAGGGTCAGGGTCCCCAATGTAGAAGCTAGAGAAAGCACCCAAGGAGCTGAAGGGGTCTGCAACCCTATAGGTGTAACAACAATATAAACTAATCAGAACCCCCAGAGCTCATGTCTCTAGCTGCATATGTAGCAGAAGATGGCCTAGTTGGTCATCACTGAGAAGAGAGGCCCTTGGTCTAGTGAACTTTATATGCCCCAGTACAGGGGAATGCCAGGGCCAAGAAGTGGGAGTAAGTGGGTAGGGAAGCAGGGAGGGAAGAAGGTATAGGGGACTTTCGGTATAGCATTTGAAATGTAAATTAAAAAAAAATTTTTTTAAAAAAAGGATCTCCATGATTGTGGTGTCTGTTCACAGCAGTAAAGCCATAACTAAGACAGTAATGTTCATAATTAGCACATATGTTTGGTTTATAGGTTGTACTTTCATATGGCTGACAGCCCAGTGGTCTCAACTGCTCCAGCAACATCACAAACTGCACTGTGACCACACACAAGGTGACAAGACACTTTTTTTGGCTTCACATCATCGTCTGATATTGCTGTCCCCACAGTGCCCAGAAAGCTGAATGTCATTGTTGGGATGGATGGCAATGCACCCTGAGCTCAGCTTTTCAAAATAGCCATTGACTTTTGTATCCTCTTCTAACCTTTCGCCTCTGTGCAGTTCTAATCCTAATATATACCAGTAGGGCAAAGATAGTTCCCCACTAAGTATATGTGCTCCTGGGTGAGCAGCTTCAAAGCTGAAACTGACTGTGTTCCTCTTGAGAATATAGGGACTCTGTTAGCTAGAAGCAGTTAACAGTCGTATTCGATGGAATGAGCATAGGCATTCTTGGACATCAATAAGAAGTCTTGCGTTCAAAACTATTCTCATTTTAGTTTAGCCATTTATAGAGATGTGGTCACTAAGGGGAACCTTGGGTTCCACAAATCTTAAACTTGCATGCACAGGACCTTGCCCAGGTTCTGAGCAGCCCACTAGGCAGGACACATGTCCCCATACTCTACCCACTCAGTCATCTTAAACTTGCATGCACAGGACCTTGCCCAGGTTCTGAGCAGCCCACTAGGCAGGACACATGTCCCCATACTCTACCCACTCAGTCATCCTTCTCAGATGTCATTTTCATCAATTGTCTTCAAATTCTTGGTGTGATGTTCAGACCTCTTCAGAAAGTACGCTGCTCCAACGGGGCTTTGTTTCTGCCTTGTTCTGTAATATTTTCTCCTCCCCTTCTCTGATCCCTAGGCAGGTAAACCCAAATATGGATAAGACCCAATTATAACCTACAGTTGTCATCCAATAATGTGATATCCTCAGATTGGAGTTCTTACTCTACAGTATACAGCATGTCTCTTAGATTCCAGCTCACCCACTGTTCGAGAATTGTCCTCCCGTGTCTCTACCCTGGGTGTGCTGTTCCCAGGCAGGTCTCTTCGGCCCCGAGCTGGGCAATGAGAAATTTACCCATTTAACGAAAATATAAAGCTTATATCTACTCTTAGATTTATTCATAGCACAAGGATTCCACACACCCCTGGTTATGTCCCAGTTTATATCTGGAATATGGAAGGAACTGACACTCAGAGTACCACATCTGGTATGATAAACTATAGAATCACCATCCTTGTATACCACAATTATATGTATACTCCTAACTCTTGATAAAAGAGACACCTATAATAATATTAATCATCTTTATGAACACACAGGACATCTTTAAAATAACTCAATTTTACATTAAACATAGTCTAATAAGCCAGAGAAGTATAAGAATGTTTAAGAAACCAATGTGGTAGAATAAAGAACTGTGGTAATTTTGGTTCCTTGGGAGGAAGAATTAAAGGGAAATTTTGGACCCTCCTGTAAGAGACCATAATTACAGCCTTGAGTAACAACCCAAAGAGGCAGTTTCAACTGTGACACAGAGGGAAAGAATGGGATAGTTTTCTGCATTTGCCCTTTAACTAGGAAGCAAAACTTCTCTCTAAGCATTTGGGGAAATAAGAGATAGCCACAAGAAATCACAGCTGTGGAATCGGCACGTGGGATTATAGGCTGCTTTCTGCTGGGATGCTGCTCAGGGAAATCTCTTGTTATTAAACATGGATTGCCGCAGGGATATAAACTTCAGATCTTGTGTTGAAAAGGAGCCCTTCGCTCCTCCCTGTGCCCATCACAGGCTGGCCAGAGGCGCATGAGCTCACCCAGATGACATCTGCCCATTTGCCTTCCCACCACAGGCCTGGGTCACTTTGCCCATAATGACTTCTCCAGAAATGAAAAGAAGGTATTTGAACACACACATACACAGAGTTCTCCAATGCTTTAATGCCTTTTGCCTCTAAATATACCCCTTATTCTTAAGTATTCTGATTGTAGAGTTAAACCAAGTAGCCTCTGTAATGATAGTAGGCCCTGTCACAGACCTGTGTGAGGAGTAGCCATAGGGGAATGTATAGAAATAGAAACTATCTCTGCAGTGCCAGGCCTTGTGCCTCTGAATACAGATAATTCCACTGTAACGGGATTAAGGGTCTTTCTTAAATGCAGACATAAGCATATATGTTTCACTGAAGCATCAGCAACAGTCTGGTTCTGACCAAACCAGTACTGCACTTCCTGACTTGAGAAAGATGAACTGCATGCCTGTGTCAGGCTCAGTGGAAAACAAAGATTAAAAGCAGAATCAGGAAGTTCACACAGCTGAGCACAGGTGCCTACCACATTCCCTCCACATCCATCAGGCACAAAAGTGACCACAGGAGAGAATAAACAATGGCACTCTGAGAGGAGTGGCAAGGAGTGGCCCCTGTGCAGCGAAACAGACAGGGTAAAGCTTTAGACTGGAAAGAGGCCACCACGTCCTTCGCCATGTCTCCCTGTGCAGACCTGCAGCTCCCTGGAAGAGAAGCTCTGCATAGACACTGCCTTCTATGGCAGTCTTCACAGCGAGAGACTGGGGATATACTCACAGGCCCCAAGCATCTTGGAGAGTTGCTTGGAGTTCATGGGCCTGTGTTTCCCCAAATGGGGAATCATGTTATAGACTCTCTGATGTATACATGACTCAAGCTGCCACCTTAAAACTGATTCATGGTTAGAGCACATCCCACTCTGGGGTCAGAAGTCATGGTGGATTTCCATTCTTAAGTTCCTGTTCTCTTTACAACATATTCACAAGAGTAGCTGCAGCATCATCACTCCAGAGCCCAGGACCCAGCCAATTACAAAGACCAGTCCACAAATTTCCAAACCCTGTTCATTCCCAAGCAGATGTAATAGAATAAAAGGCGGCAGACAGAGCCCTGATGTGCTCACATGCACCTGCATAATACCCAACAGCTAGGTAGCCACTCTGCCTCCCTCCACGGGGCCTATTACACAGCTGACCAGCACAGAGCACCTGACCATAACAGAAAACAGCCTAATAGCCAGACAGGCAACAGCCTTGTCCTTGTAATGAGTGAGCCTGCTGAATGTCCGGCCAGATCACAGCACATATGTGCCTGTGTCCAGACCTATAAACACCAGATGGCAGCTCCAGTCACTAGTCTCAACAACCAGGCAGGTAGTCACAGCCAACAACACTCATAGCCTAAGACACTGGGGCATGTGGTAACATCACCAACATCTGCCTCAAGCAAATAATAGATTTCAAGTAGCATAGTAATATGTGGTGGTTTGAATATGCTTGGTCCAAAGAGTGTCACCATTAGGAGTAGATGTGGCTTTGTTGGAGGAAATGTGTTACTGGGGGGGTGGGCAATGAGACCGTCCTAACCACATGGGAGCCAGTCTTCTCCTAGCAGCCTTCAGATTAAGATGTAGAACTCTCAGCAACTCCTGCACCATGCCTGCCTGGATGTTGCCATGCTCCCACCTTGATAATAATGAACCTCTGAACTTGTAATCCAGCCCCAGTTAAATGTTGTCCTTATAAGAGTTGCCTTGGTCATGGTGTCTGTTCACACCAGTTAAACCCTAGTTAAGACATAGTACAACCCAAACAACTAAAATAAAAGAATAATTGAAACCTAAAAATTAATAAATAATAAAGATCAGAGCAGAATTAAATAAAATTGATACTAAAGGATAATATAAAAAATCAATAAATCAAAAATTTGAAAACACAAAATCACCAAACATTTAGATAAACAAAGAAAAAGAAAGAAGCAATTACATCAATTTATATACCAAAACAGGACACATTATCAGTGATAACACAGAAATATAGATTATTAAAGACTATTATAGCAAAAAAAATTGAATGATCAGAAGACATGAATAGATTCTTATGTTTTTCCAGCCTATGAATTTTGGATCTTGAAGAAATGTAAAGTTTAATGTCAATATTGATCAACAAAATTGATTCAATCTTTCCGATGGCTGGTGCTGGAGGAACAATACACTACTCGCATATGTAAAATGATGAATTCCACCCCTTACTCTCAGATCATGTAAAAGTCGACACAAAACGATCGGAGAGTGCCGATCAAATTCTTAAAGCTCCTAGAAGAAACACAGAGAGGATAAAACCAGCTCTGAGACACCCCAGTCTCCTCCAAGGGGCCCATGAGAGGTGTCTCTCAAGTAGGGACAAAATTGGAATGAACTGACCCAAAGCCTTCATCAGAGCAGGCCTGGAATTCATAAATCTATGTTTTCATGGATCTTTAAAAATGAACAATTTAGCCCCTTCCTCTCAGATTGTGTAAAAATCAACATAAAATGGTCAGAGAATGCAGTACAAATTCTTAAATTTCAGGTTCTCAAAGAAACCAGGGCCTGGATGGTACAGCAGTGGGCAGGAGCTCCTGTGTGTTCCTCCCTCCCTCCTGACTTCTAGAATGCAAGTAGAGAAACACACTTCCTAAAGAGACCTATACCCAACTTAATAATACAAGTGGCTATCAGTATCTGTGTGGGTTCAGTCAATGTGGATGGAACATATGTTAATCATGTCTGCTCTCAGCATGGACAGAGTTTTCCCTTGCCATTCTCGTCTGAATAAACACATCCTCACATTGTGCCCGGTAGTATGAAGAGCCTAGAGGTGAACTGAGTGGCATGGTTCTATGCAAATACCAAGCTATTTTGCATGGAGTATTGTACCTTCCATGGTGATTCTGGTTGCCTGAGGCCTGGCAGTGTTGCTATGGATATGAAGACATAAGTCCTCATCAGTACCTCTGTCCTGTTGATGAAGGGTAGGCAGGATTGTTTTCAAAGAGGATTACTATTCCAGCCCCCAGGTGCCTATATTGTATGACCCCCCCTCCCACAGGCCTTGTTGACCAGTTTCGTTTAGGGGGAGATGAGGATGTTCCTTGTTATCACAGGTCAGCAGGATCGTCTAGGCTACTGCTCTTGAATGATAACATGCATAAAAGTTCTTAGATAAGGAATTCAGTGAATTGAGAAGTTTAGAGTCTCTTATGCACCATCTCTTAGAATAGACCTCACCATTCTCAATACTTACTAGTATACCATGCATTGTCCATACAGCACTTAAAATAACACAGCCACATCTGCATAGACAAGCTAGGAGCAGAATATTTTTCCCAGAGCCTGCTCTATGTTTCTCTTGGGCCTCCATGGATACAAGGAGGCAAGAGACGCCGGCACGTTCCACCCAGGCCTGCCAGCTCTCACTTCATCCAAGTCAGCTCATTTACTAAAGTATTTAGTAAATTCACCTGTGGGTGAATTAGTTGTGGCTTGTGTTTATCTTGAGTCAATTTGTTATTTTTAGGATAGAATTTTTCCTGAGTTGACTGATGGCCGTCTGGGAGGGTTGCTGGCAAGACTGGTCTGTTTTCCACTCATCTTCTTATTAAGAAACACATTGGCTTTAGAATATTAAACTTTGACTGACTTTATTCTTCTGCTGGTTTGGTCCTCTGAGACTGAAACAGTGCAAAATGTACTTGGGTTTTTTTTTTTTTTTTTTTTTTTTTTTTTTTTTTTTATTTCTTGTCATCTCAGACCAACCTCAGAGCATCAGGCAGCCCTGAGCTGGGTCATCTCCACAGTAGAGCAAGAGGCTTCCAGGCACATCCCTCTCTGACCCAAAGTCTCATACCACCCCCCAACCCTGGGACTGTGGCAGTGAGCCTTCTCCCGGCTGAGGACCTGTTTGTCTTTCCAAGTCTGAGCCTCTTTCTTCATTCAGCTGGTTGTCATTAGGGCCTCTGCAGTAGCAGAGAGATTAACTACAGCCAAGTCTTTAAATTCTGACACATAGTCAAAGAAAATTCAATCTGCCATGCCGAGGAGGGGGAAGAGGAGACGTGGCTCCCTCATGGTCCAGATACCATAACTTACATGGTTGCAAGAAAGCTGCAGACCCTTCATAAGAACCCAACATCAGGAGCTGTGGCTGGGCTCAGTTGGTAGAGTGATTGCCTAGTGTATACAAAACTCTGGGTTAAATCCTCATAAATCATGTGTGGGGGCACATCATCACAATCTCAGAACTCAGGAAAATCAGAAGTTCAAGGTTGCTCTCAACCCCATAGCAAGTTCAAAGTCATCTTTGGCTACATGAGAACTTCTCTCTTAAAAACTGAGGAGATGGGGATGATTGCTTTTCATGAGTGGACATTCCCTCCTGTAAGTTAAAAGTGGCTCCCAGAGAGAGCTTTGGGGTCATGTCTAGATGATAAAATCAGCCTTAAGACCATGCAGCACTAACCAGCCACTTCATATCAAAATACACAGGGCTTTATTCTGCTAACTGCCACCCTTCCCTATGAATATTGGTGAAAACCAGAAAATGCCTTCAAGTTGTTTCTGGAAACAACATGACAGACTTCTGGGGACTGGTCATACCCAGAATGACTCATACTATTACTACCAGGCACTGTGTTAGTGTGATGGACCTATTAGAGCAGTGATTCTCAACCTGTGGGTCAAGACCCTTTGTGTGGGGGGGGGGTGGTGGTGGAGGGAGGGTTCATGGAGATCACCTAGGACTACTGGAAAACACAGATATTTACATTATGATTAATAACTAGCAAAATTCCAGTTAGCAGCAAAAAGAATTTTATGGTTGGGAGTGTCACCACAACAGGAGGAATTGTATTAAGGATCACAGCATTAGGAGGGTTGAGAACCACTGTATTGGGCGGTATATAGCTCATGACTCTTCTGAATCACCTCTCCCAGGCACAGGATGTGGCCTCCACCCTCTATTGTCCTAGTGGTTATAGTTAGTTGTAAGGCTTGTATCAGGAGGCACTTCAGGTAGACAGGCACCATGTTTAACAAAGTTTGAATAGTTTCCAGGTGTTCTAGGTTCTGTTTAAATTTGCAAAATAATGGAATTGACAAAATGACCTCAAACATATTTTCTAAGCTGCATTACTATTAATTGTCTTTGCCTGTCAGTCGTTGCACATTGATAAGATATTGGAACAAACATTCAAGTATGAAGATGGGTCCAAGCATCTTAGATAGGCAGATATATGTAAATATTAATCCGAACTTAACAATGTCTCTACAAGACATCACCCTACAGTTCACAGTACACACTCTAAGTATACAAGAAATGTTGACCAAGATATTTCACATGCTGAGACCATAACACAGTTCTCAATAAACTGAAAAAAATGTCTCAGTAAATTCTGTACCCATAGAACGTCCTGTAACCACGGCAGAATTTAGTAATAACCACTAATAGTATATTATCTGAAAAATGTACTTGTGAAAATCCCTAATACACTTCTTACTGCTTGGTGGCTCAAGTGTCTTTCAAATTTCAGTGTGTTATTGCCAGTGGCCAGTCTGCTCTTAGATCCGTTTCAATTATTAGCTGTCAGACATATCCTCATTTGCTGGTTGCTTTAGTTACTTTCTTGTTTCTGTGATTAAAATGCCCTGACAAAAGCAACTAAAGGAGGGGAAAGTTTCTTTTGACTCACAGTTTGCTGTGGTTACAATCTACCCTAGCTGGGAAGTCCTGGAAAGCAGGGACATGAGGCAGCCAGTCACCCTGCACACAGTCAGAAAGTACACACAGCAGAGATCAGTGGTTGATGGTGGTCAGCAAGCTTTATTGTCTCTATGCAGTCAAGTGTTTAAGCCCAGAGAATGGTGCTGCTCACCTTCAAATTGGGTCCTCTCACTGAAATTAACAAAACCAAGATAACTCCTCACCGGTGTGCTTCCTAGGTGACTCTAGAGCCTGTCTCAAATTGACAATATTACCATCACAAATCCATAATTTGCCAACCTGACACCCAAACATGTCACTTTTAAGCCACAACCTTTGCCCCCATAGTCTTTAAAAACAATTTCAACTCTGTTTTAAAGTATAGGGTCTAAGCCGGGCGTGGTGGCACATGCCTTTAACCCCAGCACTTGGGAGGCAGAGGCAGGTGAATTTCTGAGTTCAAGGCCAGCCTGGTGTACAGAGTGAGTTCCATGACAGCCAAGACTACACAGAGAAACCCTGTCTCAAAAAACCAAAAAAAAAAAAAAAAAAAAAAAAAAAGTATAGGGTCCAAAATTTCATCTGAATCTCTTAGCAGTCTCTTTAAATGTGAGCTCTGTAACACCAAAAGCAAGCTGCATCCTTTGCTTCTTCCATTATGTCATGCTGTGAGCTCATATCTAAAGATCTGTATCTAGAACAAACAGGTCACATGCTGTTTGTCTTTCTGGGTCTGAAGTACCTTTCTCAGTAAAATTTACCTACACATTCCACACTTTACTTTTCTTTACAGCTGAATAGAATTGCATCATGGATGGGTAGCATATGTTCATCAGTTAAAGGACATTTAGGCCGTTTCTATATCCTACTAGTATATCATGGTTCCCTAAAGGAACAAAACAGAGAGAGAAAGAGAAAAAGAGGAGGGAGGGAAGGAGGAAAGGAGGGAAGGAGGGAGAAAAGGAGGGAGAATGTGTGTGTGTGTGTGTGTGTGTGTGTGTGTGTGTGTGAGAGAGAGAGAGAGAGAGAGAGAGAGAGAGAGAGAGAGAGCAGGCTATGGTCCAGTTAGCCAAACAGTGGCTATCTACCAGTAGAATGTTTAAGAATCCAGTAGTTATTCAGTCCATGGGGTTGAATGTCTCAGCTGGTCTTCAGTACACACCAGAATCCCAAATAAGTAGGCTCTAATGCTGATGAGGAAGAGAGTTTCACAATTCAAATGACTCAACTAAGAAAATAAAAATCCTTACAGGCATACTCAGCCACTTAGGTTTTAGTTAATCCCAGATGTAATAACATTGACAAGAACAGCCATCACACTACCGATCTCGAAGAGCACTGCAATGCACATGGCTGTGCAGTAATTTATAGAGTAGGATACTGAGCCTTTGGACATTAGCTGGATTATATGGTAGATCTACTTTTTAGCTTCTTGAGATTTCTCCACACTGATTCCAGAGTGGCTAGGCCAGTTTTTAGCCCCACCAAAGTAAATGAGACCCCCTTTCCCCCACATAAACTTGAATTTATTTTTCGCTGTTTTGTTGATGTTACTGCGTAAGTAAGATGACACGTCAAAGTTGTTTCAGTTTGTACTTCCCTAAGTGCTAAGGATGTTGAATAGGTCTTAAGCTGATTCTTCACATTTGCATTTCCTCCTCTGAGAACTCTCTATTCAATCCCTTAGCCGCTTTTAAAAATTTTTTTGCTTTGAGGTAGCGTCGTCAAGACAGGCATGCTAACTGCACCAGTGAAACCTCACCAATATGTTTGCCTTAATGCGATCTGCATGACAACAACAGTTGACACATCAACAGGGCTGGAGGACATTTTCACTCTTAGATCAGGGACCACAAGCAACCAGTGGCTTCTGGGAGAGGAAGAATCAGTCATGGGGGTATAAGTCCCCCAAAGGCTACTTAAACAGAAGGAATCAGCCACGTATATGTGTAAGCAACACTAAATGGGCTTAGTAAATGATATACAAACATGTGTGTGTGTGTGTGTGTGTGTGTGTGTGTGTGTGTACATATGTATACATGTAAAATAATAAGAGGATATCATGAAAGTGAGGGAACTGGGGATGGCCTTGGGAGGAGTTAAATGGGCAGGGGGAGGGGTAGAGATGTTATAAATATAGTACTCATGTGTTAAATCCTCAAAAATTAAAAAAAAAATTAATAGAGAAAAACCTCTAATGTGCAAGAGCCCAAAGTAAATATTACCTTCCAAAAGGATAAAATTGTCATACTAATGAATTATAAGCATAAATTAAGACCAAAACCTATCAAAGACTACACCAAATTATTCAGCTCCATGTTCACCATTTGGAGTCAATGTCAGAATCATCTCTGATCCAAAATACTTAGAAAGGATCCCCCTCCTAGTATTCTACCACAGCACACACAGCCTGCCTTCTCCACATTTATAGATTTCCAGGCAGCAAGTCTTATGTTCTTGGTGTCTTAGTTAGGTTTTCAGTTGCTGTGAAGGGACACCACGACCATAGCAACTCTTACAAAGAACAACATTTAATTGGGGCTGGTTCAGAGGTTCAGTCCATTATCATCATGGTAGCATGCAGGCAGACATGATGCTTAAGAAGGAGCTGAGAGATCTACACCTTTGTCAGAAGGCAGCAGAAGGTTAGCCACACTGGGTATAGCTTGAACATATGAAACCTCAAAGCCTGTTCCCACTGTGACGTGCTTCCTCAAATGGCCACACCTACTCCAATTAGGCCATTCCTCCTATGAGCCCTACTCCCTATGGGCCTAATGAGGAGCTATGTTCTTTCAAACGATGCCTGGCATCTCCAACATTCTAGAGTCTCCATTGCAAGCATCATCCCCACAGCTGCACAGAGTGAACTTTCAGGGGCTCCACATCCCCACAGCTGCACAGAGTGAACTTTCAGGGGCTCCACATCCCCACAGCTGCACAGAGTGAACTTTCAGGGGCTCCAAGTCTGCCACACTTTGCTTGCCTTCAGCAGCTCACTGGAGCTATGGTGGCAGACTCCACGACCCTCTCAATTTTTAAATTTTCATGTCTTCAAAACTAGTACTATGTGGATAATATTCTGAACTCGGGATGAATCTGCCTCCCATCATCATCAGCCAGTGTGTGATGACCCTGAAAAACCACTTCTCTGGGCAGCTACTTTCAAGGATCAGGGAACACATTCATTGACAGTATCAGTGCAGACCCTCTCTTCTCAACTGAATTTACATGCTCACAATAACAAAACTGTTGATGGGTAGGGTTTTGCCCTGTTGTCTCAATACAAATTACAAGGTCTCTCTTTAATGATGCTTGTCTCTTTAGCAATTATGAGCACTTTCAAAAACTACCTGGTCTCTAAGGTTAAAGTTGCTCATACTCTTTTTTTTGCTCAAATTTATATTTTTAGTATTTGTGTTGGTCAAGGTTCTCTAGAGTCACATCACTTATGAAATGAAGTAAAGTATATACAGTCCAATTGTGCCAGCTGTGAATGGAATATCCAAGAGTCTAGTAGTTATTCATTTCCATGAGGCAGGGTGGTTCAGCTGGTCTTCTGTATAACTGGAATCCTGATGAAGTAGGCTGCAATGGATGTGATGGCAATGTGTGTGTGAGCAGGCAAAGTGCTAGCCCTTCCTTCTTCCATTGTCCTTACGTAGGCCCACAGCAGAAGATTCCTTCTGCCTAGATTAAAGGTGTTCCTCAAGATATGGATTAAGAACAGCATGTGTCATCCCACCTCAAGCTCTGTATCAAAAGCCTATAAGCCTCAAGATTCCTATCAAAGGCATGTTCTCTTCCTGCCTCATGATTCAGGTCACAGGTGTGCCCTTCATTTCTGGATTGTACTTCATTCCAAATACAGTCAAAATGACAATGGAGAATAGTTGTCACAGCATCTTTCTGCTTTGTTCACTGTTTTCTCTCATTGTACACCTGTACAGCAGTAAACAGTGGCCATGCCCCATCTTATATGCTGTCCTGTGTTAAAATTTCCTTTGCCAAATAAATTAGTCCATTTTAACCTTCAAATTCAGCTTCACTGGGGATCTTGGGATATAGGCAAAATGCAGCCAAATTCATTGCCAGAATATAACATAAATGCCCTCCACAGGGTCTTTGTTTTCCTCTAAAACTTACTGAGCTGGCCTTCCACTGTTAACATTTCTCTTAACATTCATTTCTTCTAAAATCCCACAGGACTTTCACATTATGTTCTGGCAACATCATTTAGTGGATTTTTCATCCCAAAGTTACAAACTCTTGCACATTCCTGCCACAAAGTCTGGATTAGTGTTGCATGCCTTTCTTGCCCAGGAGGATCCCAAAGGCCGAGGAACTACATGATCAGCTTTATTGTAATTGATCCCACTCCTGGTACCAATTATCTGCATTGATTACTTTTCTTGTTTCTGTGATAAAATCCCTGACAAAAGCCACTAACGGGAGACAATTTATCTTGGAACACAATTCCAGGATATAGCCCATCATAGAAACCCTTCCATGGTGTTACAGCCCATCATGGAAGGGTAATCCTGGTGTTAGGATCTTAAGGCAGCTGGTCACACCGCATCCACAGTCAGGAAGCAAAGAGCCATGATTTCTGACATCTTCTAGCCTCCTTTTTATGTATTTCAGGAGAGAGAGAGAGAGAGAGAGAGAGAGACAGACAGAGAGAGAGAGAGAGAGAGAGAGAGAGAGAGAGAGAGAGATCTACCTTTAGAGTAGGTCTTCTGATGTCAGTTAACCTAATCAAACAGGCATGCCCAGAGGTAAACCTGATCTAGATGATATATCCTCAGAGGCTCTTCTAGTCTTTGTGATGCTATCTCCTTGTCTGAAACCTCCAGAAGTTCTACATCCAGCTCCCACTCCCTCCCCCGCTACACACAATCTTTCATCTTATTTCTATTCCCATTTGATTCTGTTACCTGATTTCTCTGGCAAGGTCACCTATACAACCCTTGATCATGGACTGCATGCCATTTTCAGGATGAGTTTATGTAAACATTCTCAGTGTATCTGTTGTGTTAGATATGCAGCTCCAGACAAACCACACCAGGCCAAACAGTTCCGGATGAGGTTTATTGTAGAAGAGGATGGCAAAGGTGTCAGCGAAGGAGAAAAGGGGGGAGACAGCTCAGAGGGGTCTTTCTGTTATATGGATAGTGACTGACATAACTGCAGGTACAAGTGTGAGGTGAGCCAAGTGGATTCTGGGAATATGGTGGCTGTTGCCTTGGCATCAGGTGTGTGGGTTCACTGACACCTAGGTGTGATGTCACTGGGTTCAGAGCCAATCCTGATACCAACACTATCCAGCCATGTCTATCCTACCCAGGAGAACTGCTGGGTCAAAGGGCAGGGCGCGTGTACACTTAGTAAGCCTTGCTGATAATGTTCTTGGAATCATAGACTATTTCATAAACTCAGTGATTGGTGAGGGTTTTCACACTGTGTGCTCAATAGCTGGATTGGAGGCCTCTGTAGCCTGGAGCATTCCTGTGAGGGTATAGTTTCATTCCCTGAAGGTTTATTTGCTCATCTTAGTCACATATCACTTGCGCCCTTCCTCAAATGCTCACTGGGCACCAGGGAGCTTGTTCTGTCAAGTGTCCCTGGAGTTTGCTGTGCAGCTTTCACTGTGACTGACTATCTCTTTGCATTTGATTTACAGGTACTCTTTGTGTATTGTGAAGGTGAATGAAAACATCTCACTTTCTTAAGGTTGTCCTCTGAGAATTATGTATTCTAAATTTTCTGAAGACTACGTTTATCCGTTCATCACTATTTTAGGTCATTTTTATGCCTTGAGATATTGTTGGTCCTTAAAGGGACAACACTAGAACATTTATAAGACTACATTCTAGAACAGTGGTTCTTAACCTGTGGGTCACAACCCTTTTGGGGTTTGAATGACCCTTCCACATGGGTCACATGTCTGATATGCTGCATATCAGATATTTACATTTTGATTCATAACAGTAGCAAAATACAGTTATGAAATAGGAATGATAATGATTTTATACTTGAGGTTACCATGACATGAGGAAGTGTACTAAAGGATTACAGCATTGGGAGTGTTGAGAACCACTGTTCTAGAAACGGGTAAATCCAACCTGCCAAAGATGTGAACTAAAGAGAAATTTAGTGACTCCGTGGATTCACTCAGTTTCTTGCTCTTGCAATTATGATTGATGAATAACAGAATTGACGATTAACAGAAGATAAAGTTGCTCTCATAGTCAAGTGTGAACTGGGTGAAAGGATGATGTCTGAGACGGCGCAGGGAAGTTTCCTTGGATGTGGGGGCAAAGGAAATCAGAGCAGAAGGATCATCTGAAGAGAGAGAAGGCTTCTCTCCCATCACGAAGCCTGTAAAAAGGCAAGCCAACTCCATGCCATGGCTACCATCTCAAGGGACATGATTTATGCAGGCCTCATAAAAATGCTCAATCAAAGGACATGAATTCAAGAGTCTCTCAGGCTGGCATAAACAATGGAGGCTCGTGCCAAGAGCATGGTCAGGCCAGGCCCAGAACATTCCTGCTGCGAGGAGTAATTGCAGCCTCAGCGTCAGAACTTAGACCAAGCTTTGCCTCTGAACTTTCTTCTTCTTTTCCTTCCAAGTCTCCTAGAACACACTTGAGTGTTATTGTTTTTTTGCAAAAGGATTGCTGGTGATGAAAATCTGAACAGACAGTTAATTTTACTGAAAAGGTTTCACTCTGATCACAGCCCACATTCCAGGACAAACAGAATAGCTGACAGCTCTCTGTTTAAATCAAACATTGAGTTACCACAGCAGATACTACAGCACTCAAACAGCTTATAAATATGGAAAACTTGGCTTATCGGTCCGTGGCTGGCTCACCAGACCCTCGTAGGCTGTTTGCACAGTATGCTGGGATCACAGTGGTATGAGTTGCTCTCCTCAGGTCTGTGCCATGTCTTCATGACATCATCGTGTCTGAGGGTTGGCATTTTGGTCTCATCCTTTTTTATCATGAACTGGACCTGGTTTTTACTCTGGCCCTTCTCTGGATGTTGCTGGCTGGTGTCAAAGCACTTGTTCCAGGAGCTCTGCCTGGATGTTGGTGGTATCTTGAAGGTAAAGCATTTGCGGCTGTATCTGTTGGAGTCACCTGTTCCTTGACTGTGACACCCACTCACACTGTGATATGGCTAGTGTCTCTCTCCTTCAAATAGTCTCCCTTGCTGTTTTGTTAAAATGCTCCCAACCTCATGCTTCCACTAAGTGACAATGAAAATCAGCTTTCCCATGGGGCCCTGGTGCTGCAGCTCCTCACTTCCAGTCCCCTGCCATCCTCAGGACCTCATCTGCACTTACATCTTGCCCACTGTCCCCTTCCCACCTGTAGCCTCGTTTGCTCAATGCCTAACTTCAGTGTCTACATACAATGGGCTCCAAGGTTTGTCCTCTTCGCTCACAGTGGCTTGCCGAAGCTCAAAGCTTCACCTCCTTGACAATGACCAAGAAGGGCTGGGAACTGACTAACACAATTCCAGTTCCTTCCTGTGTTTGTGTCCCAGGGCTCCAAACCCATTGGTACCCACACACACACACACACACACACACATGCTCTCCATCTGTCAACTGCATGAGAAGTTAAGGAAGAGGGAGTGAAAGGGCAAAGAGGGGAGGGAGAGACACAGAGGGAGAGGAGATAGGAGGGGAGAAAGGGAGGGAGAGCAAAAGTTTAAAGAATTGGCCTGTATGGTTATGGGATTGGCTTCCTGGCATCTGTAGGTCACTCTAAAGACCCAGGAAAAGGCTGATGCTGTAGCCTTAGTTGAATCTTAAAGCAAGAAACATAGTCAGAATTCCTTCTTCTCAGGGGGCTTGTTTCTAAAGGCTTTTGGCTGAGTAGACACCCCACCCACACAACAGTAGAGGGTTCTCTATGTTTCTGTAAGTAGGCTGGCTTAAATACATTTCCTTTCATAGTAAAATCTATGTCATGTTTGACACAGCAGCCATATAGACATAGAAGACACAGGACCTCATTCCCTGAGTGCCCATTGGTCTGTCCAGCACCCTAAATTGTGTCTTTTTTAGTTTTACTTCTTTCACTTGAAGAAAACAACTCCTAATGGACCTGACTATTACAGGTTGGCATTCCTAAGAACTCAGAGTCCTCGGACAGACGCCATACAAGTAGTCAACAGACTGATCATGCTAATATGTTTCCAACCTTTCTGGCACTCTGCTCATTTAGGACCCAATCCCTCTTCTGTCACACACTCCATGATGACAGCAGCTCCCACTGCACACAGAAATCCAGAGTGTCTCCTCCTGCTGTCTAATCTGGGCCCTTCTGTCTCCTCAGAAGTGACCATTGGGAACCAATCTCATCCCATGCTGTGTGACTGATTGCCTCAGAGTTCCTTCAGACCCTACATTGTTCTTGAATTCCCACCTCATTCTTTCTGCAGCATACATCATGGGTTTGAAGCCCATTTGGACTATCCCATTTCCCCCTTCTCCCATCCCAGGGCTCTGACCCATACATAGTTTGCTCCCTGTTGCCATGACCCATGGCCCATACATCCAAAATCAAGGCCCTTAGTAAGGAGGCCTCATGTAAGTCACCTGCTGCTGTTGGCTTCTTCTGGCTTTGTCAGAACTCTTTCTCCTGCCCCCTTTCCCCACATTGCATGACTTGCCTGATGCTTTTCTGGACAGTCAAAACTTTCAAGATTTTCCCCCAAGGACTCTCCATCCTTTGTGAAGACATCAGGATGTTTTTATGACTTGAGGCTCATCCATGGACTTGAATAGTTGAACCTTTGAGTTTGCCAGGGTCCACTTGCTGGAGAGAACAGATGTGTCACACAAATTTCTACTGAGTATCAAAATCATCCTGATTTTCTTAAGGCTGAAGAGGCTTTGGATGAAAGACCATCCTGTGGAGATCTGTGTGTGTACCTCAGGTGTACTGGCTAGTTTTGTGTCAACTTGACACAAGCTGGAGTTATCACAGAGAAAGGAGCTTGAGTTGAGGAAATGTCTCCATGAGATCCAGCTGTGGAGTATTTTCTCAATTAGTGATCAAGGGGGAAAGGCCCCTTCTGGGTGGGACCATCTCTGGGCTGGGAATCTTGGGTTCTATAAGAGCAGGCTGAGCAAGCCAGGGGAAGCAAGCCAGTAAGGAACATCCCTCCATGGCTTCTGCATCAGTTCCTGCCTTCTGACCTGCTTGAGTTCCAGTCCTGACTTACTTTGGTGATGAACAGCTGTATGGAAGTGTAAGCCAAATAAACCCTTTCCTCCCCAACTTGCTTCTTGGTCATGATGTTTGTGCAGGAATAGAAACCCTGACTAAGACACCAGGAGAATAGTGATAGCACAAGATACTGCAAGACTGAACCCCAGAAATAAAAACAAGGAGCTTTGACATCACTATACACATACCAAGGATTTCCAATGTTAAGGAGAAGAGTAGTGCCACATGGCTCTGTGCAGACTATAGGAAAGGTCAGTAGTCAGGATAGACTAGAGGGACCCCACAGACTTATGTGTGGTCATTTGTGCTCACACAGAGTATAATAGGCTATGGTCACTCATATCTCAGGACCTGGAACTCTAGCTCCCTCTGTCTCTCTCTCTCTCTGTCTCTGTCTCTCTTTGTGTGTGTGTGTGTGTGTGTGTGTGTGTGTGAGAGAGAGAGAGAGAGAGAGAGAGAGAGAGAGAGAGAGAGAGAGAATGTATGTGTGGTGAGTGCCGAAGCTCTTCATGTCAGAGATCTGAGATGGACATGCAGTACCCACTTCTCAGAAGCTATTGTGGTGGGCCAGGTCCCGGGTCCTTCTGAACTTCTTAAAGTTGCTGAAAATTACCAGAAAGGGAAAACACAGGAAGCAGAATGACGCTGTCCAGCCTACCTTAGCCCACAGCAAGCCAAGCCTGGAGTCTGTGGAAAGGAACTGGAGAGATTCCCGTTCTGTGCAGCTCATAACCACTTTGTAACATGCTTGCCCGTGCTGCCTGGCACTCAACTTCATCGTTTGGCTTGTGAACTTCACTGTGTAACTTACATAAATTGTATTCTATGTAATAAAACTTTGTGGGGCGGTGGGCTGTGAAAGGTATCCCGCTTCCTGGTTGAGTGAAGGCTAGGAACCCACGTGACCCTGCAGGATGGTGGGCATTTTGCTTGTTCCTGGACTCCATGGCTCCTGTCATGTAGCTACAGCCCCTCCATAGACCCCCCTAGAGAGGCTTGTGGCCATCAGTCATGTGGGAGCAGCACCCCAAACCCTCCACATGTAGATAAGGTATCCCCAAGTTCTCAGACCAAGCCAAGACTAAGTACCTACTGTCAGACCCTGACCTACCCCAAAACTGTATATAAGAATCCTATCCAGGAGGAATAAAGGTGTGTTGTGTGAGAGCTTCTGTCCTAAGAGCTGTGACACGGCCACTTGGGGAAGAGATCTGCTCAACTGAAGCGAGGTGGGAGCAGCTGCAGTGGGGGCGGCAAACCAAACTAAGAAAAGTTGCCAGCGTACAAGCCTAATGGCAAGTGTGGTGCAGCCCCTGCGTCCCCAAGACTCCACAGTGTCCAAGCCCCTGTGTCCCCTGACTCAAATGTCAGTTTAGACTTCAGCTCCACAGCTTTCCTTTTCTCTCAGATTTCCTTAGCTTTCAATTCTAAAGCTAGTGCCCTTCATGCCATTTAAAAATTTTATTTTATTTTATTTTTTATTCGTTTACATATCAAATGATATTCCCCTTCCACCCCATCCCCCTCCACCAACCTTTCCATCCTATCCTCCCTCACCCCTCTCCCCTTTGTCTCTATGAGGTGCTCCTCCACCCACTCACTCACTCCAGCCTCTCCCCTCTAGCACCCCCCCCATGCTGGGGCATCAAGCCTCCCTCCCCTCCCCTCCCATTGAGAACTCTCACCTTTGAACAGACTAACCCAGTGAGTTTCACCAGCCACCACGTGTACTTTGTAAAGCCATTTCTTTCCAGAAAAAAATAAATTTGTATTTTTAATTCAAGGACCATCAGCTTACAGTGAGTGAACCAGGGTCTTACTTTATGGTCACATTTTATACGTGACTGTAGTGATGCTCTCCCGCATAGACACACTCTAGCGTGTGTGTGTGTGTGTGTGTGTGTGTGCCTACAGCATACACAGATGTTATTCTGAGCCTGAAGCAGTTATAAGGCTCTGTGCGTGTGGTTCAATCAAGCTGTGAACCCTGGGCCACCTCACATCTCTTCAGGGGCTCCTAGGTATTTTCTGAGTAATTCCTTTCTGTGACTGCTCCTTTTCTCAGGTGCCCTGTTCATGGTTCATAAATGTAATATCTTCTTATTTCACTAGGGATACCAATGGTTCTTCTACCACCAGTCTCTGGACCTTCTGTCCTGCCTCTTTCTGTATTTCAATTTCGTTCTCGACTGTAAGGCTCATTCCACTTGGGTGCTCATTCCACCCTAGCTATCTAGTCATAACTAAAAGGTAACATCACTGAGGCAGTGATCAGGTCATTTGTGGGGAGCATGCTGTCTGTTTAACCCCTCCTCCATAGTCTGGGAGCATTAATATCACTGGACACAGCTATCCTGAGTGGGACAAGAATATCACTATAGGCTTCAGCTCATACACTGTGCATGCAAAGATTGGCAGCCAAAAATTATGTGGACCCAGCAAAGCTGATACCCCTCACACAAAACAGGCTGTTGCTAAAGAAGGCCAGTACATCTGACAAGAACTGGGGACCAGAAGGAGGGACAAGACATCTGAGGATGTGTTTTGTAGCTACCAATCTCCAATTCCTTCTACCTAGCTCCCAAGCCAGTCAGTGCCTGGTGCTTCTGACAGGTCTGGGGTTGCGAGTACAGCTCCAGCTGGTCTCCAGTTCTCCCCTACTGCTTCATCTCACCTGCATCCCTCATCCTGGTGGGCATGTGCTGGGGGTGAAGTGTCTTCAAGCTTGTCAGTCCTTCCATCCGGATGCTGCAAGTTTTCTTCCAAGTACAACTTTGCATACAACTCTCAGTACATCTGGAAATGACTCTGGCACACTGGAGAGATGGCTTTCCAACTGCATCTGAACAGAACGTTCTCAAATACCACCATTCATCCTCTGAAGGCAACGCCATGGATCGTTGGGACTGGCCATCAGACAAGTTGGGTCCCAGTCCCAGAACCTGATCCTAATTAGTTCTGTATGTTTGGGGATCTGTTGATCCTTGAAAAACCTTGGATCTTCCTAGGGTATGCAGATACTAATGTAAACAATATGAATGCCCCATGCCTTCCCGGCCTAAAAGCTCCACAATAAAGAGGATGTAGTTCCAATGCTCCATGCATCTTTGACCCCAAATCCCCATTTAACGAGATAGCAGCCCACTGTTGACAAGCAAACTCAGAGTCTAAAACCCCCATAGATGGGAAGAGAGGGTAACAGGGAGAGTGAAGGGAGTCAGGGCTCTGCGCATAGTCTACCTCTTCTTCAAACCCAGGGTAATCTGAAACACAAAGAAAGAAATGACTTGTTGCTTTTGATTTTTATTATTTTTTAGTTTTTGAGAAAGTTAGACAAAGAGGGGTGAGAGGACCACCCCAACTTCACCCCAAACTACGGGATTTCAGAAGTCCCCACCGCCAATAATGGCATACAATGCCAGGAAACCCAGACAAGCCTCCCCCAGCAGCACTTACTCTCTCTGGCAGAGCAGAGCAAAGCAGGACTTTGGAGCTTTCAAATGGGAGCCAAACCCATCTACAGAATTCAGCTATGACTGTCAGCCTCTGACAATCTTGGAACATTTTCAGGTAGAACCACTAGCTGGTCCACTGACACAGACAACAGAGGTGTGCATTACAGTGAAGTTCGTAAGCCAGTTCCTCCTCCCCAGGAGGCATGAAGTCTCTGTTCCTGAGGATTCACCCTGCACTAATGACCAGCCCACACCAATCTGAAGACCAGCCTGGCTGCAATGTCATATCCTGGTCTGTGTAGTGGACTGCAACCAACAAGGTCACCTGTTAGCTGTGAACCTCAGAGGGCTTCTCTGAAAGATGTCCTTTAGGCAGGCATCCATGCCTCTTTTGCTCAGCCTTAGTGTCTGTTCTGTGACAAAACACCATGATAAAAAATAAAGTTGTGGAGGAAAGGGTTTATTTGGAATATCTCATTGCTCATCATGGAGGAAATGAGTACAGGAACTCAAACAGGGCAGAAACCTAGAGGCAGGAGTCAATGCAGAGGCCATGGAGGAATGTTGCTTACTGGATTGCTCCCCAAGGCTTGATCAGCCCGCTCTCTTATAGAACTCAGGACCACCAGACCAGGGATGGCCCCATCCACAGTAGACTGGTCTTTCCCCTATCAATCACTAATTAAGAAAATGCCTTACTTCTTGAGTTCTTTGTATATATTGGATATTAGCCTTCTACCGGATGTAGGATTGCTAAAGATCTTTTCCCAATCTGTTGACTGCTGTTTTGCCCACTGACAGCGTCCTTTGCCTTACAGTAGCTTTGCAATCTTATGAGGTCACATTTATTGATTCTTGGTCTTAAAGCATAAGCCATTGGCATTCTGTTCAGGAAATTTTCCCCTGTGCCCATGTCTTTTTCCCACTTTCTCTTCTATTAGAATCAGTGTATCTGGTTTTATGTAGGGGTCCTTGATCCACTTGGAGATAAGAATGGATCGATTTGCTTTCTTCTACATGTTGACTGCCAGTTGAACCAGCACCATTTGTTGAAAATACTGTCTTTTTTCCACTGGATGGTTTTAGCTCCTTTTTCAAAGATCAAGTGACCATAGGTGTGTAGTTCATTTCTGGGTCTTCAATTCTATTCCATTGATTTACCTGTTTGTCTCTGTACCAGTACCATACAGTTTTTATCATAATTGTACTGTACTTAAAGATTGAAGTCAGGGATGGTGATTTCCCCCAGATGTTCTATTATTGTTGAGAATAGTTTTTGGTAGCCTGAGGTTTTTGTTATTCCAAATGAATTTGAGAATTGCTCTTTCTAACTCTATGAAAAATTGAGTCAAAATTTTGATGGGGATTGCATTGAATCTGATGATAGCTTTCAAGAACATTGTATGTTAATCCTTCCAATCCATGAGCACAGGAGGCCTTTCCATCTTCTAAGGTCTTCGGTTTCTTTCTTCAAAGACTTGAAGTCCCTGCCATACAGATCTTTAACTTGTTTGGTTAGAGTTATACCAAGATAGTTTTATATTGTTTGTGACTATTGTAAAGGTTGTTATTTCCCTAATTTCTTCCTCAACCCGTTTATCCTTTGAGTAAAGGAAGGCTACTGACTTGTTTGGGTTAGTTTTATATCCAGCCACTTTGCTGAAGTTGTTTATTAGGTTTAGGCATTCTCTTGTGGAAATTTTTGGGGTCACTTAAGTCAAGAAGTTAGACTCCAGAGAACCAAATAACCCTATTCAAAATGGGGGAAAGTGATAAACAGAGAATTCTCAACTAAGAAAACTCAAAGGGCTGAGAAACACCTAAAGAAATGTTCAGTATCCTTAGTCATCAGAGAAATATAAATCAAAATGCCCCTGAAAATCCACCTCATCTCAGTCAGAATGGCTAAGATCAAAACTCAGGTGACAGAAGATGCTGGCGAGGATGTGAAGACAAAGGAACACTCCTCCATTGCTGGTGGGATTGCAAGCTGGTACAACCACTCTGGAAATCAATCTGGCAGTTCCTGAGAAAATTGGACGTAGTACTACCTGAGGACCCAGTATACCCCTCCTGGGCATATACCTAAAAGATGCTCCAACAAGTAATAAGTAAACATGCTGCACTATGTTCATAGCAACCATATTTATAATAACCAGAAGCTGGAAAGAACCCAGATGTCCCTCAACAGAGGGATGGATACAGAAAATGTGGTACATTTACTCAGCTATTAAAAACAATGAATTTATGAAATTCTTGGGCAAATGGATGGAATTTGAAAATATCATCCTGAGCGAGGTAACCCAAAAGAACATACATGGTATGTATTCACTGATAAGTGATTAGCCCAAAGGTTTGGAATACCCAAGATACAATTCACAGACCATATGAAGCTCAAGAAGGAAGACCACAGTGTGGATGCTTCAGTGCTTCTTAGAAGAGGAAACAAAATACTCACAGAAGGAAGTATGGAGACAAAGTGTGGAGCAGAGACTGAAGGAAAGGCCATCTAGAGACTGCCCCACCTGGGGATCCATCCCATATACAGTTGCCTAACCTGGATGCTATTGTGGATGCCAGGGAAGTGCTTGTTGACAGGAGCCTTATATGACTGTCTCCTGGGAGGCTCTGCCAGAGCCTGACAAATACAGAGGTGGATGCTCACAGCCAACTATTGGACTGAGCACAGGATCACCAATGGTGGAGTTGGAGAAGGGACTGAAGGATCTGAGGGGGTTTGAAGTCCCATGGAGGGAGCAACAGTGTCAACTGGTCAGACCCCCTGGAGCTCCTGGGGACTGGACCACCAACCAAAGAATACACATGGAGGGACCCAGGGCTCTGGCTGCATATGTGGCAGAGGATGGCCTTATTGGACATCAGTGGGAGGAGTGGCCCTTGGGCCTGAAGGGGTTTGATGCCCCAGTGTAGGGAAATGCTAGGGCAGGAAGGTGGGAGTGGGCAGGTGGGTGGGGGAGCACCCTCATAGAGGCCATGATGTAGGGATAGGATAGAAGGTTTCCCGAGGGGAGACCTGGAAAGGGGATAACATTTGAAATGTAAATAAAGAAAATATCCAGTAAAAATTTTTTCTTAAAAAAGGAAATGCCTTACAGCTGGATCTTAGGGAGGCATTTTCTCAATTGAAGTTCCCTCATTTCAAATAACTTCAAGTTGTGTCAAGTTAACATAAGACTAGCCAATATACCAAGTGAGGAGGCAACCTAGGACGTGTTGGTGGGTTCTTCCCCTGAGTTACAAGGGGTCATCTCAGACATGAGAGCCAGGAGCCATCTAGAAGTGGGCATCACAGCAAGGAAAAGGCGACAGTGGTAACTGGAGACTTGGGCGTGATTTGACTCTTGTCATCTCTCCTTATTATTATTTTCTTTCTTCTAGGACATCAGATGACAAATAGGAAAAGGGATTGTCTAAAAACAGTCCTGCATGCAAATTGTCACCCAAACTGTTTAAACTGGCCACTTCAAAATATGTTATCTGCTGTTAAAAATGTGTTTTCCACTCTTGCTTTAGGCTCAGCCTATATTGAGCAATTCCATGTGGAGCTCCAAAGTGAAGGGTGTTGTGTCAGTGTTGAAGAGCCAGGAAGAGATAGATAGTGATGGGTGGCCAAGAGGAGCCTGGTACCCGCAAACTAAAGCTCCAGGGAGAAAAGTTACACCTGTGTATAATACTTTATAAGGATGATTGACCAATTAGTACTTCAACATAGTAGGAAACTGGACTGTAGAGCTTGGCCAAATTGATTCAGAGCCAAATGGGGTTGGACTACCTTCGGTCTCCTTAGGAGCTGCCTCGGTGTCTAAAATCATTTCAATTGCCAGATTAAATCTTTCAAGTATATTAACTTAGCACACCACTAATTTCCACCAACCAAAAAGATACAAATGTCATCAACCTCTTAGGCCTATAGCAGATCATTTCCCTAACCTGTCTACACCAATTGTTCACACCAATGTACTTGAAAATTGCCTTTAGACTTTCTTTCATTATGAGGTGGTAAAAGTTTATGTGACAGGTTCCACATTGGAAGAGGGGGCAACCTGAAGTCATGATGCCATCCATAGTTACAGATACTTGACTCAGGATAAAACTCTAGTCTTCTTTTGAAGGGAGAGCTGTGTTCTTCAAGGACAGTTCTGTCCTCCATCTGGGTCTCCAGCCAGCTTTGCAGGCCAGCACTGTAGCTGTGTCTGGATCCCAAGCACGCAGTGCATTTCACTGCCATCTGTGATCCCAAACTAAGCAAAGTGGAAGAACCAGTGGTTTCTTTCCTGTAGGAGAGAGGATCCAGGAGCTTTTACAAAGCTCCAGAATCCAAGATGGCGCCCTGGATAACAGATTTCAGCCCACAGCTGGAGTCCTGAAGCTAAGTGTAGCCAGTACAGGAATGGGGTGAGGGTTGAGGGGGGGGGCATCACATGGAAGTACAGGACAGACAGAGAGAAAGATGCCAGGACCCTGTACGAGTTAAATCAGAAAGAAATGCCTACTGTGGAAAAGTAGTCAAATCCCATGGACGAAATGACTAAGATCTGCGATGGGAGATGATTGGTGCAGCTTCCTTCTCTATATTGTTGGCAACCACATCTCCATGTCCCCACTGGTCAATAAACTCCTTGGAAGAAGGAGTTCATGTATTTCCTAGCATACAGCCTGGTGAGTGGCTGGCTGGATGTTTAAACTCATATTTTATTACCCACTGTGCTCTGATCAGGTCAGACCCAGCTTCATGCTATCAGACCGTGACTGTGACCCTCTGGAACTATTCATTCTGCTTAATTGTAGCATCTTATGCACTCAGCAAAGGAAAAGGAGACTTAGAAACCAGTCGTCTCACTGTAGCTGAGGACTCTGGAGAATAAATAGTCCGTTCAGTAAGTACAGTGTGCAGATGGCTAGATCCATATATCATCACTCCTGTGATGTCAGGGTAGCAATTAGCATGTCATTATTGTCTCATCACTGTAAGATTCAACTTTACAAACCATGGGCAGGTGTGGATAGAAGACACTGGAGCTATTGCAGGGAACTCAGAGTAGTGTGTCAGTACAGTGGGCCAGCAGTGATTCTCAGCTCACAAGTCTTCCGTAAGTGTCTTCCTCTCTGCTGGCTGCCACTTCTCTCTTATCTTTTCTGAGTCCTGTCTGGGATTCCAGTGGGCTGGATGCTTGTTCCAGGCTTTGCAGACCACAGAAGTTTCACAGAACCCAACAGTTGCCTTCCTCTGGCATGCTTTGGTGAGTCTGAAACCACCATGCTACCAATGTGCCACCTAGAAAGGCTCGGGCGCTACCTCTGTGCTGTGACAAGCCCACTGTCCCACTGACTCTACAGAAGGGCTTCTTAAACTTCCCCACTGATACTTTTTCCCCAGAAATTTTTACAAGGCCTGAAGTATATAGGCATAAAACGGGCATAAAAATCAAATGTCTACTGGTAATAAACCATAAATAAATGTATTATAAAACAATTACTTGTATACAATTTTGCCACTTATTAAAGACAGAAGCAGATTTGCAAACTAAGATGTCCTTGTTACTTTTTACATAAAGAACTAAATCTTGTCTGAATCGTTGATACAAGACACAGGGCAGCTTCATTTCTCAGAGCTAATCTATATTTTCATTTTAAAATTCTCAGTGCTGAGAAGGCTGTTTTGCATAAATATGTAGCACAAACTGGAAGAAATGAGCTGAGGGCCATTCCAGAAATTGTTGGAAATGTTGTCCTAACCCCAAGTTAAAATTCATTAAATGGTTTCTTCTGAAAAACCAAATCATCAACTCAAACAGTAACTTCCAAAATTTAAACATCCAACACACACAAAAATATCTATAGATGTTCTGATTTAATACTTACATGCCTGCCGAGAAATGATGTTAGCAAAAATAAAAGGTCATTGTTTTCCACAATTAGACCATCATTTTCTGTAAGAGCAGAAGCTTATATAAAGGGGAAACACTGCATTTCACAACACAGAATAGTCTCAAAGCCGAGTAGCATTTGCTGACATTTTATGAAGTGACTTGTGTTCAGAGTGATGTGTGCAGAACCAAGACTACAATGAGGTCATGTGATTCAACACAAGCCACTGGTGCCAGGAAACCCTTGAATTTGTGGTATTTTATTTTGAACAGTGTACTTCTGAAAGCCAGTCTCTCATTCTTCAACCAACTATCATCTTAGATAGAAAGATCAAAACTGGCATGTCCTTGAAGAGGACACTGGGTCCAAGAGTAGCTGAGCTTGGTGAAGACTGGATGACATGCACAGGAACATCAGACAGCTTCTTTTATACTGAAAGTGTATGTGTGTATGCATGCATGTGTATGTGCCTGTGTGTACGTGTGTGTGTGTGTGTGTGTGTGTGTGTGTGTGTGTGTGTGCATGCACTCATGGGAGCATGTGTATAGTATATGCATGTGATGCATATGAGTGTGTGTATGCACACATGTTTATGTTTGTGCATGCATAAATGCATACACGTGAATGTTGGAGGAGTATGTGGGGGTATGAGGGGGCATGTGTGCATGTGTATGTGTGTGAGCATGTGTGTGTATGTCCATGCACATGTATTGTTTGGGGAGTGTGTAGAGGTATGAGAGTACATATGTGGAAGCCAGAAGTAGACATCTAAGTGTCTTCCTCTACTGTTGTGGATAGCCCTGGGGCTAATTATATTTGATGTTAATTCCATTCCCAACAAGGAATGAGTCAGCACTCAGGTGATTTCCTGCTTCCCACCTTAATTTGTAAAATAAAGGAGAGCTGATTATTGGGCAGATAAAGGTAAGGTAGGGAGAGAGAAGAAGAAAAAAAAATGGAAGAGGGAGAGGACATAGAGGAGGAAGAGGAAGAAGAAAAGCTGAGCAGAAGCACATGGCTTGGAGAAACAGCAAGTTCTAAGGGGTCTCATAAGATGTGAAAGATGGTAGTGTAGCCATAGATCTGCCCAATCTAGGCGCACAATGGGTATTCATATTAACTAAGTTGTATTTTCATTGCAGGGGCATATTTGGGTTGGAGATTTACCATGACACTCTACTGCTCCCCACCTTAGTTCCCAAGCTAGAATCTCTCACTGAATATGAAGTTTACCCATTTAGGCTAGGCTAGTTGGCCAGCAAACTCCCATGATCTTCCTGTCTCCATCCCTACCAGTGCTAGGGTTAAAAGCATGCCAAACTTTTATGTGAGCACCAGTGATTTGAACTCAGTATCTCTTGTTCACAGCAAGTACTATTAAAGCCCCTCCCTGCCAAGGACCTGCCTCAGCTTGGTTTGGGGTCTTGAGGAAGGGGGTGTTTGGAAATGGTGGAAGTAATGACTCAGAGTCAGTGATGGATGAAAGCTGACAGTTCTATGATCTATTTGGCATAGCTCTCTAGACACTCTATAGATAGCTTATGGGTTTTTCTACCAAAGTAAAAAAAAAACCTGCTAGAAAAAAAATTCTATATGAGCTATAATAGCTCCCTGAATAGCTCAGCTCTTGCAGACCAAAGCCCAGTCTTTTATTTACATATCAATATATTCATTTACCCCAGGTTCTTATTTGATTATTCCACAAATCAGCATTTTATGACCTTAATCCCTTGACTCTTAGAAAAAAACAGCAAGCACATTTTCTTTTTTTAACATAGCAAGCCCTCTATGGCTTGCTGGACATAGTACTTATGGTTGCCAAATCCAGACACACAGACTATTTTTATGTGAGAAGGCCTTCTGTTTTCCATCCTCTTCACTGCCTAAGTTTGGCTGTCTGGAACTTATTCTGTATAGACAGACCTTGAGATCAGAGATCTGCCTGTTTGTAAGCACAAACAGTACACTTAGTTGGGTGGGATCCTGCCCTGAGATCACCACTACCTCACTTTTTAGTGCTCCTTATTACTTGAACCATGAACTTTGTTAATTTCCCTTTACTGGCTCATTAGTGCAACTGCCTCTGTTCTTTCAGATCCATGAAGTCCCTCATATAATTCATATTGCTTCCTTATATTTTGCATAGTTGAGAAATCCTGTTTATATATTCTTGAACTCATGTTTTCAGAGTTCTTTCCCACAGCCCTAATGGCTGTCCTGAAGATCACAGTACTACCATTTTGCTGAGGAACATTAGACACACCCTCACATCCCAGAATTGTGTTATTTCCAATTATCACGGAGTCATTAAACTTGGCAAGGAGAACATTCCCCAAAGGAGGAACATGAAGTAAAATATCTACATTATTATACAAACAAGCCTTATGCCACATCCATACTCAAGGAGACACACACCTTGCTGACCCTGCTTCAGGGGCAGGAACCATGTCATGCCATCTCCTCTGTGCCCATGCTGAACCCCAGATCCTGGACTAAAGATATAGAAAAGAATGAGCAAGAGAACCAGTCCTGTCCACAGAGGCAGCCCTGTCCACAGATGAGACAGACACATTGACTGCAGAACCTGCCCTGTCCACAGTGAGACAATGACCACAGAACCAGTTCTCAGCCACAGGTGACACACTGACAACAGAACCAACCCCAGGCCACAGGTGAGACACTCACCACAGAACCAGCCACAGGCCACAGGTGAGACACTCACCACAGAACCAGCCCCAGGCCACAGGTGAGACACTCACCACAGAACCAGCCCCAGACCACAGGTGAGATACTGACACAAAGCTCTTTCAAAACAGAAAAGAATATTTTCTACCCATCATTTGGGGCTAGGATAACTGACCTTTTATGAAGAATTTTCTTTCTTTCTTTTTCTTTTAGTTAATTTTAACTGATACAAAATGGTATTTAAATGTTACCTATTTACTAAGAACCATGTGATGTCTCCAGGCATGCATACATATTGGGACACTGAAATTGAGTTAAACAGTGGTCTCTCTAACCTTCATTTGTTAAGGTACAAACATCAAGAATTTTTTTTTCTTTTCTTTCTTTTTTTTTTTTTTCAGCTTCTTGAAATGATCACTATTCATTTCTTTTCTTGTTTTTACAAAATACCTGACCCAAACCACTTCAAGATGGCATGATTTATTCTGGTCAACAGATCAAGGATATAGTCTGACTCTGGGCATAGCAGAGGGAATGTGCAGTGGCTGGTTATACCATATCTACTGTCAAGAAGCAAAGAGAGATGAGAACTGGTAGGTTGATTTCTCCTTTTTATTCAGTCCAGGACACCAACCCATGGAGTAGGGCTATCTACACTTAGGGTCTTCCTCTCCTAAATTAATCTTTCCTTCTTCAATTAATCTAGTCTAGATAAGTTCTCATAGAAATGCCCTAAGTCTTGTTCCTTTAATGTCTCTAGATCCTGTCTAGTGGACAAGGACCTTCAACTATTGCAGGAACTGTGCAGTTATCCATAGTCACCTTCTATGCAGTAGCACACTAGCTTCTTGATTATGTTTCCTGTTGACAAAAGACACGACTGGGCACTGTGAGGTCACTACATCACACAACACTTAGACACTTCATTCACCTGTCTGTGGATGCTCAGAGGCAGATCAGAAGCAGACTTTGGAAATAACCACACTGGCTGGAGGTTATCAGGGATCTCAAAGGGTCTCGGATGAGCATCTCCACCTGGGGTAGAGGATTCATATCAGAGACACCCTGACTCTGAAGATCACAGGCAATGACAGAGGAACTGAAATATCAGGCCAAGCAAGAAGTAACTGCCATTCATGCAAATATCCAGATGGAAGAAAAGCAAGGTCTTTCTTGGTATGGAGTTAGTTGGTAATGGGTTGTGTGAGACGCTCACCTAGAAGCCTGCCCATAATCTTTCCTTCCACATCCCATGGACCCAGCCACTGGCTTCTCACCTGAAAGTTCCAGAGCCCAAACCATCTCAGTGTTGTGCCTTTTGTTCTGAGTCACAGTCCCTGCCCACCTCCCAGAACCAGGACTGGCAAGTTCTTGTGGTCTCCACAGCACTTCATTCCTACTGGGCGGGCTTTCTGACTGAGGCCTGAACCTACCTATCCCTTCTGTGGTTCACATAATAAAGTTCACATAACAATGTGCCCAAAGTCCACATTCCTTTCCCTGTCTTCCACAAAAATGTCTGTCTTACACCTAAAGAGAGTAGGTTAGAGATGGAATTGAGGGTACTGATCAGTTGATTGAGATGGGTGGCTGCTTTGGAGGAACCAGGTGGATCCAGCAGATCATATGATCTGAGAAGGGCAGAAATGGACAAGTGCAGGGAGGACCTGGTCACCTTGCTGGCTGTGCAGATGAAAGCTAGAATGAGTCCTCAAGGTTGGTCTGGCTATAAGCTTACACCCAACTGGAAGCATCAGTACCTGTTATTCTATACCCTCACAGAGAAGAGCCTGTAAGAGTCCAAATGAACCTCTCTGAGCTCTCACAGCTTGGGTTGCTCCTAAGGAGCCAGGTTAGGCTCCTAGCATTTAGCACTGTTGGGTCAAGGATGCCTGGGATTTAAGCCATTGTACATGAAACAACTTGTTACAATAGCAAGAACAAACCAGGAGAACTCTTAGAATCCATTTCTCACACATTCTGAAACCTAATATAGAGGTTAAAACTGTACAAGTGGTTGGAGGGCAGGCAAATATTCACATAGAACTGGGAAGGATTTTCTGGCCAGGTTGAGAATACACTGTGCCACTGGTAGCCAGGTCAACCTTGCTCTTTCTCTGTTGATTTGAAATCATCCAAATTCCACAGTCAGCTCCTGTCTCCTGAGAGTGTTTCTAGGCTTCCTTGCTCTTTACTTAGATGGTTCTTTTGTCTGTCTGGTGACTGGACAGGCCCTCATTCTTCTACTTCAAGGTAGCTTTCAATGTGTATTTTATTATTCCACAGGATCTGCAGATGGGCTCTCTGCTCAACTCCTTCAGTCCATCTGGAACTTTACTTGAAACAAATGAGAAAGCTTTCTGGTCCCTCTGAACAGCAGGGCATCCTGGTGCCATGGCGTTGTCTCCATCCTCTAAAATTTCTCTGTGCTAAGTTTAATACATTTTATCCACAGTGGACCTCTGTCTTTCCGGTTGCAGCTATTTGTAGGAGCTTTGGAGCCTGACCATCAGTGGAGGAGCATCTGTTGTGTGACGTGCTGTTACAAGTGTGTAAAAGTCTTACTGGCTTCATGTAAAGGTTCCAATAATACCTGAGTAAGGACTCCAGCTTCCCAAGAAGCTCTGTCTTTTTTAAATGCTGACTACTTCTGTTTCCCTATTTCCCTCAGCCTTCCCATATTCTCTAGCCATGGATTTGAATGGCCTTGATCTAGCGTGGCATCAATGTCTCCAGATTCTCAGGATGACCTTGAACTAGAGTCAAAAGGACACTCCCGGCCAGGATGGAATCAGTCTCCATCCACTCTGATGGCCTAAGATTCTAAATGGTAGCTGTTCACACTTCCTCAGTCACTGTCAAGGTGACCGCAGGTCATGATAAACTGTTGTCCTGTCGTTGCTAATGCTAATCCCCTTACCCATGCATGGTGTGGTGATGCTTTCCCGGCCACGTCAGAGGTTTATTTTGCATGTGTTGCTGCCGTTCGCTCTTACCAGAATCCAACTGACTCACACCTGCCTCATAAAGCTGGTCACTGTGTTCTCTCCCACATTCATGAGGCTCTAGACATGCGAGAATTTATAACTATCTTCTATTTTTAAAAACCATTATAGTCTAGACCTACGAAGCCATTAAGTCTAGTGTCATTTTTGTGGGAAGGTTTATTATTACAGTTGTAGTTTTTATTGCTTTTTTTTTTCCCCAAACCCAATTTTTTTCAAGGTATTTTTTGTTTTTACTGATAGTGGGTTTTGAAAGTCTATGTTAATAACTCATCTTTGTCTTTTTAAAAATAGTTATTTAAAGAGAGAAAAGCAAAACTGGGTGCTTTCCAGAATGGACAAAAACAAAACCTCTTACGCAGTACGGTTTTTGCTGGTCAACTTGATGTTTTGTACTGGGTGTTGGGCGTGTGACTGTTCATACAGAAGGGGATGCCTTCTATTCTGCACAGTTCTTTAACCCATGTGCCAGTTCGAAAGCCTTATGGAAGCCGTCTCTCTGAGACACTCTCATTCAGCAATGGGGTTGCCTGCCACTTTGCTCTCTGTGTCAACAAGGCTCCTGAAGCTTTACTTCCCAAGCTTCCACACCTGAGCATCCTGGCTACGCCAATGCGGGCAGCTGTTTTTCTGAGTCTGGCTATGTTACTTGTTTGGCTTCAGGATTTATTGTTGTACTGAGAGAAGACAGCCAGATTTTTATAGTTGATCTGTTTTTAATTATGTTGTTTGTTTTCGGTCAAAATGTTGAAAATATTTTCTTCTTTTTTAAAATAATTTTCGGTACAATATATTTTTGTCGAAGTATTCTCTTAGTAAATTTATCCATGCAGTTCCCCCTCTATCCAGGCCCTCAAATACACACACACACACACACACACACACACACACACACACACACACACACCTCCCTTTGTGGCACTGTAGGTTGGTTCGACAGTCACCATTCACCCTATCTCACACCTGTCTACTAAAGCCTCCCTCTGTTGTTCTTCTGATTGTAGAAACCCACTTATCTCTGTACTCCATGTGACCAACCAGCATGCCCAGAGTGATACGTATTACGGTTCTCACAGCCAATAAGCTTCATTTTAATCCTTCCTTCTGTTGTTTGCCTCCATTTCTCTTTCAGGTTGTTTCTTTGTTGATATATCACTTCATATTAGTGATGTGAAATTCTGGAAGGGATCTTCTGAGTTTTGGAGAGTACCTGTCTTCCTCTCAACAACACATATTCACATATTTTACTTGTAACAGTGTTTTACATTTTAATTTAAACTCTTTAGACTTTAAGTGATACTATTTTTTTTTCTTTTTACACATTTTGTGTCTGGTTTTGCTGTTATTGTTTGTTTTCTTTGAGGTCCTACGCATCCCAGACTGGCCTCAAACTTGCTATGCAGCCAGGTTGATCCTTCTGCCTCTGCCTCTCATCTGCAAGGGTTTTTGGCATGTGCCACCACACCCAGTTTTTATGGTCTTGGGGATCAAAACCAGGGCATAGTACATTCTAGGAAAACAAAAGAGCTACATTCTAGCCCTCTTTACACATTTATTTTAAAAAAATGGTAGAAGTCATGTTGTCACTGTAATACTATAGGGCTTTCTCAATCTCTCTCTCAATCTCTCTCTCAATCTCTCTCTCTCTCCATTAATATCATAATTCGAACCTTCCCTCCCCCATAACAGGGGGAAACTGAGACCTATAATATAAAGGCTTATTCCATACTTCTTAGAAAACCTTGAACAATAAAAACATGACCCAGGCTGGAGCCAGATGTCTCCCAGAAACTCACCTCCAAGAACTTCATCTCCCCAAATACACTGGCTCATCATTGGCTTTCCTCCAAACACTGTCAATTTATCCCCCAATACTTGTGGCAGTGAATCACTGAGGAAAAGAAAGAAGGCCATCCACTCTTCAGAATTCTCCCTGAATCACTGAGGAAAAGAGAGAAGGCCATCCACCCTTCAGAATTCTCCCTCCCTGCAGTTTTGGAGGAACTCAATATGTGTATGACTACTGACTGTTGTCATGAATTAGCATAAACTCAGCATAAAAACCATAAACGTTTACCGACTCACAAAATCCATGGCAAAAAGAAATGTGACAGCCATCTGCTAGCCCTGGAACACTGTTCTTTCCTGAGGACAGCAGGTAAGCTTCATGCTTTGGTTGTGTTCTTTTTAGGGATGTACTGTAAAGTCACTGAAGTGGCTTTAGACTGAGGGCTTCGGAGACCAACCAGCTTCTGGAGTAAGGTCTGCAATTCTCCGTGGTTCGGTAGAGCGAGGGCCTCTTTCCTTTGCGGGGCCTTTGAGGGCTTAGTCACATCTGTGTTGTGTGGCTCCCTTCGGCAGTGCTATTATGGTTGGAATCTGCAGTGTTCACCAACAAACTGATATCTCAGAGGCTTGCCTTACCTAAAGGCACTATTTTTAGAGGTTCTGGGAACCTTAGAAGGTAGAATCCAGCTAGCATAGCTTACTAGGGGTGGTTTCCTGAGTGTAACTAAAAATCCTTAGTTACTGCCTACTGTTCTCTGTTTCCTGGTTGCCATGTTATGACCTCCTATCTCCTGCCACATAACACTGCTGCCATGATGTTCCAACCTGGGGCCAAACAAGTATGGATTGAACCCTGTGAACCTGTGACCCAAAATAATTATTTGTAACGGTATCTTTTATCGCCTCTGATGAAGGGGTGAGATGAAAACAGTACCCAAGCTGTGACAATAATAGCTTGGGATGAGCCCAGAGTGTTTCTTTCTCTGTTCTAATCTTAGGCCTGGAAGCTTCTAGCCTCGGCACAATCTGATTTTTTTTTAATTGGATATTTTCTTTATTTACATTTCCAATGTTGTCCCCTTTCCTGAAAAACACAGAAAGTTTTTATGGGGCTGAATTCAAAAGTAACGGGTTAACCAATTTGACACAGGAAATTTCACATCACTTAGCACTCAGGCTGTGACATGGTTATTGCTGGCTGCTTTAAGACAAGTGGACAGCGAGAATCAGGAGCAGAAGGCAGAGCAGCGAAATGTGCAAAGTCAGCAGTTTGGCCAAAAAGAGAAACTGAGCCCTTTCAAAATTGTGAACAAAGAGTTGTTAGAGATATTAGTGCTGCTAAGAAGACGCCTTGCAGCCTGAGTTCCATCTACATGGCGTGATGGTGAAAGTCAAGGACTGACGCCTGTTCCATCTACATGGCGTGATGGTGAAAGTCAAGGACTGACGCCTGTTCCATCTACATGGCGTGATGGTGAAAGTCAAGGACTGACGCCTGTTCCATCTACATGGCGTGATGGTGAAAGTCAAGGACTGACGCCTGCAAAGTAGTCTCTGATCAGCATCTTCTCAAACAAAACTAAAAATGTAATCTTAAAAACATTTAAGTTATAGAGAGAAGGAGAGAGAGAGAGAGAGAGAGAGAGAGAGGCAGATTCACTGGAACAATAAGACAAGAACCTTGAGGGTATTTTAGGAATTGCTGAAACTCCAGCATCACAGTCTCCATTGTGTAAAACTGCAAACTCATTCAACAAATTTCCCTTTAGGAAGAGAATGCCTCCATAATACTGAGAACACATGGGGTTGTTTAAAGAAGTCGTCAATAGGCCCAATAACAAGGTGCTAAGAAGCCACCATTGCCAGAAATGAACACGCAACACTGCTTGAGCTAGCAAAGCTTGGCGGCGGCGGCCACATAGTGTTGGGTTTAAAGTCAGAATGTAAGAACTTCAGGACCATGCAAGCTTCCTCCGGACTCTAAAGGAAGGTCCACGAGGATGGCTATGTGACAAGTCCCTGAAAAGGCGATTATGAAGCTGTGTGGGTGAAACTCAAGCTGTAGTGGAGGTCCTAGCATGTTGAAAACACCAGAAACACAGAATATCTTTCATGGAAAGCTATAGGTACTGAGTGGGGCCAGGCCAGAAGAGAGACAGTATGAGATCCATATAGCAAAGACATGCTGACCAGACTGCCCATACATGTTGGGACTCATATTGGTTCAATAAACCCTAGATGGCAGACATGGAGCTGCAGGTTATACTGCTTGACCCGTTGGGTTTTGTTATTGACTTTTGTTGAATCTTTTGACATCCTTCCATTTTCCCTCTTTGGAATGAAAATAGTTACTCTGTGACACTTTATATGGTAACAACTTAAATTTATATTTTATATTCCCTTTTGATTTTACAAGTGCCAATAGCCAGGAGATTGTCTGGATGCTCAGTAGAGAGATTCTGGGTTCAGGCTTGTGAGTAATGTTGGAACTGTTTTTATTTAGTCCCAAAATTGGGCTAAATGCATTTTGCATTGTGAGATGGGAGATCTGGGGTGGAATTATGGCTTAAATCTCAAATGTCCCTTATAGGTTCATATTCTGAAAACTTGATTTTGGGATGTTCTAGAAACTTGTTAGACCTAATCTAGCTGGTTAGGTCTTTAGGAATATATATTTTCCCTGGCTACTTGTTCTCTGCTTCATGTTCTGTCATTCTATGAACTACTATTCTCTGTCATAAACTCCTGCTTCTATGATACTCCGCTGAAGTACACGTACACAGGTGGGAGAGAAAACACATAACTGTTTCCTTAGGTTGTCTGTCAGATGTTGTGGTCACACTGAGAAACAGAAGTAATGAACTCCATGCTCACAACATTGCAATTTGCTTCTGCAACCATGAAAGTCTTGAGAAGGAGAGAGACAGAGCAAAGACGACCCTATGGTGGAAATCTTCCTGTCACGGGCTATGCCTGACATCGGACACAGCGGGCTGAGATCTACTGGCTGTTGTTTGCAGACTCTCAAGAGAGAAACCCCGGCTTTTTCTGACTAATGCCTGTCTTGCGTTTTCTCAGTCCGTCTTTATGATCATTCATGTCTATACATGGACGCTTTGGTTATTGGAATGTCTTCCAGTCTGAATTTCTAGCCTTGGAAATTTCTCTGACCTCATTTGAATTTGGTGGGGTGGTGACTCTGGAAGTTTTACTTGCTAGACAGATGCTATCTTAAGGGTGTTTCTCCTGAATTAAGAAAATTTTCTGCAGAGTAAACTATAATTGAAATTGCATGTACCCACTTATTCAAGGTTGAGCTGAAACCTTTGATAGGCTGGTATTCACATATCCCTGATGACCTGTTCACACAGTGATGATGACTGCTATCCACAGATTGACACTATTACATACATAATAATGCCAACTTGTGCTCACAGAGGATTGCCAACTACTTCTCACACCATGGGAGCCACAATGAGATGCAACCTTGTACTTTCATACCAATGCTGACTGGTACATACATAATGATGACTGGTATCCATAAAGCTCTGCTCACAAGCCCATAGTGTGGTTCAGATTTGCACTTACAATAAGATGCTGACTGATAACCACCTATAGGTGCTGACTGCCCTGGTTGGAGTTTTGAGAACTTGACACAAGTTAGAGTTACCTGTGGAGAGGAAAATGGCTTCATCTAGGACTGCCTACAGGTAAGTGTGTAGGGCATTTTCCTGATTTATGATTGATGTGGAAGGGCCCAGACTACTATAGGAGGTGCCATCCCTAGGAAGGTAGCCCTGGGATGTATAAGAAAGCAAACTGAGCAAATCGAGGCAAGCAAGCCAGTAAGCGATGCTCTTCCATGACCTCTGACCTCTGCTTCAGTTCCTGCCTCCAGCTCCCTCCACTGACTCCCTGCCCTGACTTCCCTCAGCGATGGATTGGGCCCTGAGGGTTCTAAGAAGAATCAAACCTTTCCCTCCCTAGGTTTCTTTTGGTCATGGTTTTTTAATCCCAGTAATAGAAACCCTCAATAATATTCTGATCAACATAATGTTAGAGGTAAGTTTCCATTCACTTATCCATGTAGAATCTCAACTGTGGAAAAATCCCAACTGGTATGAAGAACTATTTGCTCTAAGGTCAAATACAGTAGCTTATATACCCCAAACATTTGGCTAAGTTTAAAATATAAGGCAAGTATGTTTAAGTTTTTCCTCAATCCGAATAAATGCTACTGATAGGAATCTAAAAAAAATTATATTATTATAGAACAGAAAAAAAAACACCTGTTTGAGTTAGTAATGACTCCAAATAATAAGGACTTCTGATACAACCTATCAAAGCCAGGCACAGCAACAAGCATGTTGTAACTGGTCAAGTTCCTGGTCCAGAAGTTTCTCCCTAGAAGTGTCGGAAAGAACTTGGTATAGTCTTCATAGTGTTCAGAACACATAGAGGCAGAGAGAAGCTGAGAGGTTGATTAGAGATTGTACTGCAGGTCAGAACCAGTTAAAGCCTCAGGAACATAGCTCTAAGTCACTGAGACATATGTGGCATGGCCAGTATGGTGACTTGGTCAACAAATCCACAAATATTTGAATAAACACATGAATCAGATTTTTAAACAAAACTTTACCCAATCTGTGGATCACCCCTTCCCTTCCCAAGATTCTGATATACCTGAATGGGGCCTGCAGAGAAAGCTGCTTTGTGTTATTTTTTGCATCAACTCAAAACATTCAAGTGCCAGCTTAAGGGGGAAAATGGAGAGAGCATAATCATTACTGTAAACGCAGCCCTTTGTGCAGAGATGGCCTCTTCCCTTATCCTTGTGCAGTTTCAGGGGCTTGGAAGGCTGTAGGACAGCCTGGAGCTCCAGAGGCTGCTGATGCTAGCAGCCAGGGGCCAGAGCCCAGCGCCCACTGAGTTACTTCTGGAAAAATCTGGTTTCTGGATGCATTTTCCATGTGGTGAGCAGAGCCTCTCTATTCCAGCGGAGGAGCCAGACTTCTCCCCTAGCGGCCTTAAATATTTAACAAAGTGGAAAATATTTTGCTTCCTTGGACTATGCAAACTGCAGAAAATGGAAGACTGTCTTGTGTTTGGACTGTATATTCGTTTTTCCACATCTGGTAATCTCTTAAATCCGCGTGGACTGAAAGGGTTTCAGATTCGCAACTGAACCTTGCGAAACTAGAAATGTGTATGCGTTAACATTGTAAGTAGAGTCTCTTCATGATTTTGTAATACTTTAAGTAGCATCTCTTTCTTCGTCTTCTGGAAATAGCATCCATTTCTTTGCAGTAGAAGAAGAAAGCATTTAAATCAATGATTATCCTAACTGAGAAATAGAAGGGCTGCCGAGTTAGGAGGCTAAGACAAGAGGTAGCTGCCATGATTAAATTAATGTTTATCCCTACTGAGAAATGGAAGAACAGCAGGCTCAGGGAGTTAAAGGAAGGGCTAGCTACCACTTGAAGTTCTTGGGTACAGCCGGAGTACACTCTGAATATTTGATCATAGCCTACACCAAAGCCAAACCTTACCAGCCACGCCCTCTGAGCACAGTCCTTTCAACTGTTAGCCATGCCCTCTGAGCTCTGACGGTTCAACTGTTATTTCAAAAAAAAAATTAAAAACATGTTTAAAGATTCTTAATAAAATGTTGGGTTGCATGATCCTGAAGAGTGATCTATTAAAAATTTAAGATTGAAATGGGATTCGCAACACTCTAAATAAATATCTTTCCAATCAATATAAGTCAGCAGAACCTGCTATAACTGTCCTTAAAGACTTCATTTTAGTGTTTTAGAATTTATTTTCTTTAATTTTCCTTTTAGGTACTAAAAGTGTCACTTATTTTCCCAGGACCTTCTTGCACACCAGGTAAGCCCATCTGACATGGAAGAATGCAGTGATATATTCAGATGCCAGAAAGGAATAAGACAGGCTATATTTCTCAGGCATTGATTTCTCAGGCATTGATTACTCAGGCATTGATTACTCAGGCATTGATTACTCAGGCATTGATTACTCAGGCATTGATTTACTTTTCCTGGGACTAGTCTTCTTTGTGAAGGGCACGAATTTTTCAAAATCTCTGATTTGAGAAATGGTTCTCCCCAAGTGCTTTGCCAGATGACAGCTCTCAGCAGCAGAGCTGGGACAAATGAAGAGAGGTAAGAAGAGGAACGTTACAAAGTACAATTTTTCAAGAGACAAGCATCAGACGTAGAGTTTATTTTCTCAAAATGCTGTCTGGTAAGAGTGTTTATACTCAGGTCTGCATAACCAGCAGAATCAAAAATAACCATCTTTTCACGACAGCTCGCCAGATAACTCTGAGGACAATAGAGCCCTAAAGCTGAGTGCCTTGCCCTGAACTGGCCAACTCAGCTGGTTTCCCACACTGACTAGTGCCATTAGTGCCTTTGGCCTCTGCAAGAAGCTGGGATTTCACTCAGGCTGCTGGGCAGTCCTTATAATTCTGTTAACAGATGGAAAATGGGCCTTCAATAATTTGCTGCTGAGTAAGATTCAGAGATTTTTACATTTCTGTTGTTTAAATTACCTTAATTTTGAAAGTTAAAGTGTAATACACATATCACATAAAATTCTTAATTATAATCATTTAAAAATACACCCTGAAGCCAATCATGATGGCTCAATCTTGTAATCCTAGCACTGGAGAGGTTGAGGCACAGAGATCACTCCAAATTCAAGACCCTCATGGACCATAGAGTGGCATTCTGTCTCAAACCATTCATTTAGCCATCAATCAATCAATCAATCAAAGTCCAGTATAAAATGGAATTCATGACTCAGAATGTGTGATTGTTATCTAGAGCCAGGAGTTTTTCACAAAGAGAACCCATGACCTGTCTCTTTAGCAACAATTTCTCTGCCTCTGCCTCTTCTGGACATTTCCTACAAACAGCATGAGGCCACATGTGGGTTTTGTGTGTGATATCTGGCTTCTGTCATAGCCTCATTGAGGATCTTCAAAGTCGTGGTATTCTTGTATTTTTTTTTTATTATGCTTAAAATACAAATAAAATATACTCTTTAAGTGCTCAGTTTCAGTGATTTAAGTATATTTGTATTGTGCAGCTATCCCCATTATACATCAGGTTCTCTACCTAACCATGAACTCTCTGTTCCTCTGCATCCCTGGCTCCTGGCACCCTCCTTGCAACTTTCTCAGTGTGATGACTCTGCTATGGGACATTGCATAGTACTAGTAAACTTCAGAGAATAGGCTGAAATCACATGAGTCCCCTCTTTGTTCATGTATTTATTGACCATTATGGGCACAGTTTACTGAATATCAATTTTCTCTGAAACTTTAATGAAACCCTAGTCACATCTTATAGGTTGTCCTTGCTGAGGAGAAACATGGGTGTGCTTGCTGCTAACCATGTGCTCAGATGAAGAGAGAAGCAGTGACGCCCTGCCCTGCCCTGCCCTGCCCTGCCCTGCCCTGCCATGCTCAGGCCTGAGCAGCTAGCTCCCTGTCTTTCAGGAAATCGTGTGCCAGGATAAAGTAATTTCTAGCTCGTTCCTCCTGCACCTCCTTTTCCTCTTCAATATTGTATTGAATGGTAAAAGGCCAACTCGCCAAGCTGCAGCAGACTTCATATTACCCTCTCTAGTTCTGTGTTTTATTGAGGACTTTGGCTTTTGATGATCTGTAGTTTCCAATCACAGCGTATTGAAATGCGATATATTTAAAAGAATAGTCATGGCGTATCCTGGCTTGTGAAACATTTTCCTGCCATAATCTATTTTTAAAAGAGAGAGACATATTGCCTTCCTGGAGGGCACTGGCATCTCAAGTGATTTTTCTGGAGCTTGAAAACCAGCAGGAAAACCCAGGACCACTAACCACCCGCCTACCCCAACCTCAGTGCTTTAGGAATGTGATATAAGCACACCTCCAAACATTAACGTGCCGATACTAACGACTGGCTACAGGCTGCAGAGAACTTTCAAGTGGTGGCTAGACTCCACTGTTCACCAGTGGCACAGGAGGAAGGTCATATTTACATTGAAGTAAATTAAGTCTAGTTACCAGTTGTTTTAGAAGACATATATTAGAACCCGAGGATCTCACTAAACTCCTTTCAACATAGTATGTCTGTATGTCTGTATGTTTGTAGAAACTGGGCTAGGTTTTGTTTTTTTTGGGTTTTTTTTTGTTTTGTTTTTTTAAGTATTAACTTACAAACTGTTTCTGGAAAGTAAAATAAAATGTGGGTGGGATCCAGACTTCTCCCTTACTACCAAAGCCGTTTCTGCAGGAGGCCTTTGAGCCCCTCCAGACAGGAAGTACTGGCTAAGCTTCACTCACTTTAAAAACCACACTCTGGTCTCTGGTTATTTAGCACACAGCCCTTTCCACAGCTCTTCCTGAGACCCGAGTGCTCCCTATGTTCACCAATACCAAGGGGGCATCTTGGAGTGGCATGTGGGAGCTGACAGAACAGTGGCCATGAGAGAATGAGGCGTGAAAGGGAGGAACACAGATGTGCCCATGTGTCTGCTACTTCACAGATGCTAGACCAGGATGAATGGCTATTGGCATGCAAATGATGACGTTGTCTTGGTGGTGTCCTCGTGGAACACTCAACTGAGGAGAGGAATAACTTTCTCCCTTAACCTATCCATCAGAGGCAGTTATTTCTGGAACCCCTGTTTTTATGGACAAATTCCACCCTCTCTGCCACATGGCACACACCCTTCCACAATAAGTCTTGAGTGAAAGTTCCTGTCTGGAATACCCTTGACCTGGTCCTGGGCCCTAAGGGATAAATGCCTAAAAAAGCAACACTTTAAATATGTGTAAGACTATGAAATGTTCACCCGCACCACACAAAAGGAAGATGTGGAATTAACCAGCCTCATGCCATCTGAATTTATGATTTCTTGAGTTTTAGTATTAAGTGTCTGGCAGATACACACGCATGTGGAATCCACATTCTTAAAGCCACAGGGGCTTTGAGTCACTGGAACAACAGAGGTCTCAAGGATAATAAGCATGCCAGGGCACCCTGACCCCCATGAAGCAATGGCAGAGTCATGTGCAAGGTGCAGGTCATGGCTCCCTGACCCTCTATCCTGCTCCTCTCGATGAGAGAGGGGTCATCTCATTCCTGTGTTGCTTGCCCCCTCCCTCAGCTGGGCAGTGCGGCTTCTGAGGCTTGGCAAGCCGCAGTGGTCCATGACGTGGCCGTCCTACTTCTGACCTAATGTTGATCTGGAAGAGCATGGAACCCAGCAGTGAGTGCTCATAGCCACTGCATATTTTCTCAGACACTTGGTCTCCTAACACATGTTGTGGGCACCTGCACATGTATGTGTGTGTATGTAATCATCATGTTCTCTGGTCTCTTGCCATGTGTGTTCTCACATATGTGTGTGAAAACAGAAAGTGGTGTCAGGGTCAGGAGGAGGCAGGCCATCACTGAGCCCAAGCGGCAGGAAGCTGAAGAGAGTGGAGGCACCATAGGCTGTGAGAAGGTTGTGGGCTACATCTGAAGCTACCACTCTGCAAGTCTCAGTAGAAACAGCCATGATTTTCATACCCGGTTCCTTTAGTCGAGATTTCTCTGTCCGTTCTTAGCCGGCTGACCGGGTTAAGCAGGCCTATACTTGCTGTTGGTGATCAGAAGAAGAGAGTCTCCTGACCATGCATCCATGTAAGTTCAGAAGCAACTGTCATCAACTGGTGGCCAATACAACATTATCGGTGCAATGAGAGAAAGCCAAAGGAGCACCCAGCATTCTCCAGGCCACCACCTACTGAAGCTTTCAGAATACTGCCTTGGGTCTCCTTTAAAAACAAACAAACAAACAAACAAACAAAGCAAAATATCCCAGGCATAATCCAATTCTCCCATCTCCCAAAGGGGATCTGAGTGAGATCCCACTGTAAATGGTATGTAGACATGTACACACACACACACACACACACACACACACACACACACACACACACCTTAGGTACAGAGACACCTCTGTCAAAAGCCTGGAGAGTGATCTGAATCCCAAGGAAGGAATTGCTAAAATCTGTAGAGAAGAGGCTGACAAAGGGACAGGAAGAGCAGGCAGGCCTGTGAGTGGCACTGTGTTTAGGAAATATTTTGTCCCCTTTGTTACCAACTCTAATAAACTCACAGCTTGCAGCTCTAAATCACTAACACATTATTTTACCATCATCTGTAGCGCATACAGAGTTGTGGAAGTAAACTGGATTTACAAGGCATGTTTTTTGATTTTATACCTCAGATTATGATGATCAAAACACTTGTTTGTCACTGCCAAGAATGTTTGTTTGGACTGGAATAGGTGCTGCCTGCAGAGGACACATCTCCCCATCATACACAAAGTGTCCTGTGTACAGTTTCTGAGGAGGAGGCCAAATATCAGCTACCAGGAAACACAAAATGAAAAATTAACAAATCAAGGGCAGTGTTACCATCGGCCAAGTCTTTAGCAGGAACTTCAACGCCTCAGGAGCAGTGCTGTGTTCTCATGGGCTTGAGAACGTGAAGATCAGAGACCACAGACATGTCCAGCATTGGGCATGGCTTAGAATAATGCAGAATGGCTCACTGGGATGACAGCCACATGTGCACATGTTTCTGTTTTACCAGCCCTGACTGCTGCTGACGCGTCTGTCCTCACCATCACTCCTGTGCTCTGAGGGGAGATTCCAGTCTCAGGAAACTCTGGCTACTTGTATTGCTTCTTGGTGAGTGCAGACAGGCTTCTTGGAGCCCCACATTTGGGGTCTTCCAGTGTGCGTGGCCTGCAGAATGGTTAGAAGCTCAGGGACAGCATGGTGCTCCTGTGACCTCAGGTGCTCACATGAGCATCTGAATTTGGGATGTCCACCTTAAGACGATGTCAGAGCTGGTGCAAAGGGTTGGATGCACCAAAAGGGCCAAAGGGATGGTAACCTAGTAGACTGCACCCTCCCCCAGCCTTAAGCAGGCTGGCTCAAACCTTGTTTGCCAGTTGCTAGCTCACCTAGGGTGGAGTCTTCTGACCTAGGTAAAGTCTTTTGTCTGCCACATCTGCAGCTTCCTGTGAGAAGCTACCTGCTGAGCAGCTGAGCTTGTTTTCCTGACAGATCCTGTCAAAGGGACCAAGAGATCCTGGTATAGTGGGGGGGATGTGTCCTCCTCCCCTTTATAAGCTCAGACTCATAAGTAAACATTGGGTCTAGATCAGAGAACTTTGTCTTGGCTCATTATTTCTCTTGCTGCCTTTCCCATTCAACCCCAACTCTCCTTTCAGAAACCCAGTAACCTGCGGCCACTGGTGGCTACAGGAGATAAGTGCATGTTAAGATGATGTATAACGTAACCATATTATGTATGTTTTTTATTCTAGTACCAAGTGGCAAACTTTAACAAAGCAAAAAACTTACTTTTGCACCTACCTAATCAATTAAAGCAAAAGGTCCACCCATTTCTTTCAGCCTTTGATAGGAGTCAACAATGTCTGCCTGTCTTAGTTAGCGTTTTTATTGCTGTGAAACACCATGATGATAAGCAACTAGGGTTTTGTTTCCACTTCTATTTCATGATACATCATTGGATGACGTCAGGACAGGAATCTGGAGGCAGTAGCTGATGCGGAGGTCATGGAGTGCTGCTTTCTGGATGGACACTTAGTTGTGGGAGATACTTTGTACATGTATCCATTGTGACTGGTTCTACCACTCAGCATTTTTGATTGGTTGTGGTTTTCTACATTGTCTCTGTTGCAAAGAAGAGTTTCCTTGAAGAGGAGTAAGGACTACATTTGTTGGTGGGTATAAGGAATAAGATTTAGAAGGTAGTGAGGGATTATACTGGTTTAGTAAAATGAAAGCCATAGGTTCTCCAGAGCCATGAATTCAATAGCCCCTGGTAGTTTCCAGTACAAGGCACAGTTTTTCTCTTGTTGGGCAAGTCTTCTGTTGGTCACTGACAAGATGTGCATGCCGCCTGCACCCTTAGGGCTATCAGGCCATGCTGGACACTGTCGTGGTTCACTGACATCAGAGCTGGCTCAGACGTTGGCTGCCTCCCTCCTTTGGAAGTTTGCATTGCCCTCTTCCCCCCAGTATCATTAGACCTAGTCCTCAGGAAAGAGGCTTTCAGGTCAGTTCTATATTAGGGACTTCTAGGTCCTCTGTCTGAAATACATGCTGTCTTATCTTCAACCCCTGGCACAACCAAGGCCAATAGCAACAACCTGTAATGTTTTGGGAATATTAGACAACCCCGCCCAATGCCTGGTACTGGGTTTTGTTAGATGGCGTTCGGATCTTGATGAGAGTATTGTCAGCTCAGGTGGGAAATTTTCATTTAGAATATTGACTTACGTGTACTGCAGAGCCATGGTAATAAAAAAATATGGAACTGGCACAAAAATAGTCACATAGACCAATGAAACATAATCAAAGACACAAATGTGAGGTGTTTAGTATTTGACAAAGTGCCAGAAACAAGCTGGATAAAACAAAGTATTTTCAGCAACTAGTGATGGGGAAACTGGGGAAGAGGAGACCAATTGGTTTTCTAGTACCATATGGTCAGTCCCGAAAACAAACATACAAATAACATTATACAGACTAAGCACCTATGTATTTAGGGGTGTGTGTGTGTGTGTGTGTGTGTGTGTGTGTGTGTGTATTACTAAACAATAGAAAGAGGCCATGAATTTGAAGAAGAAAGGATGAGTTTATGGGAGAGTTTGGAGGGACAGGGTGTGGGAAAATGGTGTCATTGTGTTATAATCTCAAAAAATAAAATTAAAGAAAGGAAAAACATTTTAAGTTAAAAATGACATTTTCTTTTTAGTTTTTATTCCTGCAGATAAACAATCTAGCCAGCTTCACTGTTCACTTTATCCTGAAGTAGAGTTCCTCAGGATATGGAGGGAGAAGCAACATGTCTCTCATAACTAATATTTTTCTGGCAAAATATGAAGAAGATAAGGCTCACCTTAGTTCTCTTAGTGTGTCCTGGTGACTGAGGCAGAGACACCTCTGTGAGCTTCCCACACCACCCCTCTCACACAAACAGGAGCCTCCCAGCGTCTCCGGCCTCCTGTTTGGTCTCACAGCTGTGACTGTGGAAGCACGGTCACACCATTCTCCTGAGAATCTGAACAGGCAAGTGCTGCAGTGGGGGCCAGGGGACTGAATCATCCATCCCCTTGCCTCCAACATCCATGTTCACAGAGTCGCACTGAGGAGCCCACACTGCCATTTCTGTCACAAGAATAAGGCCATTACTCTGGTGACCGGATCTCCTCTGGCAGGTGGGAGCAACACACCCTCACTCAAGGGCTGGCTGATGGTGACCCTCTGAAATAGAGCAGGACTTTGTTGATGCTACACAGCTGAGGGATGATCCCAGGGAACATCCTGGAGGCAGGCTGCAAAGTCCAGCTGCAATTCAGTGATGAGGGTTGGCTGCCTGGAGCAGCAGAGCACTGGTGCGACTCCAGCAAAGATCTGAATGGCAGATTCAGTCCAAGAAATGATAGGCTGACACCCTCGAGAGGAGCCTCATGTCAGGGCGTTTATTAACTTGGAATCCCACTGAACATCTTCAAAAGTGTCTTTTGAGTGCACCCACCAGGAAATGCACAGTGGGGCTCCTTGGGAGTGGCCATCTTTCTGCCAGGTACACCCACCTCCTACTCCTCAGACCCCCGACAAGCACATACACACACAGACACATGAACAAAGGCGTCCACCCCCACATGCACCATGCACATATACTCATACAAAATCACACACACTCATACACAGGTGTGTGCTCACACAATTCACATACACACATGCACACAGGCATGCATTGCCTATATGCATATGCACATATACACATGCACACACACACCCTCGCACACGCGCGCGCACACACACACACACACACACACACACATACAGTACATACACACTACTTCTGGTATTCTTCTGCAGAGATTATGCAATAGGGCAGATGTGTTCCAGGCTTTCTCTCTTGCATATGATTTGTCATTTCCCAGCTGTATTACACACGAATGGGCACATCCTCAGGTCCTATGTCTGCTCCAGGCAGGATAACTACGTCCTCTTTTCCTCTTGTTTTTTTCCTGTGTATCCTTGTGCTAGCCAGTTTCACATCCCTGTGACAGGAAATCTGGGGAAATCAACCCAGAAGACGATAGGCTAATTTGGCTGTTTTCAGGTTTTAGTACAGGGTCCACTGACTCCATTGTTTGGGGCCTGAAGTAAGGCAGACATCATGGTAGGAAAGTGTGTGTTGGAGCAAAGAGATCCACCTCAGAATGGGCAGCAAGAGAGAAGAGACACAGGAGAAGGAGAGGGTGAGGAAAGGGGACATGGAAACAGACAAGGAAAGGGGTCAGAAGACAAGAGTGTGCCCTAATGTCAATATTGCTTTAAAATTCGCATCCCTAACAACCTACTTCCTTCCAACAGCCTGTTAGGCCAGAATTAATCCACTGAGGAGGTCAGAGCCCTTGTGATACAATCATTTCCTCAAAGGTCCCACCTCTGAGTATTGCTGCCCTTGAGACCAAGCCATGAACATATGGCAGATACTTACAGTCCAAACCTCCCTCTTCCTACCTTGCTCTGCTGACCTCATTCATCCAATAGTAAGTGGTTACCTCTTAACACCTCCTTATATGATAGCTGTATGTACCCAATGTCCTCCCTAGATTCCTCCTCTACCACACTGTTCTATGTGGTCCCCACATATGCCACAGTTTCTTTGGCCAAAACTCTCTCCTTGTATGCTGCCTGACTCTCTGAAGCATGCCATTCTATGTACCTCTGACCCAGGTGCTCTGATGCCAACCTATATACTCACTCTAAGCGTTGTTTATAACATCCCTTGCTGTTCACCATGTGCAGTGTCCTTCAGGGAAGATGCCTGCATCCCACCTCATACTTTATGGCCATCTTGGAACTCCTCATCTTTGGTGCCTAGGGCCATCTTAGGAGATGATTTAAGATTTTCAGTGACTCTGGTTCAGTGTTACTCCCTTATGAAATGCGGTGTCCTCATAGGATCCATACTTAAAGACAACTTTCGAAGACAGCTAAGGATATGGCTGGATTCTGACTAGCTGGTTATCTCTGAGGTTAGTACTCCCTTAGTATCACCCAGGCATCTGCTGCACCGACTATAAGCTACATACATAGATGTCATCACAGGCCAGCATACAACTTTATGCCAAAAAGACCCTCAAATATATTCATAATGGGATGTCAGATTAGTCCTACTCATGTTATACACTCTCAGAATGTACATTATGACAGCAGTGCTCTCTCCTGGTATTTAGGAGTAGAATTGTGCTACTGAGGCTATGACCCTCAGACTTCAGGAGAGCTGAGTGTTCTCCCCACCATCCAGTAGGTGCATACTGCATCAGTGTTCGCAGCCATTAGAATCAGAACACAGCCAAACATCCCAGGACATGCCTGGGGAACACATCACTAAGCCCCAGTGCTATGCAGAAGAGGGGCAGCTGATAATGGTCCAAAACTTGTTCTTGGAGAGGTACAGAGGGCAGGTAGCCTCAGGGTTTTCTGGTCTGGTAATTCCACATATGGGGTTTACACGGGACTCTGGCACCCAACTTCATTACCATTGGTAGTGGTGTAGAGTGGGGTTCCTTGTTATACCCGGACAGGGGTGTGGCAGTGCATGCATTCACTGCTCAGCCACTGAGCCTGGTTCTTGCTGGGGTTGGAGCTGCGTGAGTCTCACAATGAAACAAATGTGTTTAGCAAATATCTAAAAGCACAACCAACCTCGTAGGCTGCCAGCCTCAGCATCCACCACCTGTCTTCCTGTAGCCACCTCAGCCTCATGCATCGATTACTGGGGCGATCTGTGGTGGCCTGCATAAGAATGCCCCCTATAGGCTCATATAGGCGATCTGTGATGGCCTGCATAAGAATGCCCCCTATAGGCTCATATAGTTTGAATGTTTAGACACCAGGAAGTAGCAATGTTTGAAAAGACTGGAAGGTTAGACAGGTTGGTCTTGTTGGAGGAAATGTCTCACTGGGAGTGATCTTTGAGGTTTCAAAAACTCACACCAGGCTCAGGCTCTCTCCCTCTGCTTGCAGACCATCAGGAAGTAATACATGTAGCTTCTGCTCCATCACCTGCCTGGATGCTGCTATGCTCCCCACCAGGATGATAATGGACTCACCTCTGAAACTAAAAGCCAGGTCTAATTAAATGCTTTCTAAGAGTTGGATTAGGGGGCTAGAGAGATGGCTCAGCAGTTAAGAGCACCATTCTTCCAGAGGTCCTGAGTTCAATTCCCAGCAACCACATGGTAGTCCACAACCATCTGTAATGGGAACTGATACCCTCCTCTGGTGTGTCTGAAGACAGCTACAGTGTACTCAAATACATAAAATAAATGAATCCTTAAAAAAAAAAAAAGTTAGATTAGAGCCAGGCAGTGGTGGCACACACCTTTAATCCCAGTATTCAGGAGGCAGAGGCAGGTGGATTTTTATGAGTTCCAGGGTAGCAATGGCTATACAGAGAAACTGTTTAAAAAAGAAAAAAAAAAAAAGAGTTGTCTTGGTCTTGGCGTCTCTTCACAGCAACTCAACAGTAACTAAGACAGACTCCTTTAAGACTGCTCCAGGCCTTGCTTTCAGAGCATATCTCTGTGTAAGTGGGAGTGTTACTAAGGGCACTGGCATTGCAGACTCCTGTATCACAGACCGCAGAGCATCCAAGCTATGAACTACAGATGCAACACTCAGGCCTTCCCTGTTAAGCAGTGATCATGAGTCTGAGCCCTTCTGAAGGGTAACTCTGGGGCCCCACTTCTGAAGGGTGATTCTGGTCTGGCACTAGCAAGTAGACCATAAACAGAAACTTCAGTTTCTATAGCTATGGAATAGGATTAACAATTGGTAAGTTAGGGTTTGGGGAGGACTGTATGGTAGCAAGTATGCAATGACAGGCTTCAAACAGTGTCCACCAAGCAAGCCCAATAGAAATCTGGCACGCTGGTATCATTGCAAATGGAAAATAAAAACAAGAGCAGTCACTGCCATAGAATACTCCCATTGGCCTAGTCTGGAACTCAGGGGTGACAATGAATTGTGAAATATGTGAAGAGGCTTTGGGCCAGTGAAAGCACCTGCCTGCTTCTGGGTGTCCCCTCACTCCAGGGGTCTGGAAGCTGCTGCTGCTGCAGGTGGCCCCATGGAATCTGGCAGCTGAAGATGATGGCTAGAGCCCAGGCCCTCTTCCTTTGGCTGGAAGCAAGGAAGTGCTCAGGAGGTGGGCAGTAACCCAGCTTCACAGGACTGCTGAGGGAACTGGATGAAACAGACAAGAGCTCTGATCTTTCCCTGTGCATGAAGAGGCACTGTGGGGAATACAGCTTGAGCTTCAGCTGGCATGAGCCAGGCCAGCACAGAGCTGGAGGATATTGGGAGTCATGGCCTTGGGTACCTTTCCAGGGTTAACAGGCTTGTGGGAAGCAGAGAAAAGCCTGTCACAAACTGAGAGAGAACTGCTGGGCACCGTGTACAAGTCACTCAGATCTGCCTGGATGGACAGTACGGCATTCTTTGCAGGGGCATGTGGGGCATCCCCCTGGCTTCCCTGCAATCTCCCCTGTAAGCGTTGAGTCTGGCTGAATTGCTAGGTTAGGGTTGGCCCAAGCTTCTTAAATTCATCTTGATAGTTGTGTGATCTCCTGGGCCAGTAGAAAAATAACACAGAGACCTTGTCTTCAACAAGTTGTAAGGCAACCCCTGACTGATAGTCAAGGTTCTCATATGATGTCCACACTCTCTGTGGCACCAACACACCCAGGGATCACACACATGAATACACACACACACACACACACACACACACACACACACACACACACTTGTACAAACATAAATTGTGGCAAACTTGTTTTGATTACATAAGATACTACAATATTATAAAATAAAAATACTCATCACTTTGTCCTCAGATATACATATTGCTTTAAATACCTTCAAAAATAATAGTGTGATATAAAATTCCACTAGAAGTAGACATGTGGCTGATTAAAATCAAAAAGAGCAAGAAAAAGAAGAGACAGATGGGAACATATCAAGGAAACTCTACTTCAGAGCATCTGATCCAAGACATAACAACACTAAATAAAGGCTCTACTACTGTATGCCATAGGAAAATTTCAAAATAGCATTAATTCAAAACTAATTATTTTATATTCACACTAATAGGAAATCACAGTTACCTGCAAGATATTTCAGTGAGAAGAAGCAACAAGGGTATCCATAGGCATGGTTTGATGGTAATGAACAAGGTAATTCTCTTGTTCAGGTAATATACAGACAGCACCATTCAGACTGTATCAATGGTAATTATAACATGAAAAATCAGGAGTAGTTTTCAAAAAGAAAAATGCTATTATTTTAAACATTTGCAGGCATTAAAGCGTCAGAGCACCCTGTGTCACTGTGATGTGACTGTAATATGTGCTTACAGCTGAGGTTAGGTGTTTAAAAGCTGGCTTGTGACAATGTAGGAACTGTGCTCATAAAATCTGAACCAATCCATAGAAATAGTTTAGGTGGCAGACTGAGAGTTCTATCGAGGGTGACACAGACTAAAACTAGGGCTGGTCCTCAGGAAGGCAAACAGGAATAGCTCAGAGACAAGACTAGGGAGCCTCTGAAGTGTAGTTATCATTGGATGAAGGAGCTGGCTAGAGGGGACAGGTGATGGGCACAGCTTAGAGTGCTCATTTGAAATGTCACAAGAACCCAGCACTGGGACTCTGATGGGTAACAAGGGAAATGGGATGAGCATCAGTTTTGACCTCACAGGTGCAGTGTCCTTGAGGGCATCCCTGGGTGCCTGTGACAAACAGTACTACTGATTTTTCTGCAGCCACTGGAGAGCGACCAGTGTAAGCTTGGGCCAACCCTAACCTAGCAGTCCAGCCAGACTCAACGCTTACAGGGGAGATTTCAGGGAAGCCGGAACATAACAGGACTGCCCCACAACCAGTCCATGGTAGAGATTATCTAGCGGAAGGGAGGGAATGGGGCCATTCTTTAGTGGCTATCAGAAAAGCTCTAGATGCCTTCCTTCAAACATCTTCTTTTCCTATTATCATTTCACAACCCATATATCAGCACTAGCTTCAGCTAGTGAAAGGCCAGGTGCACACTTCCGGTCTGATTAGTAGACTAGTTTTGCCTACAACTTGTATTATTTTGAAGGTTTCAATTGTAAGAGAGTTGGTTTCATAGCAGTTTGCGCTTAAGTGTTTGGTACCAGAGACTGCCATGTAGAACCATGGATACAAAACGCCTATCTTCTACAGACTAGTTATCTAGTAATCAGCTTGTGCACAATTTATTACACTAAAATTCATTCATCCCTTCTAGAAAAGCCACTTATTTTCATATTTCCTGTTTCCAGTCAAACTTGTTGCTTAACAAAAAGGATAATATATTCAAAGGTTCTGGACACAGTCCAGGGAGTTTCCGAGAAAGCTCATATTTGCATTTGTTGAGGCAAAAGAGAAAGCCTGCAAAAAGTAGTCTTTTCTGAGGTGCAACCCAGTAAGTGGCCATTCAGAAACTGGAAACAATGGTCTCTCAGTCACACAGGATCAGCAACAAAGGTGTTCACCCTGGGGTCTAATCGTCTAGCTGTCTTACTTGGAGTTACTACAGCTGTGATCACACACCATGACCAAAAGCACTTTGGAGAGAAAGGGGTTGATTTTGTTCACAGTTTATTATCACAAGCAGGGAGGACACAAACCTGTACGGAGCAGGAACCTGGAGACAGACGCTGATGCAGAAGCCACAGAGCGGTGCTGCTCGCTGGCTTGCTCCTCATGGCTTCCAGGACCAAATGGGCTGGGTCCTTCCCTATCAGTCACTAATTAAGAAAATGCCTTATGGTTGGACATTATGAAGGCATTTTTCTTAATTGACCTTTCCTCCTTTTGGATAACTCTAGCAACCAAGGAGTCAAGCACTGTCTCCTAATGGTCCCCCCATTTCTCCCAATAGTGCATCCATCTGGGAACAAGTATAAAAATCACCATCTTACAGAGATACTTCGGATTCAAACCATAAAAATACTAAAATAAAACTTACGATATTTGAACAAAATAGGGTGAGAACTAGGTGGCCATTACCTACTTCAAAATTGAAATGGTGTTTGAGTGTTTGGAGTGGGCACTGACACAGTGACTGACAAGGTGTTTGAGTGTTTGGAGTGGGCACTGACACAGTGACTGACAAGGTGTTTGAGTGTTTGGAGTGGGCACTGACACAGTGACTGACAAGGTGTTTGAGTGTTTGTGGGGGCACTGACACAGTAGTATAAAGTAGTATAATTTGCATTTTACTTTCCCTTAATACCTTTCATCCAGCACTTACACTCATCAGCATCTCTTCTTTTGTCCTATTAGAGAAAATCAGAGCAATGGTCCTTAACAGCTATCTCAAGGGGTGGCCCCTCCAGGAAACTAGTCATCACAGGCTGGAAGGGGCAGAACGTTAGGCACAATAATCATTGGGAGAGATGGAGTCCCAGTTCTGCTGTGCTGGCTTCTGTGGCTCAACTTGAAACTCGTCTTATAAACAGCTGGGAGAAAGCATGAGGCCTCACCCCCCAAGGGGCTAGGAGCCTGAACGGCTACCATAAATTGTCACCTACTCATCTGAGAGAATTTTCTACCAAAAGAAAAAAATAACCTAAAGTAAGTGGATCATTCTCACCCTCCTTGGTGCTGGAAGCTCCCATGAGCTCTGAGCATAGGGCATCGTAAAGCTAACCCCACAGCAGAGTCAGGAATAGGGAGGGAACTTATGCAGAAGAAGTAAACCAAAGCAAGTTGACTCTAGAGTATGAATATACTTTGGTTGGTAATACAAGGGAATAAAAACAAAAGAGAAAAGAACAGAGGGAGTGAAGGCAGAGTTTTAGGACCATTCCTTTTTTTGAAGAACACACTCAAATGAGGCGTTTCTACAGGTCAAATTGTGGTCAGGCAAATAGTTCAATTTCCAAGTAGCTTGGTTTCATCATAATACTGAAAATGGGCTTCCGGAGGGCCTGTCACTTGTGGCCTATGTGCTCCCCAAGACCCACAAATGTCTGCAGCTGTATGTACACTTTATCTTTTCTCCACTACCCACCTGTCACATAGGGAAGGCCATCTCCTCCCAGAGCAGGCTTGGAGGGCAGAGTAGTTTCTTTAAACTGGGTGAAAAAGAATGAGGCCCACATCTGCAAAGAAAGCCTTTCAAGGGAATGGGAAAAATGAACAAAATTTGCTTATTCCAGAAGGTTTGAGCCAAATCCCTCTGTGGCCAGGCTTGGGACCTCAACCACATTCTTGCTTTGATGTCTTCAAACACATGGATGTGCCAATGTTGAGCAAATCCATGACATATTCCCCAGAATATGAATCATTTTATCTTTCAAATACCAAAAGGAATCATAAGAACCATCTAATTGGAGACTGAGAAGACTAGACTGAGTATGGCTCAGCCATCTCCTGCCCCTGGGTTGTGCTCATCCTGAAGAGACCAATGTGGGACATCCGGGTGAACACCATAGGGCCATGGCATCCTTGCCACCCTGAACCTTCAAGTGAAGCTGCCACTGTGGCGGTCATGAAGCAAAAGACTACAGAGTGCAGGATAAGATGAGCCAGCTACTACAGTGCCCAGTGCTACTTCATGCCCTACCCTTTCTTCTCTCTCCATCTCTACCCTCACCCCAAGGTACAGTCATGTAAGAGGCACTGTCTCATCTTTATTGAAGAGTATCATTTCTTCTGTTCATGAGGGTTTTCTTGAGAGGAAGGACTCTCAGGTGGGGGTCAGTCCTACAGAAGAGGAGTCCAGCAAGGGCCTCCTATGGAAACTGCCCATCCACTTCAATAGCTAAGCCATTGATTCTTTCTCTCCTTTCTTCTTGTATTCTTGCCAGCACGTCGGCCATCACTCAGCCACAAATAGCTGAAGTTTCCCGTCTAAGGTGGCTGTGACAAGCTGGAATAAAAAGTAGAACACTGTATTAATTAAGTGATCTTTCATTTATTGAGTAACCAATGAGAAAAGCTACGAAGTTTACACAATATTTGCAATATTCAGATCAAAGAGCAAAATCTATTAAATTAGTAAAGTCTGCTGCAATTGTGATACCTGCACTCCATCAGTCCAACACACACAGTGTAATACCTGCACTCCAATAGTCCAACATATGTTCTCCTGATACTTTAGTATCTGGGATTCTTAGACCTTATAAGCATTCTGAGTTTAAGGGTAGCCAGGGAGACAAGATCTTATCTCCCAAGATGGGGGTGAGTAAAGACCCCATGGAACATGGTCAAGCAGGCCAGCGTGCACCTGCATGTCTTAGGACAAGAAAGAAGAGAATCAGAGAGAATATTTAAAGAAAGATTTAATTATATGTATAAATGTCATGAAAATAAACATCTGTGCTCAACGAGCTCCCAAGATGAACTAAAGGAGCTCCCTCCCCATCCATGATGTAGTTAATATCTCAGAGCCAAACCATGCTGAACCATAGAGACAGCAGGAAAAGGGGTAGCTCATACCAAACTATGGTGGTTGACAGACTAAAAGAGATTGAAAGAAAAGGTGTCTGTCAACCAAGCATCCTGTGTGCAGTAAATACACTTGAGTCATGATTGACACTGCCCAGGTAAGCAAAGACCAAGGAAGTTCATTACACTAGACCCAAGTGTTCAAGTAAGAAGGGTTGGAGGGTGCCCTACAAGTGAAGTGAAAGGACTTTAAATATGAACTCAAAGCTACATGAGGATAAAGCTCTCAATAAAGGCAGAGATATGAGTAACTATTAGATTAACTTTACTGTATTATAACTCTAACTTATTATGTGTATGGGTATTTTGCCTATATGTTTGTCTATGCTCCATGTGCATCTAGTGCCATGGAAGCCAGGAGAGGGTGTCAGATTGCCTGGACTGGATGGTTGTGAGCCATTATGTAGATGCTGGGAATTGAGTTTAGGTCCTCTGAAAGAGCAATCGGAATTCTTAACTACTGAGCCATTTCTTCAGGCCCTCAGTAACTATTTTTAATAGACAAATACATTAGAAAATGATTATTAATGTCAAAAATTAATATTGTAACTTAGATTTATAACTACATTTTCATACATTTATGTAAGAAGCAAATACATTTTAAAGTTATTATGATGGCTTATATTTTGATTAGTACATTATATAGTGACTGTAATTTTTAATTTTAATAACTGAAAGAAGGCCAGAAAGATGTCTCAGCTTTAGAGGCACTTTCTGGCCAAGCTTGGCAACCTGAGTTTGTACCCCTGTTAAAAATGGGGTACAGAGCTAAACAAAAAATTCTCAACTGTGGAATACCAAATGTCTGAGAAGCACCTAAAGAAATGTTCAACATCCATAGTCATCAGGGAAATGCAAACCAAAACCACCTTGAGATTCCACTTCACTCTTCTGTCTAGTGTACTCTCACCCTTCTGTGTGTGTATCTCTGCCCTTTCTTAGATTCCCATTCACTCTTCTGTCTAGTGTACTCTCACCCTTCTGTGTGTGTATCTCTGCCCTTTCTTAATCAGAGCCTCTCCTTCCCATGCCACTCATCAGGTCAGTTTCCTTCCATTCTGCTCTCTGCTGCTCCTCCTCCACCATCCCCAGAAATGACCCCTTTTAACTTGGCTGGTTTCTGCAGTTACTCCAGGGTATGTACTCATATCTGAAGATTTGGGGCTAAGAGTCTCAGATGAGAGAAAATGTGTGACGTTTGTATTTCAGGGTCTGAGTCACCTCACTCAATATGATGTTTTAGTTCCAACCTGTTACCTGAAAAGCTAGTTACTTCATTTTCTTTACAGCTGGCTAGTATTCAATAATTTATATGTACTACATTATCATTATTAACCAGTTAAAGAGCATTTAGGCTGTTTCTATTGTCTAGCTATTGAGAATTGGGCAGCAATGAACATGGCTGGGCGTATCAGCGAAGTGGGCATATGCCAAGAAGTGAACTATCTGAGTTATATGATAGATTTTTAACCTTTGAAAATTATTTTCCCACATGCTGTTTAGAATTTCTTATCTGCCGTTTTGTTGTTCTTTTCCATTCTGACTTGGGTAAAACAAGATCTCAAAATTGTTTTATATATGTATTTCTAATTATGATTAGTGTTCTTTGAGGTATGTTTTGGGATTGTTCCTTATCTTAAGAATTCTGTTCCAGTACAAGAGCCATGTCTTGAATGGGACATCACTTGCTGCTCACTGAGTTCTTTAAATACTATGGGCATTACTCCTCTGCCAGTATGTAGCTGGCAAAGCTTCAATTCCACACTGTGGGCTTCCTCTTCATCTAGTTCAGTGTGGTAGCTCTGCAGAGAGCTTTTTAGGTTTACAATGTTCCATTTGGAAGCTATTAGTTTTAATCCTTGGGAAAGAGAAGTCGTATTTTCCTACATCAATACCATGCAGGGCTCTGCCCATGTTTTCTTCCAGCAGTTTTAGTGTTTCAGGTTTCATGCTTAGTTTCTAATCCATTTGAGGTTAGTTTTTGTTAAGATGATATATAGGAGTTAACTTCATTCTTCTGCATGTGGACATACAGTTTTCCCAGCACCATTTGTTGAAGATGCTCTTTTCTTCAGTTTATGGTTTTGGGGTGACATCCTTGTTAAATATAAAATAAATGACATTACATGGACTCATGTTTGGGTTTTTAATTTTTATTACTATTGTCTGGTGTGTACATACCGGATTTGTGCCAATTCCATTTGTTTTATTAATGTGGCTGTATAATATATCTAAAGAACTGGAATTGTACTCATTCCTGCATATTATTTTTGTTTAGGATACTTTTGGTTATATTGGGGTCTTTTGTGGTTCCATATGAATTTTAGATTACTGTTTTCTAATTCTATAAATGAGATGGTGATTTTGATTGGGGTTACATTGAATCTATAAATAGCTTTTAGTAAAATGACCATTTTCACAATGTAATTCTAACAATCCATGAGCATGAGATTTTTTTTTTCATTTCTTAGTGTTTTTCTTTATCTTTTTCTTCAGAGGCTTTCATTATGGAGATTATTCACTTCTTTGGTTAACTTCATTCCTAAGACATTTTCTTTTCTTTGAGGCTATTGTGAATAAAGTTATATCCATAATCTCTTTCTCTGTACATTTGTTGTTGGTGTATTAAAAGGCCAATTATTTGTACAAGTTGATTCTATATCTTGCCACATTGCTGAATTTGCTTATTGTTTGTAGATATTTTCTGGTAGAAACTTTAGGATCCCTAATGTAAAGTGTCATGTCATCAGCAAACAGGGGTAGTTTGACTTCTTTCTCGATTTGTATTTTTTCAATCTTTTTCTCGCCTCATTTCCCCAACTGGTGCTTGCGCACAACACTGGATGGAAGTGGGGATATTGGATATCTGTGTCTTACTGCTGACTGCAATGGAACTGCTTTAAGCTTTACTCCATTGAGCATTAGGATGGTTGTGGGTTCTCATACAGAGCTTTTATTATGTTGAAGTATGTTCCCTCTACCCCTACTCTATCTTGAACTTTTATCATAAAGGCATGTTGGATTTTGGCAAAGGCTTTTTCTGTGTTTATTGAGATGATCATGTGATTTTTATCCTTAAGCCCTTTTATGTGATACATTAACATTTATTGACTTACTTATATCGAATCACCATTGCATTCAAATATATATCCAACTTGTTCATAGTGTATAATCTTTTTTATGCATATCTATATAGTATCCATATATATTCTTAAGAATTTAAATATATATTTGAGAATTTCTTCATAAATATTCATCAGGAATACTGTTCTGTAGTTTCCTTTTTTGTTGCTATGTCTTTACCTCATTTGGATATTAGAGTGATACTAGCTTTGTAGAAGGAGTTAGGTAGTACTCCTTATGTTTCTGTCTTTTAAAAGAATTTTAAGAACGGTTGCTATAATCTTTGAATGTCTGGTAGAATTCTGCTGTGAATCCTCTGGACCTAGCCCCACCACTTTTTTTAAATCTGTAAAGCTTTTTATTATTATTTCAATCACATTTTTTTATGTGTCAGTTTGGGTTTTTTAATTTATTCTTGGTTTAATTTTGATGGTTTGGTTCAATCTAGAAATCCATCCATTATGTATGTTTGTTTGTTTTCCAGGTTAATAGAGTACATGTTTTTAACATATTACCTTCTAATATTCTGAATTCCTTTAGTGTTTGTTGTAAGGTTTCCTTGTCTATTTCTTGTGTATTTCCTTGTCTAATTGGGTTTTCTTTCATTTGGACAGTTGGACAAAGAGACTACCAACTTAGTCTATCTTCTCAAAGAGCTAGCTATCTTTAGACTTAGTTCTTTGTGTTTTCTTTGTTTCTATTTCATTGATGTCAGCTCTGATTTTTACTATTTCTTGCCATTTACTGGGTTTGGACCTGGTTTGTTCTTATTTTTCCAACTTTTAAAGTTGCACCACTAAGTCACTTCTGTGTGGACTGACTTAGAGTTAAACACTTCCCTCATAGGACTACCTTCCATGTGTCCCACGGTTTTGTTGTGCTATGTTTTTGTTTTCATTGAGTTCCAGAACTTTTTTATTCCTTTCTTGATTTCCTCTCTGACACATTAATCATTGAGTAATGAGTTGATTGATCTCCATGAGTTTTGTAATTACTAGAGATTTGGTTGCTGTCAATTTTATGTTTTATTGTATTGTGATCAGATAGTATAACAAAGAGTTATTTCAATCTTCTTGAATTTTTAAAGATTTGGGTTTTATCCCAGTATGCGGTCTATTTTAAAAGTTTCCATGTGGGATGAGTATAAAGTGTATCCTTTGTTGTTTGGCTGGGATATTCTGTAGATAACTATCAGGTCCATTTGATTTATGGTATCAATGCATTCTGATATTTCTGTTTATTTTTGTCTAGAAGGCCTGTATATTGAAGGATGTGAGACAACAAAATAGCGTACTATTGTTAATCCATATCTTTAATTCCAGTAGTAGATTTTTTTTTTTTTTAAAGAAATTGGGTGCCCAGAGTTCGGTGTAAATATGTTTGGAATAGTAATATCTTCTTAGTTAACTGTTCCTTTAATTAGACTGAAGTATCCCTCCTTATGTTTTCTGTTTAGTTTTGGTTTGAAGTTTATTTTGTTAGATATTGGAACAGTGACACCTACTTACTTTTGGTTCCATGTGACTAGAGTATTTTTGTCCCTCCTTTTACTTTATAGCAGTACCTATCTTGAAAAATACAGGCATGTTTCTTATAGACAGCAGATAGATGTATTCCATTTAGTCTGTCTGTATCTTTTGAAGAATTGTAGCCATTGATACTTCAAAGCTACTATTGAAATGTGTGAGTTAATTGTAGCCATTATGTTTAGCTTTGGTATTATTGTTTGTATTCTCAGTGGAACTTTTGTTAATTATGGCATCATATTTCTCTCCATGGTCTCTCTGCTGAACTCATTCCTCTCTTCAGTCTGAAGTAATGCTTCCTGTACTTTTCTTAGTGTGTTGAATATACATTTTTAGGCTGTTTATGTCATAAATTTTTCTTTCCCCTTCAATCGTGGCAGAGAGTTTTGCTAGGTATACTATTTTAAGTTGGCTGTAATAGACGTTCAGGACTTGAAATGCATTGCTCTACATTCATTCTGTCATTCAAAGTTTCCATTGAGAAACCAGCCATTATTCTGATGCATTTTCCTTTATATCTGATGGGGTTTTTTTTCTTTTGACTTTCAAAACACTTTGTTATGTATACTTAGTAATTTAGCTATGATACGCTGTGGGATTTTCTCTTCTGGTTTTGTCTGTTTAGTGTTTTGTGTGCGTCTTGAATCTGTGTGGATTCCTTTTCTGGTTCTGTCTGTTTGGTGTTTTGTGTGTGTCTTGAATCTGTGTGGATTCCTTACTGGGGAGTTTTCTTCTATGATCTTGCTGAAGATCTGCTTTATGTCCTTGGTTTGGGTTTCTTCTTCTTCCTCTGTGCCTATATTTTTGAGGTTTGGATTTTTTTTTCACAATGTCCCACATTTATCCTGTATGTTCCTTCCCTATATTTTTGAAAATTCTTCATATTCCTTGCTTACTGAATATCAGAACAGGATCCAGGAATGAAGTCATGTGAGACAGATTCTAAGTGCTTGTGAGAACTCTGAGCAAACAAGACAAGAATCGTGGGAGCTGTTTCTTTAAAACATCTAATTGTCCTCAGAATATTTTTCCATGCTCTTCCCAGGTAGAGCAGGTAAGAATGAGTTACTTCACAGTACTCATTTTTGTTGGCTATTGCAGGAACTTTAGCCTGCCTCATTAATCAGCTCCATTCTCCCAGGTCCCACTGCCTCTAGAGTGGTGACAACAATGGTTCATGACTGGACCCGATAGAAGACTGATGTAAAAAATATATTTAAAAAGGCATTATTACCAGGCTAAGCACACATAGTCCTGAAAATAAAGCACTGATACTGACAGAACAGAGTTTGGCCTCATGTCCACACTGTTCTGGAGGAAGAAATTAATTCTAATTTTAAAGGCCACAAAATATATTTGATTTCATGTTGGAATAAAGCTTCACTTATTTTCAAACTTCAAAATGTTATACTCATTCATTTGTATCACATTTGAACCTCATCTTTAGCATATTTTATCAGAGAAAACTATATTGAACTGCACACAGTCTGGGTTTTAAAAAACAGAAACTGTTGGGCCAATTACCTGAACAGACCTTGAGCACAAACTCTACATCCAGTCCCACAACACCCAGAGGAAGCTCCCCTCCCGGGTGCTCTAACATGCCCAGGATCATAGGATCAGAGGTGAGGAGGACACAACATCTGCCCCAACACAGAAAGTAACTGGGACCAACGGGATCCAGGCACCCAGGAACTGTACCCAACCAGTGGCACGGGTTCCTTCTGGTCTGGGCCAGTACCTTGAGCAGACTTTGGGCACAAACTCCACTGCCAGTCTCACAACACCCAGAAGAAGCTCCACTCTCAGACACTCTAATATGCCCAGGACCACAGGATCACAGGATCACAGGATCACAGGATCACAGGATTCCAAGAGCTTGGTCACACCAGGATCTCAGGGACCGAGAGGCAGCTTGATCCCCCAGGAGCTCTGACACACCCAGGATCTCAGGATCCCAGGACCCCAGAATCACATGATCACAGAGACAGCTGAACTCTGAGGAGTTCTGACACAACCAGGATCACAGGAAGGACAGGCTCCAGTCAGATATAGTGAGGGCAGGTATCACTAGAGATAATCAGATGGCAGGAGGCAAACACAAGAACAGAAGCAACAGAAACCAAGGTTACTTGGCATCATCAGAACCCAATTCCCCCACCATAGTAAGTCCAGGATACACTATCACACGGGAAAAGCAAGATTCAGATCTAAAATCACTTCTCATGATGATGATAGAGGACTTTAAGAAGGACATAAATAACTCCCTTAAAGAAATACAAGAGAACACAGGTAAACAGCTAGAAGTCCTTAAAGAGGAAACACAAAAATCCCTTAAAGAATTACAGGAAAACACAAACAGGCAAAGAAAATGAACAAAACCATCCAGGATCTAAAAATGGAAATAGAAACAATAAATAAATCACAAAGGGTGACAACCCTGGAGATAGAAAACCTAGGGAGGAAATCAGGAGTCATAGATGCAAGCATCACCAACAGAATACAAGAGATAGAAGAGAGAATCTCAGATGCAGAAGATACCATAGAAAACATTGACTCAACAATCAAAGAAAATGCAAAAAGCAAAAAGCNATAGCCTACGGTGTTAGAGATGCTAGAGCCATGGGATACTTGACAAGGAAAGCTGTTAATAGGGAACAGAACCAGCCCAAGAGAAACAAGTGTGTTGCAGTCATCAAAGCTGAAAGGAATTGGGACATCAGACATGGAGATAAAGAGTTTGGAGTTTTCCCAGATGGTTTTCTGTCTTGCTTTGGTCTAGTATTTCCTCACTATGACCTTTTGGAATGGTAATATATATTCTGTGATGTTGGAAGTATGTGATCGGTTTTTGGATTTTGATTTTATAAGGGCTTACAGTTAAGAGATTGCATAAATCTCAGAAGAGACTTTGAACTTTGGAGTTTTAAACATCATTGATTCTGTGATAGCCTTTGGTGACTTTTGAAGTTGGACTAAATGTATCTTGCATTTTGTCACTGCTGCCAGCCTATTGAGGCCAGGGAGTGGAATGCGATGGTTTGAACAGGTTTGGCCCCATGGACTCATGGACGCTGAACCTGTAAGCCAGCCCCAATTAAATGTTTTTCTTTATAAGAAAAAAAAAAGAAAAAAGAATTACACCAGACTTCTCACTAGAGACTATGAAAGTCAGAAGATCCTGGACAGATGTTATACAGACACTAGGAAAACACAAATGCCAGCCCAGGCTACTATACCCAGCAAAACTCTCAATTACCATAGATGGAGAAACCAAAGTATTCCATGACAAAACCAAATTCACACAATATCTTTCTACAAATCCAGCCCTTCAAAGGATAATAAAGGGAAAACACCAACACAAGGAGGGAAACTACACTCTAGAAAAAACAAGAAAGTAATCTTTCAACAAACCCAAAAGAAGATAGCCACACAAACATAATTCCACCTCTAACAACAAAACTAACTGGAAGTAACAATCACTTTTCCTTAATATCTCTTAACATAAATGGCCTCAATTCCCAAATAAAAAGATATAGACTAACAGACTGGATATGTAAATAGGACCCAGCATTCTGTACCTCAGTGACAAAGACAGACACTACCTCAGAGTGAAAAGATTGGAAAACAATTTTCCAAGCAAATGATCCCAAGACACAAGCTGGAATAGCCATTCTAATATCAAATAAAATTGACTTTCAACCAAAAGTTGTCAAAAAAGATACTGGTCAAATGAAAAATCTACCAAGATGAACTCTCAATTCTGAACATCTGTGCTCCAAATGCAAGGCTACCCACATTCATAAAAAAAAAAAAAAAAAAAAAAAAAAACCTTTTCTAAAGCTCAAAGCACACATTGCACCTCACACAATAATATTGGGAGACATCAACACCCCACTCTCAGCAATGGACGGATCATGGGAACAGAAACTAAACAGAGTCAGAGACACAGTGAAACTAACAGAAGTTATGAACCAAATAACAGATATTTATAGAACATTTCATCCTATATCAAAAGAATATACCTTCTCAGCACCTCATGGTACCTTCTCCAAAGTTGACCATATAATCGGCCACAAAACAGGCCTCAACAGATACAAGAAGATTGAAATAATCCCATGCACCCTATCAGATTACCATAGACTAAGGCTGGTCTTAAATACCAACAAAAACAAAGGAAAGCACACATACACATGGAAGCTGAACTCTACTCAATGATAACTTGGTCAAGGAAGAAAAGAAAAAATTAAAGGCTTTTTAGAATTTAGTGAAAATGAAGACACCAAAACTTATGGAACACAATGAAAGCAGTGGGCAGTGGTAAGAGGAAAAGTCATAGCTCTGAGTGTTGCCAAAAAGAAACTGGAGAAAACTTACACTAGCAGCGTGATAGCACACCTGAAAGCTCTAGAACAAAAAGAAGCAAATACACCTAAGAGGAGTAGACAACAGGAAATAATCAAACTCAGGGCTGAAATCAACCAAATAGAAACAAAAAGAAGTATATGAGCCAACCAAACCAGGAGCTGGTTCTTTGAGAAAATCAACAAGATAGATAAACCTTTAGCCAGACTAACCAGAGGGCACAGAGACAGTATCCAAATTAACAAAATCAGAAATGAAAAGGGAGACATAACAATGAAATATATCTTAAAATAATTATTTTTGTTTGGTGAGTATTAGCAGCTGAAAATATTAAAATCATGTTCTACAAACATCATGGATATGTTATTGATAATTTTTCTCACTGTGCTTGAAATTAGCATTTTCTTAATGTTTAACTTCAAAGAGTTTTTCTACTTTAAAATTTTTAAAATATTCTTACTGATAAAATAATTTCTCTCCTAGAAACACTGATAATCTTTCTTAAGTAAACTTAGACATTGTACACAGATATATAATGCATTTTAAATACTCTTACTATGTCACATGATATCATATAAAGGCTTCTGAATATATTTCCTAATGATTCATTTTTAATATTTTATTCTTTTACTATGCTTAATTCCCAAATAATATTTTGTATATTTTGAAACAATTTAGTGTTTAACACTAGATATAGGATCCTCAGTTATGGATAATATTAAATATTCATTAATGATATTTTAAGGTATGAAAGGATATGAATATAAAAATTGAAAAAATTTTCTATGTAATATTTGATTGTCAAAATACTCAATACATTTAATGAATGAAATGCACGTAATAAAAAAATTAAGAAAGATAAAAAAAAGAAAGAAAAAACTGAAAAAAAAAAGAAGCCAATGAGACAGAGGTGAGTACTTTTCAAATGGTTGTGGCATTTCTATCTCCAAACTCTTGAGCCATTAAGAAAAGGAGGAAGGCGATAAAGAACATGCAGAAACACTCAGGGATCCACATCTCAGGTTATTTCTGAATCCAAGGATATAAAAATTCAACCCCGCCCCCATCCTGTCCTTAATTCAAACATGACACCTAGATCTTTAGGTCCTGTTGTCTGTGTGTAAGAGCCAATACCCACAGGTTTATAGTAGATAAGGGGGAAATATGACTTTTTTCCCAGAGACAATTACATCCATCCTCTTCAATAAAAGAATAATATATAACAATTAGAAGAGACTTTAGCTGTTTAATGAGTTTAAGGTTCAGATCATTTAGGAGCTAAATACTTGCTTTGGCTGGTTCTTCAGCTCAAGAGAAATCAACACAGTTATACTTCAAAATCTAAAATTGGAGACATGAGGCGCTTTTTCACTTGTATATCCCTTAATTTATACACTCCTAGTGTGAGTTGCTATACATTTACTAAGAGGGTGTGGGAACCTAGGAACTTTATAGAAGATGAATGAGGTCAGTCACCATAGTCGCCAGAGAAGGAACAACTGAAAGAAGACAGTGCCATTTCCTGGGCCATGCTGCCTGTTGCTGCTTGCAGAGCGACCATGATGTGAAGGCGATTCTGCAGCCACCTCTCCTGAGGAAAGCTGAGGTAGGGAGTGTAGATATGATCAGTATATCTGCTAACCACATCTGAGATATAAAATCCCAAAATCCTAATCCTTTTGCACACATTAATCCTTATTAATCCACATTCAAGTGAAACTTCCAGCCAAAATTAACAAATACCTCAAGGCATCTTGTTGTAAACATACAAAAATTAATATACAAGATGTAATAGGAGAAAACCTCATGTAGCTCAGTACAAAAGAGTAAAGAAAGGTGATAGATAGATAGAGGAGGGAAGGGGAGGGAAGGGAAGGGGAGGGGAGGGGAGGGGAGGGGAAGGAAGGGAAGGGAAAAAGAAAAAAATTACTTTCCTATACAGCAGAGCAAAGAACAGAACCAGGCTCTGGGTATCAGGGCCACTGACATAGTCCAGCAGAGTGTGTCCCGGAGCAGATCTCAGAGCAGTAGATCCCAGAGCAATAGATCCCAGCCAGACTGCCAGATTTGCAATGAGGCTGGCAGTGTACACTAGGACCCAAGACTGAGGATAGTCTACATGGTACCTGAGGGAGATATGAGGGTACCCACACTAGAAGATGCATATGGAGGGTGGTTGCAGCTGCACATCTAGACCCTGGTTCCTGCATCCTGGGGACTGCAAGAGCTGCTCTAAGTTACTAAGATGAAGTTCTAAAGAATTGAGAAAGAAGGCACTGCAAAACCAAAATTCATCAAAAAATAACACAATGAACAAAAAAGGAAATGGAATTATTTTTCAACTAAGAATCAGTCTATAAGTTGCTATGCAAAAACATATTGACATTGAATGCAAAAAGATGGGTAGCTGCATTACTGTTGGTGAGACTGCGCTGCAGGTGGACCTGCATCAATAAAGTGCTCTTCAAATGAGAGTGTACTCAGCCCTCCATGAGATAAACAGATGAAGGTCAAGTAAAAATAATTAATTTTCAAACGTAGACAGAACACAGGGAACACATTAGAAATGAGAACAGGACAGGGAAAGACGGTGTATTGATTGACAAGACCAAACACATTTGAAAAGAGAAAAAAATCTTGTTTGTTAAGATACTGAAGAATTGCCCAAAATACAGCTTAGAAAAGCAACTGATTTTAAAATAGAAGGATCAATGAAGACTTGTAGGTGGTACTGAGAGAGTTTCAAAACTATATCAAATAGAATTCAGAAGACAAACATAAAGGCAATGTTTGAGAAGCAACTTTTAAAGAACAGAAAATTATACATCTTAGATGCCAAAACAAAATGAGATTTTCAAGGTGTTGCTAAGCTTATAGCAATGAAAATTTTACAACAAAATAAGCTTCCATTCACATGGGAAGGAAATAACAGACATTATCAGATATATAAGATCAAATGTAAGTTCCAATATCATTGAAGGGAAAAGTGAGATTAAAAAAAAGCAGTGGCACCAAAACTGAGTGGGAGGGAGTCCAGACGCCGCCGACTCTTCCAGCACAGTGACAGCGAGACTGTAGGAAGCTCAGACAGCAACCCCACGGAGCACGGGCTGGCTGCCAGCTTTCATTTGTCCAGAAGGAAACAAACATTTATAACAGCTTCAGTATTTTTTTATGGTTAAATAATAATTGATTAAATTTCATTTTAATTCTCATTCATTAAGAGGTAAAGATAACAGTTAAAACAAAATAGAACAAAAATCCTCAGTCAACAACAGAGAAAATCCTCAGTTAACAACAGAGAAAATCCTCAGTCAACAACAGAGAAGCTACCTGGAGCTTGAAGCAGGTTTGAACTCACAGCACCTGGCACAGCATGCACAGAGCCCTGTACAAGCTCAAACCAGACACAATTTCAGCAGGGGAGGGGAGGGGGCATGAAGTCTTGCCCCTAGCTGAGGACCTATTGGCAAATGACAGCTACTGGAAGACGGAGGGTCCACTTCCTTTATGGCTGTGGCTCTTCTTTGGTCCATGCTCTAGTGGATGACCACACTACCAGGAGTATGAGGGCAGCACAAATTCAATTTGAATTTTTTTTTAAAGAAATTGAGTGGGCATGGAAACAAAGGTACATCTGAAAGGAGTTGGGGAAGGAAAAATAAACATAATCAAAATGTTTTATACAGAATTCTCAAAGAACATGCAGAAGAAAGAGAGAGAAATAGGGGAATCCAAGTAAAATGAATGCCATCCACTCTGTCTCTAGTCTCCCAACTCAGACCTGAGGAATGTTCAGTCTCCATACCACTTGGTGATCTGGGTCTAGGAACCACTTCATAAACTCAGTCACCACTCATTCATTACTAACTGCTCTGAAAAGATTAGTGTTCCATTAGTCTGCAGGGACCATGTTGTTGGCAATATGCTTTCTTGGAATTGAAAATTAACAATAGAACTATTTTCTTTTTTTGGTTTTCGAGACAGGGTTTCTCTTTATATCCCTGGCTGTCCTGGAACTCACTTTGTAGACCAGGCTGGCCTAGAACTCAGAAATCCACCTGCCTCCGCCTCTGCCTCTGCCTCTGCTGGGATTAAAGGCGTGTACCACCACGCCCGGCTTAGAACTATCTTTGAAGCATTGCTCCATGGATATCTTGGGCAAACTTTCCCACTTTCTGAATCCCTAGTTTGCTTCAGCTGTGGCTATTGTCCTTTTCCCATAACACCATTCCAAGGATAGAAGAGAGTCTGACTGTACTGGTTAGCGTGAGGCCCCAGTGACTGCCAGCTGAAAAGAAATAAAGGAGCACCAGGGCCCGGTGTGCAGGGAGCAACCGGGCCACGTGGAATCGCCAATACAGATAGGATGGGTACAAGCCACCAAGCTGTCCTCACTGTGTCTGCTACTCACTTAGGGAACATGAAATAAACAAGTGGATTCAGAATACAGGTAGCTTTGGAACTTCCTCCTGGAGGAGAAGAGTTTCCTGGCAAAAACCACTGCCTGTGGTGGACACAAACTCCTGTTCCCAGGCCCAAGGCAACCCCACTGTGCATTGGAGAGCTCAGCATCCAGTGTGTGCCAATGTCTGAAGATCTGCTGGTCAGACAGGCCATATATTTAAACCAAAATGCCACCATATCACACCTTTTCTTTTTGTCTACTTTTTATGTCATATTTAATTTATAAAATGTGTTTCCTTAAAACATTTTTATACACATATTTAATATATTTGATTATATACACCTCCCTAACTCACTCTTATCTTCTTTTCCCTCTCTTATTTTTTATCCTCTGAAGGTATCATGCAAGGTTCAAAGAAGGGAGACAGCCAACAGTCCTCCCCAGATACGATGAGCATGTGCCACATTAACAACCAGCCTGGGACAATCACCCTAATGGTGCAGTAATTGCATACACATTGTGGCAATAACCAATAGCTAGGCTTAAGTCCCACTCAGTAAGAGGGAAGCTATGCCTGACACGGAAACCTCACTAACTATGCAGAAGTACTGAACTCATGGCCATTAGAGGAGAATCTTCAACCTCTAATTTATTAAGCCAGCATAATTCCTAATCGGTATCTATAAACATCTGTCCTTATGTCACAGATAAGTATAGTCCTCACCCTTTATCAAGGAATCTTCTCTTAGATGGAGACCACTACTGAAAACTACAACTGATCACAATGCACAGTTGTGGGCCCCCTCAGTCCTGATGCCAATACCCATAAAACAACCCCCAGTCTAAGGCCCCAGGAACATTGTAGAAGATGGGTCAGAAAGACTGGAAGAGCCAGAGGGTGGGGAAGGTTGCTGTGAGACTGTGTCTCAATCAGAAGCTATGTCTATAAGGCCTCACCAACATAACTGTCTTAATCTGAGCTGAAAGATGGTGGTGTCAATGGACATGCCAAACTAAGTGAAGAAAAGTCCATGAGGCCTCACCTTACACAAACCCTATACACCTCTACACAAACTACAAATAACCAAAGAAAGCCGGGAGCAGGAGCGGTGGTCTTCCCCAGGGAGGAACACCCAGGGCTGATAGTCAGCTCTGACAATATAAATACAAGTAGCATTACACAGAATAAACAGGTTATATTAAGGAATTGTTGTGTAACAACAACAACAAAAAGAGTTAATTTGATATCCTGTAGAAATTGAGTAAAGCGTGAAACACATGATCATCTCAACAGACAAAAACAGTTACGCAGAAATTAAACATTTTCATGATTACAAAAACACCAAACAGACTAGCAGTAAGGGGGGCTTCCCTGCACACTATGGGGCCCAGCATGCAAACCCCACAACTGACATCATCCTTAATGATAAAGTCCTGGAAGTGTCCATTAAGATCAGGAACACAACAAGGATAGCTACTCATAATTAGGGAAATTAATAAAGAGACCTACGCTCATCTGGAGTGGGAAGACCTGGATCTGATTTTTCAGACGGTAGAATCATATGCACATAAAGTAAGAAACAGTCAAAACCAATTATACCTAATAAACAAGTCCAATTGGCTCACAAAGATCAATATACAAAAACTAACTTCATTTCTATATGATTACACCCAAATGGTCATTCTAAAATTAAATTTAAAAATATTAGGTGGAAAACAAGAGAAATAAATGCTATTTGTAACTGAATCTTCTTTTTCTTCACCTGTGGATGTATGTGAGTATAAACACATACACACCTACACATGCTCAGAAAGAAATACGTGAGAGCCTCTAGAGTGGCCACTGGGGAATGGTCAGTGCCTGTGAGCTGTCATGTTTTCCCTTGTGCTTGCTGTCTCCCTCCCTCTCCCTTTCTCTCCTCACTCTGTCTATCTCTCTCCTACCTCCCCCTGCACATCCCTTCCACGTATTTTGTTGTGCTGGGGTCAAACCCAGAACCTCTCTGCCACTGAGTTTTTAAAAATAGGATCTTACTAACTCAGGTTGGCTTCAACCACCTGAGCAGCTGGAATTACAGACCTGATGACCACACCTGGCTTGTTTACTCTATTTCCCAAAAGAATATGCACTATTTCTTTTTACAAGTTGAAAAAAAAAATGAACAAAAAAGTCAACAAGTTAAGAGGAACTGTCTCTGCAGTCAAAAACCAGTAATCCAACAATATATTTTCTGTCATTGCAGCTTAAATTTTCACAAATAACTACATATTACATGCAATTTCTATTAAAGAAAGTCTGTTTTATCATAGCCAAACTATCGATTGAATCCTTTTCTTACCTGTTCTTGACAACAATTAGCACGAAGATACCCACACTTGCACAAGTCTATACAATGAGTGGCTTATCTGTCAGACACTGTTACTGTACGTCTCCCTTCAAGGTCTGTTGCTCTCTTTAATCTGCTTGTCCTTGAGTAAAACATACTTGTCATTCTTATAATTCACAAACTTCATTAGCAAAGTTCAATAATAGAACCAGCTGTGTAACTGGAATCCTATGTGCTGAGATGAACAAAACTGCTGCAGCTGATTTGAGATACATTTTCAAGTTGGGTTTATAAATCACTTACAAAGAAATTGAGCAGAACTAAAATTATGGTCCAACTGTCACATTCCTACAGTGTGACCACAGTGTGCTCAGGGCTGGAGGCCACAGCAATGAGTGTTTGCAGACCTGAAAGCTTTGCCAGACCATCAGGGACAAATATCCTCGCCAGCCAGATATTAGATCAACAACCATTAAACATAATCTGAACCATCTTCCATGGCCAAGGCTCAAGAGCTGAAATCCAAACAGTCGCCCTGCTGCTGAGTGTCCACGTGCTGCATGAGCCCCTAGAGACCTCGAGGAGAAACGCCATGCAGAGGACAGAGCCATGACTGACACTAGAGATGTGCCCAGCTTTCATCCCTCCTTCTCACATAACTTGGAAATCTTTGTTCAGAAAGAGCCTCTCGGTTGTCCCCTACTGCTCTGCACCTCCACGCGTCACACTGTGGATTTACAGAGAACCAATAGGGACCTGGCCTGTACACCATCTGACTCACGGCTCCCTGGACCACTCACATTGCATAGCTGGCTCCACCGTGTGCAAGACCGCTAGGGTTTGTTGCTGGGACAACCAACGGCATTGCTCTCAGATGGGAGGTCAGATTTCTGGGGACCTTTTCATTCCCTTTCTCCTTCCTTCCCTTTCTCCTCCTAGGGCATTCCACCTCTCTGCTCTGTGCAGCAAATTTAGAAAAAAAAATGCTTCTGGCACCAGATCTTCCATGTCAGAAGAGTAAATTATGATTAAAAAATTACATCTCTGAATAATATTACGTGTTTCTTTTAAGGAGCACATGACTGCACTCACCCACTTACACACTCATACATACACACACTCATTGCTGAGGTCAGTAGTTTTTTATACCCAGTCTGCCTCTGCCACAGCACACAGTAGGCCCATCCTCCATCCCTACTTATCATACCTGCTCATATGTTGATTGTCTGCGTCACACTAAGCCCCATGAAAGCTCACATCCCACTGTCCTGTTAGCTCTGATTTTCAACAGTTAAATGAGCTGTCTCCATTTTGCACCTTATGTGACTTCCTCGTTTATGACCTTCTGTGTCCTGTACTGCTTTTGACTTTCTGTTTTCTGGGCTGGCTCTCTCTCAGCCTCCGCTGGTGTGTGTGAAGGCTGGGAAGAAGTTCTGTGGAATCAGGGACAACACTAGAGCTTCCTCTTTTCCTACTGTAGTCCCCCATGATGGTTCTTTCTCTAAACCTGGTTTTGAACAAAAGGGCCCTGGGGTTCATCCTCTGAGGTATGTGCCTACTGTGAACAGTGCCTGCTGCCAAGGATGTGCTGCATGCGCTGCAGACAAAAGGACCTTTCACACCAAGAGCTTCCTTCCAGAAAGCAGAAATTCCCACACTGTAAAGCAAGACTCAAATGCTGGGTTTTGCTTTTCTGCTATCGTCTAGAGTTGACATCAGATGACAAGAAATGACAACAGGTCCACATGGCATCAAGGACTGTTTTGCACATAACATGTCCCTCTCTGCAGCTGTGTGTCTGGACAGAGCATGCATGACCTGTAATGATTGATCTTAACATTGGTATGCAGATCCTGAACACTGGATTGCAAACTATTTTTCTTTCCTATGAAAATGATTAATAAGATTTCTTCAGTCTTAAGAAAACTAAACTATGTCATCTTCATTTAAAGTTAGAACATAAAAAAAATCAAATGAGTTATACACTTTTAATTTTAATGAAAGTGAAAATTTCTAAATAACTGTTTAAATCATATAAAATTCATTTTTTAATCATTTTACCTCTTGAAAATTTATGCTTTGATAAAAATGTTTTCAATGTTTTTGTTTTATATAATCACCCTTTATTTGTTAATGCTCTGGGTGAGAGATAATGAAGAGAAGATGAAACCCGAGGGGAAAAAGAACACCAAGAGTGGGCTACCATGGATGGAACTCCACAGAGACACCATCTGACACAGGAACTGGCACTCAGAGTATGTCCCCCAAGACTGCAGGGACACAGCATTCAGGGACACTTTGAGGCCTCACTCCTGAATTCTGTGTTACACAGGAAGTGCTTATAACTCTAAGCAGAAAGAAGAGGCCTGCCTCACACACAGCCCTTTAGAGGAGCCCAGCTGAGGGTCCACCTGTCAGCACACCTGACACATAAATAGGTGCTCCATGGATCTGTCTGCTCAAGTCTGGCAAACTTGTATATCTTTTTCTAGATTGATGTGATACAGGCATATTTAATGAGATCGTGGATAAAGTGTATTCTTCATAACTTGTTAGTTGGTGTGGGAATTCTAGCCCTTACTATGATGATACCTCAGAACAAGTCACCAATGGCAGATGGATATACCACATAGCTGCAGAGAAATCTGCATAGGAGGGATTCAGCATTGTGACAGACCCTCTAAGCTAAGGTCTAAGTGCATGGAGAAAGACAGAAGTGTACGAAGAAGCTGGACCATGCCTACTACACTATCATAAGAAAGTGGATCCTTCCTAGAGGATGACCAGGAATGTGGGAACTCAAGACTTGGGGAGTTAGCAGAAGCTGGGGAGACTACAGCAAGAAGAAGAAATTATGGCACACAGGCACAGCATTGCAGACAACATAACATGCAGGATGGGGAGACACTGACATGTGATGTTGTGCAACATCAGAAAATGATGTGAGGGACAGATGGGAAGTGAGACTCCATCTGTACATGGTGCGAGATAGCTGGGAAGAGAGACTCCATCTGTACATGGTGCGGGACAGATGGGAAGAGAGACTCCATCTGTAAATGGTGAGGGACAGATGGGAAATGAGACTCTATCTGTAAATGGTGCGGATAGCTGGGAAGAGAGACTCCATCTGTACATGGTGCGGGACAGATGGGAAGTGAACCTGGAGTGACTGGGATTATTGACATTTTCCTGGTGTAGGAGCAACAGGTATAACTGAACAGGAAGAAGGCAACAGAGACCATTTCATAAGATAACAGAAGAAAGACATTTCCAACTAGAAACTCACAAGTTTCCTGGGGACTTCCTGGGATCAGGTTTTAGCACTCTACTCTATTGGTCAGAGATCCCAGATTCAGAAGTCAAAAAGAAGCAAACTAGCTCCATGAGCTCCTACAGCTGACATGCAGAGTGGCCCTGAGGAAAGGTGTGCTGAGCAAAGAGCCTCAGAAGGAAGCCCCGGAACTCTTACTCCTGCAGTGCAGCATTGTGTGTGCTAGTCCTCTATCACTGTGACACAGACTAGCACAAGGAGGAGACCTTAAGTGAGAAAATGCCAGATCCATCCAGCTGTAAGGTATTTTTTAATGACTGATGTAGGAGAGTCCAGCCCATTGTGGGTGGCTCCATCCCTGGACTCTTGGTCCTGGGTTCTTTAAGAAAGCAGGATGAGCAAGCCAGTAAGCCTCCATAGCCTTTGCAATAGCTCCTGCCTCCAGGTTCCTGCTCTGTTTGAGTTCCTGTCCTGACTTTCTTTGATAGAGACCAGCAATATGGAATTATAAGCCAAATAAGCCCCTTCTTCCCTAACTTACTTTTTTATCATGGTGTTTTGTTGCGGCAATAGAAACCCTGACTAAAACAATGTGTTCACCCCAAATTATGGAGACACTGATGACCCCCAAAGCAAACGCAAATCTCCTTTTGATAATAGCGCTCAAAGGCAAGTGTGTGTGAGAGAGACAGTGTGTAGGTATGTGAATGTGTGTGAGTGTGTCAGTTTGTGTGTATGAGAGTGTATATGTGAGAAAGAGTATGTGTGTAGGTATTTGTGTGTTATTAGAGTATGTGTGTGAGAAAGTATGCATGTGTAGGTATGTGTGTGAGTGTTGTGAGAGTGTGTGTGTCTGCCCTGACTGCAGACTCTAGTGCACTGGTGACAGGAGAGCAGGAAGATGGGCATTCTCATTTCTTTCTATCTGACTCTCACTGTCAACTATGATGTTGGCCACAGGTTTGCACACAGAGCTTTTTTTTTTTTTTTTTCGAGACAGGGTTTCTCTGTGTAGTCCTAGCTATCCTGGAACTCACTTTGTAGACCAAGCTGGTCTCAAACTCAGAAATCCACCTTTCTCTGCCTCCCGAGTGCTGGGATTAAAGGCGTGCACCACCACACCGGGCTCAACACACAGAACTTTTAATAAGGATAAGTAAGGTCTGTTCCAGTTTGTTACTGCTGTTGAAGGTATCAGGGGTAAGTTTTAAAGTTTATCAAAAAACTTCTGGGTGTCTATTGAGACAATAGTTTTTGGTTTTATTTGCTTGATATGATACATTATATGAATTAATTTCCCTTGTTAAGTCAACCTTACATTCCTATGATAAATCACCTCACTCATAGAGTAATACATGGCAATAATCATTTTTATATATCACCGGATCTGATTTATTATAATTGCTCAAGAAGCTTTGCATCCACAGTCATAAAAGACATCGGTCTTGGTATTCTGTTCTTTGGATGTTCTCTGGCTTGGGATTGGGGGAATCCCAGTTTCACAGAATGATCAAACGGGCTCCTCCTCTTTTGTAGACTGAGAGAGTGTGGGAAGAATCCATGTTTGTCTCAGCAGCTGTGTATTAGGACAATCAGAGAAGTTACTTTAGCTAAATGTTTCTTGAGTGAAGATTCTCAATTACTAGTATGAGCTCTTACTGTGTTGGGAAATGGTTCTAATGCTTTCTTTTAATTTAGCTCCCAAAAGCCTCAATTCCAGACACTGAGGGCTCCTGTCCCCAGCTGGCTTTGATTGGTAATAAAGAACTGCCTTATAGCCAATGGCTGGACAGGAAGACGGAGGCAGGACTTTTGGGTTGCACAGGCAAGGGACCAACCTAGGGGAAGAAGGAGAGAATTGCCATAAAACTCAGAGGCAGAGAGATCAGATTTAAGAGCTGCAGAAGTGAAATCATCCAACAATGTAGGTGTTAAGGCAGGAGATTTGGGGGTGGGGGTGGGGGACTTTCCAGAAGGTAAAGATAAAGTACTGAGTTAGAAGGTGCTAACTCAGGAATACTGGAGGGGAGTGTGTGCTAGCTGTCAGTAGGTTTAGAAGTGTCCAGCCCTTGAGCAAGTTAAGCATATCAAAATTATCTGGTGTGTGTGTGTGTTTCATTGATGGATTTACTGTCACATGCAACACATATGTTCACCCTTATTTCCCTATTTCTGTAAGGCTGGTAGTGATGTCCCTTTTCATTCATTAATCTTGACCATTTTAAGCCTTCTCTCTCTTTTTTATGAGTAATCTAACTTTCAATTCTTCACTTTGAGAATTTCATATATTCTAACATCTGGATATATGAGTTTGTCCGGCAGGTAAAATATGAATTATTTACATTGTAATGATATTTTAGATTCATCATCTGCTCATCTCTCCTCTGAACTACACAAAATATAATTTTTTAAAAAGGCTCACCCAGAAGTAAGGAATTATTCACAGGTAATAAATAAACAAAACAAAAAGCTGAGCCACAGGTTGTTGTGATCCAGCAGGAGCAGCCCCAGCTCAGGCCTGCCGAGGCCTCTATGGTCTCAGGCCTGAGGTGAACAATCTCCAGATGCAATGAGACAGTTAGAAGGTGTGGGGAGAAAGGAGGTGCTGCTCACTTTAGGGCTCACATGCTCTTGCCACGGGCTCCGTAAACTCTAAGGGCTACTGCTACATTTTCTTAGGCCTAACAATTAAAAAGGATTCTTAGGTTCAGTGATGGGGAAAAAGTGGGCTCATCTACCATAAATTCTCCTCCCTCGTTCTTTTATTATCTATTATAAATCATAGAAAACCAAAGACAAAATTAAAAAGCAATAAGGAATGTCCAGTAGTTTACCTTATCCAAGGAAATGAGGCTGCACTGCTGCCCAGATGAACTTAATAGGGATTAGCCCAAGTGTAGCTCGGCTTTATAGCTCAGCTCACAGATTAAACCATGTGCTATCTGCTAGGCTCACGACCACCAACACTTGACAACTGTCCAGTGTTCTTTGAAGACAGCTCCTGCAAAGCCTGGAAGTCTAGGAAAGGCTACAGAGGCAGATAATGGTAACGTCAGAGAGGTCTGAGGTCATGTGCAGACTTTTGTGGGTTGTTGGTCGGGAGTGAAAGCCAATATCTGATACGCTGCAGTGGGAAATGCCAGTCCCGAGCTACTGCTCTAGATTTTGTCCCTGTCAAAGCCAAGCAAGCCCTTCCAACATTCTTTTATTTAGAGGAATTATGACCAGTAACTACACACACAACTAAAGGGATCACTTTACAGAAGCATACCCAGAAGCCGGAGCACGCCCGTCAGATTTCAGCTTTGGAAATATTAAGTTCTCCTTCTGTGCCAGGAAGGAAAAATGTCTCCAACGAAGTAAAACTGAAGCTCTAGGCTAACAGCTCACATGGAGGGAAAACCTTCTGTGGTTCCTAACTATAAAACTTGCTCCCTTGAGCTTCCCTAAGGGGGATGTTTTAGGAAGGCAACTGTAGTATCAGAGCAGGGTCATCTCTCCCTGCGCGCTGTCAGTACACACTGCATTTGGGTTACCACGTTCCTTAGCCATTGAAGTCCCAGTTACTCCAGATTTCCATATTCACTCTAAGGGCTAGAAAGCATCAGACATTAAACATTTGCAAGAATATATTACCAGGCTACATCAATTGTTTTTATGAACCTTGATGCTAACTATGGCCATGATAAATCTGGCTGTTTGTAGATATGTGAGGTCTCCCAGTTAATGTGATAAACAAGTAATGAAATTGGGCTTGTTATGAGACAGATGACTTAAAGCATGAAGAAGCATGCTAGAAACATTAACCTCACAACCCTCCCACAAAGATCAAGCTCACTCACACAGGAAGAATATACTGGAGTCTTTTCAAGTAAGCAATAGTCTAAGCTCTAGGGTTTAACAGTTGGGCCACAAACAGTGGTCTCCTAGTCAAGTCAAACACAAAGAAGATCAAGGGAGTAGTAATACAGACCATTTCCTTTCATATCTTTTAATTAATTAAGCAGTGTGCATGGCTTAGTGTACAAGGTATATAATTTCATGGAAAATACCCACTGAATGTCATATAGACACAACCTGCATGATTTCTATAGGCTCATAACTTACAGATCTGTAAACTACAGGCTTATTCACCATGCAAAAATTGGACAGAGACATGGTTCTAAAACTATCATACAGACAAGGATTCTATTCACAGCAAACTCCTGCTGCTGGGTAAGAAAAAGGGAGGAAGGAAACCCAACAGAGAGGGTAAGCAGAGGCATGCCAAGCATCCCATAGAATGGCCAAGTTGGGTAATGGTGACCTAGAAAAGGTGGCAGGAAGACAGAAAGAAGAATCTGGACTATGTACCAGCACTAGTGCCAAGAGAATAGAAACGGTTTCCTAATCAAGTTATTTTAAAATGGGTCCTCATCTTCTGTCAGTTGTCAACATCACTGAAGTATGTATGATTAGGATTTTCTTCTATACGGGGTTTGTGGGTGTGAGATATAAGAGGATAAACATAAAACAAGATAGAAATTGACACAGTTAAATCCAAGTCTCAAAAGTTGGAACCCACATCATAACAACAAATTAACAGGAATCAATAAACACTGCTAATTGGTAACACTTATATTAATTGTCCCAATTACCCAATAAAAAACACACATAGACTTACAGATTGGATTAGAAAACAGGACCCATCTTTCTGCTTCATCCAAGTAACATACCTTACCATCGAGGATACTGATTACCTCAGAGTAAAGGATACAAAAGGGTATCAAAGCAAATGGACTGAAGAAAGCTTGCATAGACATTTTAATGTCTGATGAAATAGATTTCAAACCAAAAGTAATCAAAAGAGATAAGGAAGCATACAACACATCAAAGGAGAAATCCACCAAGATGATATTGCAGTTCTTAACATCTATACACTAAGCAAAAGGGCACCCATGTTCATAAAAAGTAACATTATTCCAATAAAATCACATATTGACCCCACACAATGATTACTTCAGTACCCCAACAGACTGTCTTGCCAATAGACAGACCATACAGACAAAAAAAAAAAAAAAACTAAACAAAGAAATGCTGGAGTTAAACAATACCATTAATCAAATAGACCTACCATATATTTCAGAACATTTTACCCAAACACAACAGAATTTCTCTAGCAGATCATAGTCAGTAGGGTAAAGGCTCTAGCTAGGCACCAGCTCAATTTCTCCATGTTCAATGAGACACATAAGTGTTGTCTTCAGCAACAGGACTTACCATCATTTTGTAGACAGCAAGCAATAGCATAAAATGTTTGGGAGTTTCTATGGGTGCCCTTTGGCCAGTGACTCAACTAGATAGAATCCATTCCTGGCATTGGGTGTTTCGCTTGATGGCAAAGACATTGATCTGGGGCACTGTCTCCCCCAATATTTGGTAACTCTATTTAGAATTCTTTCATAATGTGTATTTTTATGAAGCTCACTGAGTTACAAATATTTGCAAAAATCTTACTACTTTATAATAACCAAAATACTACAGTTAGTAACATCAATAAAGAAAAACATTATATGTTATCAATTGGTGCAAAAAGAATTTTTAGCAAAAGTCAAGGAGTAATTGTGGTCCAATATAAATACCTGATAATTGTCAAATAAGGTACAGAATTGTTTAGCACAGCAAATTATTCTGCATAAGCTCTTCTGTGTGCTTCAGACATCTGATGGACTTGGGGCAGCTGATTAATCTGCAACATTTACATTATGTTCAGATTGTAACCAGCTTACTGATGATACGCTGTAATTTGATATAAATAAAAAACTGCCATATAGGGATCTTTTTTTCTGTCTTGCTTATGCTCAATAAAATAAGAAATAAAGAGGAAAAAAAGAAAAAAGAAGACTGGGTCTTATTTCTGTGTACTAACAATGACTGCAGAGGACAACTCTGTGATCACTCTTGAGAACACGGATGGCTCATCAGGCAGCTGTCCCTCTGCTTCTGGTAGCATTCTTGTTGAATTCTAAGAAATGTGGAAGAGAGATCACTGAAGAAAAGGGCTACAATATCTACCTCTTCATCTAGACCAGTGGTTCTCAACCTTCCCAATGCTGTGACCTTTTGATACAGTTCCTCATGTTGTAGTGATTTCCTCCCAACCATAAAATTATTTTGTTGCTACTTCTTAATTAAGTTTGCTATTGTTGTAAAGCATACTGTGAATATCTGATATTTAGGATATCTGATATGTGACCCCAAAGGGGTCATAACCCCCAAGTTGAAAAATGCTCATCTAGACTCAGCTAAATGAGAATTTCACACCAAGCACAGGAACTCGGGCACTTATTTCTCTGCATCCAGACCCTTATCATAAAGGTTCTATAGCACAAGCAAAGCTTACTATGTATCCAATAGGAATCTAAAAAAGAAAATTCTGGTAAAAAAATCTCCATCTCTCTTGACACGTGTCCAATAAGAACTGCAATGCTCTAGGGCCATCTGGCAAGATATGTACTTTGCTAAATAGGCTCCTGGATCTTCTGAGAGGAGTATCTGGTTCCATTAAAGCAAACACTTTGCATGGTTGAAACTGAAATCAGTCAGGCTCCTAGGACCTAGAACTGACCGAAGCCTTAGTCTACAGTGGGCTCCTCAGCCACTGTACTGGTTTGTATCCGAATTCTGCACAGAGAAGGCCTGATAGAAGTTATTCCTAATTATATGCTGGGTACAATGTCATGGCAACCATCTACAGAAAGACCTTCTCAAGGTACAGAGCATCTGGCACATACTAGACATACACAGAGCCCTAGTATGTGGAGCATATCTGGAGGTGTTGGCTGGTGGCAGCTCAGGGCCTGCAATCCACTGAAACAATGAGTTCTAAGAACAGAAGAAAACCTTTTTCCTGTATTAAACATAATTGTCCTAGGACTGGAAAGAGCAGCCCTCACTGAGGATATGTGTATGACACTGTTTTCCACATCCTCACTTCCTGCACACTTTCAGGATCCCACTCCAAGTGACAAGGTTAAGTATGAATTGGGAAATAAAAGCTAAGTGAGAGAGAGAGAGAGAGACAGACAGACAGCTAGTAGTTGCTCCAAAGTTCAAAAACACCACTACTTACATTCAGGGCAACAAAAGTGCCTACATGGTACTTTCTAAAGACAACTTTAAATATAAAGAAATTAATATGTCATTTCCTTCTAGGCACTATAAAAACAGCAGCCGAGGAGCTGGCTCCACACCATCTGTTCCCAGACTATTTTCCTTATTAATATTATCTTCACAGTGCTGCTGTTTGCCAGGATCTCTGGAAAACAAGTACCAGAGCCCCCCGCCCCCATCCACACAGACACTGTTCCAAGACCTCTAGGGGCTGCCGAAAGCCACAGATAGCACAAAGCCCTATAATTCAGTGTATTTTCCATCTTAACTAAGCATTTGGCGACAAATTCTGCACTCTGAGGTACAGCAACAAAACCAGTACAAATTCCTTTTTCCTTCTTTGCCCTCTGATACATCAAAAGTCTGTTCTTATATAATCTTAGCAATGTCAGCAGAAGCTTTGCCTTTTATCCCCTTAAGTCAAGAATTTACAGCTTTTCAATGGAATGTCTTCTCTCTGGTGTAGACTTTGAGACCATTATTAAGTCAAACAAGGGTCACTTGAAAACAAGCACTGTAGATCCAACACATAGCTAACAAATTAGATAGCTTAAGTGTCCAGTGTGTGGGTGGCAATCACAGCACGGGTTCACTGAGCACATGGCTGGCTAATATCTGGGTAAAACAGAGTAAAACAGACAGCACAAAATACTCAGAATGATAAAGAATTTTAAGCTTATAAATTATTTATTACTTAAATTTTTATCTAATATTTTTGAATCACCAATGGGTAATTGAAGCTTCCGATAGCAAAACTGTAAGTATATAGGAAGTACTATATTCATTTTGTAATAATTAACTTATCAAAACAGGATAACACACAGTCTAAATAGCAGGGTGTATTATGTAAATTGTCTTCATGGTAAATGCTAAAAATTACAGCACATGGGAGTATATGTGCCCCTAGCTGGCTGGGCTCAGGGCATTTCTGAAGCTTGCATGTGCCACATGATGAGGCACCAAAATCTTGAGACACAGCAGGGACACCAGTGTCACACAGCAGGGGTACCAGTGTCACACAGCAGGAGTACCAGCCTCACACAGCAGGGATACCAGTGTCAGGCTGAAAACCAAATACAAAAGGGACTCTTTATCATCCAATAAATCAAAACAAAACCAAAGTTTTGGTATTTGATTCTTGGAAAATGAATCATCTTGCACTCTCCTCTCTGAGATGCTACAATATTAATGGCTAAGAAAGAATATGAGGGAAAGATACAGACTTGAAAAAGAAACGAATAGATGGTGACATTGTAGACACGAGGCCTTTCTGGAAATGGAGGACAATGGTAGAGAGGAGGCTTGGTACAAAACTACATGTCACAGAAACTAAAGAAACAGGGTTTGTGTGTGACAAGGGACAGTGGATGTGGAACAGAACAACTGTGAGCTGAATGGAGGTGTTAAAGGCTGCCAGTGAGGAAGTGTGCATGATGGGAACATAGAAACCAAGATGGCCTCTGAGAGAAGAAGGTGCAAATGGTGACAGCTACTGCACAAACTAAAATCTGAGACAGAATGAACACATCTCATGAGCTGGCAGGCAGGGGAACTCCAGTGGCTTCCAGCGACTCTACCTTTTCTTTAACCATGTGATTCCCTATATGATGCTCAGTCACTAACCTCACAGCTGTATTTTAACAAATTATTTTTATTTCTGGTATGTACCAAGAGAGCAAAGACCTTCTTTAGTTTCCCAGTAAAGCAGATCCCACTACTGAACATCTTTTCGTGGGGATATTATGTTGTTTCTTAATACATGAGTTCAAACACAATCTATTAAAATGAGAATGATATATTTTGAACTTGAGGTCTCTTCTTTTCCCTCCCCTATCCTAATTGTTTCTTCAGAGTACATTGCAGGCCGAGTATCAGATGCTGGACAACTCACTTGCTGCATGGAAACTCCTGACACTTGCCATGACTCTGTGTGGATTCTTGTTATCTATACTGACAATCTGGAAAATGTGTCTGAAGCTACATCTCAAGACAGATGTTCTGTTTCCCTTCTTACTGAGACAAACTCCTAAATTTTAGCAATACTTGGACTGGGAACAATAGGAACATTTTCTAAAACCTGAAAAGAAAAGGTTTATAACCAGGTTAGTAGCTTTCTGAACAGACAGACATATTTTTATAGCAATGCACCTAAAACCTATGTAAGCTTCTGGGATTCCCCCAAGCTTTGATTCCATAAGTAGGAATATGACTCAAGCCTGGTGCCTCTTCCTGATCCATGTTAGAAGACCCTGGACAAAGCATTGACCCCAGTTGGAGAAGGGAAGGCTAATGTAGGGAACCCTGCTTCCTAGAACCAATTCCATGCAGGGACACCAGCTCTGCCCTTCAAGGATCACTGATAGATTACTGTAGGCACAGCATGGACAAGTCCAAGGTTAAAACCTATAGGGGGACAAGCTCCATAATATTATGATATTTAACCCCATTTCCATGGCAACCACTAAGGAGGACACATTCTCAGGCTTCATGCAGGGGAAGGAAAGATCTGTTCTTAGCTCATGTCTCTAGCTGCATATATAGAAGAGGATGGCCTAGTTGGCCATCATTGGGAAGAGAGGCCCCTTGGTCATGCAGACTTTATATGCCCCAATACAGGGGAACGCCAGGGCCAAGAAGTGGGAGTGGGTGAGTAGGGGAGCAGGGCCGAGAGGGGGGAGTTTATAGGGAACTTTCTGGATAACACTTGAAATGTAAATGAAGAAAATATCTAATAAAAGTTGGAAAAAAAAAAAAAACACTGAAGAGCATTTTTCTCAGTAGGCCTGAGGTAACAGAGCTGGCCAGCCACAGCCCCAACTGCTGGGATTGTCAGGGCTGAAATGACAGGCTAAGGGAAACCAACTCTGACCATCTGGCTAACCTGTGCTATCTCGATGTAGGATGAAAAATCCAGCAAAGCTGAGCCCAGAACCTCAGCTCAGAAGATGAAAACCTGATCACAGGACTTAGTGACCATAAGAGGATTTTCACTATGGTCCCTTCAACTTAAACATTATATATCTAAATTTAAACCAAAAAATGACAAGGTATACAAAAATCTAAAAACAGTTTCAACAAATTTAGCAACACCAAAAGCAGATTTCACATAGCAGGAGTGTTGGAATTAAAATAAATTGGACTTTAATAAAAACTAAGATTAACCTGCTAAGAGCTGCAATAAGTAAAATATGCAACATGCAAGAAGAGATGTGCAGCTGAAGCAGGTGACGGAGGGCAGGAAGTAACCAGAGGAGATATGCAGCTCAAGCATGGCAGTCGGGATCAAGGGATAACCAGGAACAAATGCTGGAAATCCAAACACATACTGTCATATGCCAGGTATTGGAACTTGCCTAGATTGTATATGTCTTAATAGTATCTTTTGTAGGAGAGAGGAAAAAAAGGCTGACTATTTACATTTGTTTGGGGAGGGGGCAGTGCAACTGCTATGACAGGCCAGCTTGAACAAATAAATTATTTTTCTCATTAAAAAAAAAAAAAAAAAAAAAAAAAAAAAAAACAGAAGAGCCGAGACGTGTGGGAAGGATAGCTGTGTGGCTCTAAATGTGCAGTGGGAACCTAGAAACAAGAGAGAAAGGAGAGGAGGGTGGAGCTGAGAATTTCCCTAAAGCAGTGTCAGGAAGCTTGGAGAGCTCATGCAGGAGCAATGCCAACAAAACTGTAGCTAGGAACAGCACTTACAGACTGAAGGAAAGTCAGAAAGAGAAAAGAGAGCCAAAGAAACTAGGAAGAAAATGCACTTTACCTGCAAAGAAAATAACATAACAATTACAGCCAATTCTCAGAAACTATGTAAGCACAGAGACAATGAAGTGAATGAAGGCATGAAGAGGCAGGTGGGGGAGGGTGTATTTGTAAAATTCACTAAGAAAAAATAAAACATTCTCAGGACAGAGAGAAACAAAGACATCGAGAGAATTTTGTTTCCAACAAATTTTTCTCCTCCCATGAAAGAGTTCCTTCAGCAGAAAGAAAATGGTTTGGAAATTCATATCCTAGTAAAACTAAGCATCAAAGAGAAGAAACTGGAGACAAAATAAAAGCTCTAATCATTGACTGAGCTAATCCCTTTCCACAGCCAACAAACAAACAAACAAACAAAAACAAAAAACAAAACCCCCAAAACAGCTTTATTTAAAATAAGAGCAGCAACGCATTTGAATGTGTCTGAATAAATTTATGAGATGACTGAAAATACAAAGGGTGGAGGAAAGATGAGGAATTGCTACTATGTATTCCCAGATGGAGGAAGGATGAGGAATTGTTACTATGTATTCCCAGATGGAGGAAGGATGAGGAATTGTTACTATGTATTCCCAGATGGAGGAGGGATGAGGAATTGTTACTATGTATTCCCAATGTCCATATTAGCTAGCTATTGTGTAAAATTAGTTACAAATGTACAATGCATGCTTCAGGATAAGCACTATCATAGAATTTCAATTCCCGCACAAACATCATGACCAAGATGCAAGTTGAGGAGGAAAGGGTTTATTCAGTTTACACTTCCCACATTACTGTTCATCACCAAAGGAAGCCAGGGCTGGAACTCAAACAGATCAGGAAGTAGGATCTGATGCAGAGGCCATTGAGGGATGTTCCTTACTGGCTTGCTCAGCCTGCTCTCTTATAGAACCAAGACTACCAGCCCAGGGATGGCACCACCCACAAGGGGCCCTCCCTGCTTGATCACTAATTGAGAAAATGCCTTACAGCTGGATCTTGTGGAGGCATTTCCTCAGCTAAGACTCCTTTCTCTGTGATAAGTCCACCTTGTGTCAAGTTGACACAAAACCAGCCAGTACAAGCACCAAAAGGCCAAAAGGAGTAAAGGCTTAAAATGAAAAGTAAAAGCTGATATTCTAAGAAAGGAGTGAAAATGGAATCATGTTTAATTAAAGCCACAGAAGCAAAAAATAAATAAATAAATAAATAAATAAATAAAAAACAAAAACTGAAACAAATAACAAATCCGAACAAAAAGCTACACCCATACTGTCTATAAGAAACCACATTTAGAATATATACCTATATGTGTGAGAAGTGGACTGTGACATGTATGTGAGGTTAGCACTGACCAGAACAGCACAGGAGCAGCACTATACATGGCAGACACAACGGATTTCAAAGCAAGAAAAGTTAGCAGAGCTAGATAAAGGCATTAGGTTGATTTTCTAAAAACAAATAAGTACTTTAACTGTGCACATGCCTACATGAGACAGAAAACTAAATGTTACCACAGAGAAAACAGATAAATTGTCATTATAGCTGGGGTCTTTAACATCCCACTAACAAAAATCCAGGAGAGAAAACATCAATAAGGACTCAGTTGAACCTAGTAATACCATTGACCAGGTAGATATCATTGATGCTTAAAGTCTGCTTCATCTGACCACAGCATCACACACATTTCTTCACAACTTGTATGGGACACTGACCAAGAGAGACAACATTTAGAACTATAAAACATTCTTTAACCAGTTTAAAAGAATTAAAAATTATATGATGCCTACTTTATATGCCACAGTGAGATTAAACCAGAAATCAATAACATAACTATAATCCAGAATAAATAACACACTTCACAGAAAAAAAGCTCCTAAGAAAATTTAGAATATCTTGAACTACATGAGAACTACAACATACTTATTAAAAGTTACAGAACACCATGACAGCCATGCACTGAGGGATATACTGAATGTAAATATTAGAAAATAATAAGGGGGCCAGGCGTGGTGGCGCACGCCTTTAATCCCAGCACTTGGGAGGCAGAGGCAGGCGAATTTCTGAGTTCGAGGCCAGCCTGGTCTACAAAGTGAGTTCCAGGACAGCCAGTCAATCTCAGCCTCCTCCTTAGAAACCTGAAAGGAGATAAAACTAGACCTAGCGTGAGTAAGTGGACAAAAGCAGAGAGGACCACAGTAGAACCAACAAGCCCAAAGGTAGACAATCAATGAGGGAAACCAGGGAAACTAATTTTAAGTGATGGATAAAACTGACAAGCTATTGACTAAGCTAAGAAAAATAAACACAAGAGAAAATACATTTTAATGAGACATCACTATAGATCCTGTGGATATTAAGAGACTAAGAAAGCAATACTACAAACAACTCTGTGATCGATAGGTTCAGTCTACAGTCCTTGCTCAAGGTCACAGAGAAAGAAACAGGAAATGTAACTAGACTTATATCTACTTTTTAAAATGGAATCAATTATTAATAATCTAAAACATAAGGCACCAGGTTCATATGGACACCAGAAAGTTCTAGTAAACATCCAAGAAAGACCTTACACTAATTCTCTATAATTCCTTTGCTAACCTAGCAACAGAGAATGCTTAGTTATTCATCATATGAGGCTAGTACTCAAAGCCAAAGGCCAGCATAGACAGAGACATCACAAGGAAAGAGAATACAGACCAATATACTTCATGAATGTGGATATAAAAGTGCTCAGCAAACATTAGTACATAACATTGCACATAAAGCATGATACATTATGACCAAGTAGGGTTTTTTGTAGCTATATTCAACATTTTAAAACCAGAGTAATACATCATGCCCATGAGCTTAAAAAAGAATTACATGATCTCATCAGTGAATGAAAAAAAAAAAATCATTTGACAAATCCAACACCCACCCATTGAGACAACAACAAAGAAACAACTCATCAGGCAGGAAGAAAAGGAACCTTAAGTGCGTAATAGCATCTACAAATAGCATCTACACTCAACCTGGAAATTTCCCATCGAGATCAAAAGAAAGCAAGGCTATCTCTTCTCACCAGTCTTTGCTGCATCAAACTGGATGTACCAGGTACTGCTATGAAAAGGCAAAGGCAAATGAAGGCAAGCGTGCTGGACAGTGGACAGTATCCAGGAAAGAGGCTCTTTGCTAGAGCCTTCCTGTGTGGTGAAGATTTCAGTGGCTTTCAGCCTATAGGCAGCAAGCAGCTGTGGCCTTCAATACGATAACCACAAAGAACTAAAACACGCCAACAGCTTGGGTAAACACGGTGGGAGACAGAAGCCAGTAAACCTTAAAGGAGCTCACAGCCCTGTGTTAACTTTGTGTGTGTGAAAACTAGTCACTTATTATAAACAAAATTCATAAAATATTAAATGACACAAGAGGCATATGCTACAGCCATACATGATGGTTATAAAACATTATTTCAAGTAATACTTTCATCAAATCACATGAAAAAAATCAGATTATATGTCAGTACTGAATGACAAATACTTTTAATTACAAAAATTCCTTTCTCTTTCTCTCAGATTTCTCTTTCTCTCAATAAGGTTACTACCTAATTTCCTCTCCTGGTACTAACATATAATCTGATTTGGGTTTTTTTTTTTCATTATTTGAGACAAGTTCTCATAGAGCCCAGGCTGACCTTGACCCAGGTATGTGGCTTAGGATAATCCTCCTGCACCAATCTCTGGAGTGTTAAAATTATAGGCACTGCGCTCAGATACATGTGCTTTTAAATGCCTTAAGATTTCATCAAAATAAACTCTGATCATCTTTTACAAGTACCACAAGACAGTATGAACTGCTGAGGCCAAGCTTACAATGGAAGATATCATGAACTGGAGAGTCCCTGCTCACAAGGGAGACTGTATGAATTGGAGAGGTGCTCCCTGCTCACACTGGGAGATGGTGGGAACTGGAGAGGCCCTCCCTGTTCACACTGGGAGATAGTGGGAACTGGAGAGGCCCTGCTCACACTGGGAGACAAAATAAACTGGAGAGGTCTTGCTCACACAGGAGACTATGACCTAGAGAGACCCTGCTCACACTAGGAGAAGACTGTACCTGAGGAGCTGCTGGGTTGAAGGCCACTTCAGTAATTGTATCTGTGTGTCCTGCAAGACGGTGCAGAAAGCTGCTGGAGCCCAGTTCATACACATAAGCCTAGGAGAGAAGACAAGCAGATGTTCTGAGGTGACAGGACTGGTGACCAGCTCCAAACTATGGCTCAACTATGCTCCGTGGCTGACCCAGAATACAGTGACATCTGACAAGACTGACATGGTGCTAGCCAAGTGACAGAACTTAGTCACAAATCTCCTCTCACCTCTAAATGTAGGCATATCCTCTATTTCCTGTCATAAGCCCCGCCATCTCAGCGCCTGCTGTAAGGTTCTGATGGGCAAGGATATAGACTTCATGTGATGTGGGGTAAGAGGTGATGTCACCGGCTGCATGTGTTGCTACAGAATCCATGGTTCTTACCCATTGATCCCTCTGATCTCACCTCAGGCATTTAGTCCCAGGGTAAGCGCTGCCCACCATTCAGTTCTGTAACCTAAATGCACACACTCTCTACTTCCTGTCAGAAGCCCCTGTGAACCCCTCTGAATAGTGTGAAGCAAGTACTCTTATTTGATGACTGATACTTAGGAAGGTACACAGCCTTTGCATGCCAACCATTCTTTAAAGTTCCACATTATAGGAAAAGATGCCACATTGTCTCTGTCTTTAGTCTGAGAGAACTGGGTACCTTCAAGTTAGAATGTAAGTACTTTGGGGTTTTCTGCCCTTGACTGAGAAGTATCTCTATCAGAATCAGCTGTACTTCCCATGTGTAGTAGTTACTTCTCTGTTGATGTGATAAAATATAACCAAAGCAGCTTAAGGAAAAGTTTATTTTAGCTTAGAGCTACAGGCCACATGGTAGAGAAGGCACAGAAGCAGGTAACAAAAACGAGAACTGACTGTTTACATATTCACACACACACACAGGAAGTAGAGAGAGAATCTCAAGTGGGGTGATGCTGTAAACTTTCCCAGCTTTCCCCAGTTACATATTAGCAAGGCATTATTTGCTAAGGTTCAACCTTCCCAAACAGTGCCATCAACTAAGACCCAGGGGTTCAAACGCATAAGTCCATGGAGAGAGTTTTCATTCCAACTAACATTCCACGTGTATGGTATGCATCAAGAGTTCCTGATGATGCTTCATTTGAAGGACAAAATCTGGTAGAGTAGTCTATCCTATTGGGATATGGTGGGTGTGTCAAAGGCACTCTCTAAAAGTCTGCTGCTAATAAAAGAAACAGCCATTTAACAAGTATCACCTTGGAACTAACTGTTCTCCTGTTCCTGTTTTATACCTGAAAAAGCTCTTCAGGTATAAACTTCCTAGTGGCTCTATCAGTAGCTACATGGTGGTTCTGAAGTCAAGTCTACAAATGGAGTTTTTCTACATTTTAAAGCAAAGTACAGAAATAAAATATCTGTTTTTCTTGTTTGGAAAGTACACTTTTCCTCATCTCTGTGTATCTTAGGCAGCTGCTGCTTCAGGTCTGACACAGCCACGCCAAGCCAGCATCGTTTGGGGCAGGGCCCCTACCTCCCCCTGCCGGTGGGTACTTGTATCTTCACAAGTGTGACAATGTTGCCATAAGCACCGAGATACAATGATCTCTTTGAGCTGCTGATTCCAATTCTTTGAAAAAAAGGCCCAGGAGTGACATTGCTGAATAACAGGATAGATTTGGAGGGAGGACTGTGCTTTGGTTTTGTTTTTGTTTTTTGAGGGCATACCATACTGTCTGCATACATCTCCGGCAACAATATGTAAGATTCCAATATTCTACAGCCTCACCCGCATATGTCATCACCCATCTATATGAAGTATTTTATTTTTAGTTGTGTATGTGTACACATCTGTCGAGAGATAGATGCACATGAGTGAAGATGCTCACGGAGGCCAGAACAGAATGTCCACATACCCTAGGACGGAAGTAACAGGCCAGAACAGAATGTCCACATACCCTAGGACGGAAGTAACAGGCAGTTGGGCATCAGCCATCATAGCTGCTAGGAACCAAGAAGAGCCCACACACTTAACAGCTGAGCCTCTTCTCCAGCCCATCTACCCTTTGTCCTTTTGATTGTTAAGAAGGTCTGAGCCACCTCTCCAGACCTGCCCCTGGTCTTTTTGACGTGTGTCAAGTGGTGTCTCCTAGTAGTTCTGTTTGCTTTTCCTTTGTATTGATGGCATAGCCCTTCTGCATATACCTGATGACCATACAGAGAAGTATCTATTCAAGCCACTTTTGGGCCACCAGTCTTTGACATTTGCCTAAATCCCTTCCTTCATTTAAGATTTCAAACAATTCTCTACCTCTACCACTCATCTCTACTTGTCCAGGATTCTTTACCTCTACCACTCATCCCTGCTTGTCCAGAACTCTCTGAAAGACAGCTTTCCATCAGCAAGTAGGATACCTGGCTAAGGACATATAGTCCACAGTAAAGACCAGACGAATGTCACTCCTGCCCTTAAAAAGAAGTAAGCCTTGGCATGGGGACTGTGCCGTCATTGTCCTGCAGACCAACCTGGTTTAGTGTGCTGGTTCTATTTTGTCTTTGTCTATTAGTTTTGTGGTTCTAGCTATTATCTTAGGCATACAGATTTTTTTAAGCAACATGTCTTAAAAATCAGCTGTAGTTCTTTCTTTGACCCCTACCTACTCCTCCCCTGGCCAGTGTCCTTTGATGGTGTCTCTTTTTTCTAAGATTTATTTATTATGAGTACATTGTTGCTATCTTCAGACACACTAGAAGAGGGCATCATATCTCATTACAAGTGGTTGTGAGCCACCATGTGGTTGTTGGGAATTGAACTCAGGACTTCTGGAAGAGCAGTCAGTGCTCTTAACCACTGAGCCATCTCTCCAGCCCTTGATGCTGTCTCGATGGCTTCTATGTCCAGCCTACCTTCCTGCTTCTCTATTATGACTTCCCTATGTGACCAGGATACCCTTCTGCTTCTCTCCTATAGCCTCATCATATGGCTTCTTTCGTGGCCTTGTTCTTGTTCTATGACCTCACTGTGTGTCCATAACACCCTCATACTTTTTCCTATCATTTGGCTCCTGTATCCAAGGATTTGAAGGTTGATTCTCAACCTTCCTAATGCTATGACCCTTTAATATGGTTCTTCATGTTGTGGTGACCCCTTAACCACAAATTATTTTGTTACTACTTCATAACTGTAATTTTGCTAGTTATGAACTGTAACACAACTACTTGATATGCAAGATATCTGATATATGATCCCCAAAAGACTTTCAACCTACAGGTTTAGAATTGCTGCTCTAAGTGCTGTCTGAAACAGCAGAGCAATCATCATCACGTTCATTCTAACGTGATAAGGGAATAGCCAGAGCACTGTGTCTCTTCCTTTTTGTGACAGTGGAACACTGTGGTGCTTAAATGCCAAACACTCATTTCTGTAAAAGCCACAGCGCTATGATATAAAACACCCACATGAAGTCAACCAGTGACCTTCTCAGAAAAAAAAACATTTGCTTATGTTTCTTTAATGCAAAGTGTCAGTCACAAAGGGTTTGTAAAAAATGATGGTAGACTCAAACAAAAGTATAGTCAATGATGCATAAGTCTTCAAAGCTTCCTAGTAAAGTTTGCCATTGTTCTGAAAATAGTTTGGCTGTATTCCAGAGAAACTAACGAACGTGGATAAAGTGCCTGTTACTTATGTCTTGTCTTTTCTAAGCTGTTCTTTTTCTCTCTATGATTTCAGTGATCATTGATCTTAATTTGCATCTCCTCAAGAGGAAATGCATGTACCTTGCCATCCTGATGTCCTGTCCTGCTTGTTGACAGTAGTCTCTTTCTTCTCCCATGGAAGCCTGAGAGCATTTTGGAGACTATGTTGAGGGGCTGGGTTAGAACAAGGAATGCTGGCACCACACTCCCCTGCACCAGCACCTTATAAGCTTCCCTCAGCTCAGACGCAGGCTCTTGCTTAGGTACTACCATCTTTGTGCCTCACGTGACTCTCAATATGGAACTTCATGAGGACACTTTATAAAAGACAAGTGACCTTTCAGATAAAGCCATTTGAGGCACACAGTGGAGAAGCAGGGAGGGGCAGCATAGTTTCTAGCCAAGGAGTGTCAAGGTCTCCTGAGAGAGCTGGCCTCCTCTGTGGGCTTAGCCTCCAGGTATGTAGCAATGTGTTGCACAGTCCCTTGACACTATAAGATCTCTGAGTTCCGAATCTGCAGGAGATATGGATCTGGCAAAGAGGAAAGGTGGAGAGAAAGAGAGGCAACTGCACAGAGAGAAGCATGCATTTCTCTAAGAGACAGGGAACGCCTTGTTACACATGAGCTGCACTGGAGTGTAACACTTGCTACTGTTACCTTGTCACTCCTACACCACACATTACAGTCGTTCATGGAGCACGTACCCATGTCTGGGATGACTAATACATGAAGAAATGAGTGACACATGTGAGAGTGTGTTGTGACTAAGTAAAACTGAGCTGTTTGCAATCACAGCTTACTATTATGGACTTCTAATGCTGGATAACCGTCTTCAAATACTGTCAGACATGAAACAGATTTTTATCCCAGTACTCAATGGGGCTCAAGGTCTTTTTGATACCACCACCTAAAAACCCCACAGAGCAGGCACACATACATACATGTCTGTCCTCTGCACCACAAGCCATGAGCCTTCCACAAGGACTAAAAGCAACTCCACAAGGGTAAGAGCGGTTTGGATGCCCCTCAAAGCAGCGCACACACCTGCAAGGGGACAGAGAAACAGCTTGGCAGAAAGTGTTTGCTACAGCTTAAGACAAATTCAAAGATACCAACACATTTCCCTTTACAAAATCAACAAGCTATTATCAATAAAACCAAAGCTTTCTCGGATGTCTATGTGTGTGCTGAGACTCAAACCCATTGCTTTTTCCTTCCTAGACACTCTAACACTGACTACAGCCTTGAAAAAAAACTCATATTGAGAATTATTAAATGGTATAGAATTAAGGGGGTCTTTAAAATAATTTAAACTTTTTTTTCAAAAATAATAAAATCCCACAGATGACAAAACTAAGAGTGAATGCACCTTTATATAGGAGAAATGTTAAATAAGCATTTTCTGGATATTATAAATTTTTCAAATCGATTTTATAAAATCCCAAATTATATAGAGAAACCGCCCACAGCTTTAGGGGAGGTGTAGAACTCTAATAAGAGGACTGAGTACCTCCAAGTTACCAAGTACCACATAAACCCCATCACGGAGACAAGTTAATGGGTTTATGCAACTTTATTTATGCAAGGTGGGGCTTGTATATTTCTTCTATTGACCAAGAACAAGGCAAGCATACTGCTCATGTTTCCTTATGACTATCTGTGTACTATGAACATATATTAACATTTGTCAGTTTTGTTGTATTCCATGTGCTCTATACAGCAATGGCCTACAATATTGTAATTATCAGAAGATAAAGGCTAATGCTTAAATAGAAATGTCTTCAGAAGAGGGAGATCAAGCAGCCTAAGGGAAAGTACCATCAGTGTAGTTCCAAAGGGAGCTACGTGAGCCCAGTGCAGGTGTCCAGTGGAAGCAAGACATGTGAGACAGGAATCCGTGTCTGGGATGGCTGTAGCTATAGTGTAATCGCCACCTCTCACATCTCTGACTCTCAGAAGCTGCATGTGGTGGCCCTCAGAGGACAGACTAGCACCCAGGCTCCACCATCTCAAGGTGACTGCGTCAAATCCGTCTAGGACGCAGTCTTCTCCAGAGCTTAGAGACTAGTCACAGCCTTGTGTTATCTGTAACAAGGGTCAGGATGCATCCCCAGATCTGCTCCAATTTCCCTCAGGACAGTGCTGTGATGCAGGCTGGCCTTACCTCAGGTTCCTCAAGTCCCACAGTCGAATCCCATCACCAACAGCTGCAGTCAGGAAAAGATTATACGCCAGGGAATGCTGGGCTACAAAGGAGGATCCCTGTAATCAGATAGGGAAAATCAAAAGGTAAGAGCTTTCTGAACATTTTACCTACTTAATTTGGAAGGGGACCCATACCACAGTGCATGTATAGACAGCCCTCTGATACCTTGCAGGAGTTGGTTCTCTTTTTCCACCATGCAGGGCCTTGGGATCAAACTCACATCATCCTCAGGCACCTTTACCTGTTAAGCCATCTCACAGACCCTAAGATAAACTTGTAAAGAGTAATAACACCTAACAATACTGGAATCTAAACGCAGAGGTCAACCTAACCTTTCTGAAATTGATGGCTTTAGAGTAGGACTTTAACCTGCACAACAGCCTAGGTAGAGAACAGAGTGCACATGCACCAAGGTCGATGCCAAGGGTCTTAGCCTACGTAAGTGTGCTCTGTGACTGATGATGTCATTCTCACAATACACCCCAGGATAACTAAGCAAGTACACTCTAACCTGAATATGGACTGCGTGCTTACCACACTCAGTGCCACTGAGAGCCACAGAACTAGAAAACAGCAACAGATAAAAGACTAAGATATTTGCACACCATCATATTTACACACCAGTAAATTTGCACACAAGCATGTCTATACACCAGCATGTTTTCTCACCAGCATGTTTGCACACCAGCATGTTTTCTCGCCAACATGTTTGCAAAACAGTACATATTGATCATAATCTTTATTCAATAAAGTATCTGGATGCCACCCATGGCACAATGAGCACTGAGCCATTTGCAGTTGTCATATGTCAAGAACACTGAGCTGCACCTTGGCAATCAAAAGCAGGACTATGTACCACAGGGCTCGGCTAGTCACTAGGAGTAACGACTCAGCAAGTCCAGGCATTGATATTTGATGACTCTGGTGATCTCCCAGAAGAAAGATGGCTGTGTAAAACAACTGAGCACCACCAGAGAAGCCATTTAGCTCAAAACATTCCTCAAACACACTGTAATTCATAAGACTACTTGAAATACTATAACTAAATATAAGATGGACCTAGAAGTCATTCTTCATTTACAAACAGGAAATTAAGGCTTACAGTAGGTTCAGTGGTAACAAGCCACACTCTAAGGATTAACTGTGCCAGATGCATTCGCACACTTCTTTAGCTCTTCATCCTTTTAGAAAACAAACCACTCAGTCCCCATTTATAGTCAAGAAATCTGATACACAGTGGTAGCATAGCTGTGACGCTCACTTTAGTTAAACCTAGAGTTATCCCGCAGCAAAACTTCAACTGAAGGATTGCCCAGAACAGACTGTCCTGTGACATGCCTTGGTTGTTCATTGGTATAGGAGCGCCCAGCTTGCTGTAGACAGTACTATTCACAGGGCATGTAGTCCTGGGCTATGTAAGAAAACTGGCTAAGCATGAGAGTGCCTACATTCCACTAAGAAATACTTACCCATGGTTTCTACTGACTTTCTTGGCTGATTTAATGAGTTTCCTGGACAAGAGGAAGGCTGTGTGTACTAAGCAGGCCTGCCTTCAGGTTCACCCAGGAGTTCCTGCCTTCAGGTTCACCCACGAGTTCCTGCCTTCAGGTTCACCCAGGAGTTCCTGCCTTCAGGTTCACCCACGAGTTCCTGCCTTCAGGTTCACCCACGAGTTCCTGCCTTCAGGTTCACCCACGAGTTCCTGCCTTCAGGTTCACCCACAAGTTCCTGCCTTCTCTCAATGATGGACAGTGTCTGGAAGTATAAGCCAAATAAATCTTTTCTTCCCCTAAGTTGTTAATGTCAGTATTTTATCCATAGCAACATTAAGGAAACTAGAATACTTGTTAAGTGTTCTTAGAATAATTTTTAAATAAAGAAGAAATGTCTGATATAATTCTAAGATATCAATAAACATTAAGACAATATTTTCAATCTAAAAATAAACCTAGATCAGGGGAGTTCTTATAAATATAGAAGAACAGTGAATTAAACCCTACTTGTCCAGCTTAACACTGGATGACATCCTTAGAACTTGGCTGTAGATGGTACATGGGAACACTCAAGAGAGGCCTCACTGGCCCTGACTGGAGTGACCACTTTAAGTCTTATGCTTCACAGAGTGAGAAATGGCCTACTTTATACTTGGTGAAATGTAATATTTGGGTCAAGTGTGACCTAGATGTGTCTGTGTTTGGGCTTGAAGGGCTTCATAAACCACAGCACCCACATGGCTGTGGTGAGTCTGGCTGCTCTGATGTACTCTGTGTCCATGTATGAAAATTTAAGAGGCATCTTCAGAAAACAAGCCACTAAATATGGTGCCAGCCTCAGTGACCTCATACTCTCTCCCCACATTCCATCGCATTCCATAATATGTTTACTTTCGGGAAGTTAAACCAGTTATTTCCCCATTAAAAATTTAAAAAGAACTGTTTTTCCTAACATAACACCTCCCATTTAAGAGCACACTACAGAGGCTGTCCACGAGGCTACATGGGTAGGCACTTGAACACACAGCAGTCACTGCACAGAAGCAGGCAATAGCCCTTCAAGCCTCAGGCAGACATATTCCATGGGAAGATTCCTCAGAGAAAAGCATGCCTTGAGCCATCACCCAGGAAGGGAACAAGCCAGGCCATGCTTCTTCACACCCTTGAAGGCTTGCAGGCCTGCCCTATAATATGGGGCAGCATCACCAAGTCCTCTCAGAACCACTTCGACACTGATGCAGACACAACCCTATTTCAGAGCCTGCCACTGTCCCAGTGTCCTATGAAAAAAAAAAAGTCATCTTCAGGCTTTATCTACTATCTGACAACACACTGAATCCAGAGTCTACTGCCTGCCTGGCCAGCACTGGCTCTGCCTGTAGGCAACAACAGGGTTCCCTAACTCTGTGCACAACCTATAGTCTGCTGTCCCTATCTCAGCCCTGTCATAAGAGCCATGGCGGACTTGTGAGCAGAGGATGTGTCTTCTGAGGAGGGGCTACACAAAGTTCTTAGCTGCTAAAGGAGGGGTAAGCACACTGATTTGGTGTGTCCCGGGAGACTTGAAGCAGGGCTGGTTCAGCTCCTGCTGAACCCTCTTAGCTTGGAGGAGGCAGCGAAGCTTAGCTGGGAGGTTGGGGGTAGGGTAGGCCTGTGAAACTACCCAAGGAAAGAGAGCCAGGCCAGTGGATACTGCAAAAGTCAAAACGATGCTAATTCTCTGTATAGGAAACGAAACCCTGAGTTCCACTGTTGGTGGAGGAATGAGCTGCTTCTGCCAGAGTGCAGAGCACTTATTGTGGGACAGCAGGAAGCTGAGAGCAGGATTCCTTGTCCCACAGCACAGCAGGTAAGCCACCAGCAGGACCACATGCATCATCCACTCCTCTCCCTTCCTGGCATGCCATGCTCCTGTCACTGGCAGAGCAAAAAGGCATCTCATGAGGTTACTCCAGCACCCCAGAGCACTCCACAGAAAGCAAACAGTGGCTAAGAAGCAACCAGGTAACAGCAGGTCCAGGCCTCCAGGGGAAACCCAGTAATCCCACATACATTCCCACTCAGCAGTGACAGCTCTGCTCCACCTCAAGGGGCAGCATCCTGTGCAAACAACAAGCTCAGACTCCACCCCAAAGAGAGAGACACAAAGTTCAGTCACCCTCTTAGCTACACCGCACTCCCTCAAACATCCTTGCTACTAGTGTCTAATAGCTGAGGCAAACTAAGAGCTGGTGCAAACCTCAAGCTCATACACGATGCCTGAGAGCTGTTCCATAGCTGCTACAAGCCTCAAGCTCATACACAATGCCCGAGAGCTGGTCCATAGCTGCTACAAGCCTCAAGCTCATACATGATGCCTGAGAGCTGGTCCATAGCTGCTACAAGCCTCAAGCTCATACACGATACCTGAGAGCTGGTCCATAGCTGCTACAAACCTCAAGCTCATACACAATGCCTGAGAGCTGGTCCATAGCTGCTACAGACCTCAAGCTCATACGCAATACCTGAGAGCTGGTCCATAGCTGCTACAAGCCTCAAGCTCATACGCGATGCCTGAACCTGTTCACACTCCAACTCTGCAATGGCTGCCGCCATCCCCAGAGTAAATTTCAAGGTCCTGATCAGGTTCCACCATCCCAGAGAATGTTTCTGTTCCAGTCAGTATCTATTGTTCATTCCTCCCTTTGCTTCACCACCAGAACATAACACCCACTGTCTACTTCCTGCACTCTGGTCCTCTGGACATACTCCTGGTACCTCCCTACTTTCTCTACTCTTTGTCCACATGTGTTTAATCCAACAGACACTGAGTCTGGGTGATTATACACTCTTCTGATGAGATTATGAGTTCCTCTGCCACAAGAACCTTGCTTGCTTTATATGTATCTGTACAGGGAGAATAACAATCAGAGAACCTTCCTATAGGTATTTTAAGTTAGTAAGCAGTGTGCAAACATAGATATTCAGAAACATGCATGGCTATATGTATCCACAGATACAAAGCAATGTTAAGGTGGAGGAGATGATATAAGCACTCAGACATTTAACCAAGCTTCTAGGAGTGGATACTAAACTAAGAGTTCATCACAAAGACAGATGCAACTGCCTTCCCACTCCATTTGATGGAATTTAAACATTTGATGAATTCTCTCTCTCTCTCTTTTTTTTTTTTTTTTTTTTTGAGACAGGGTTTCTCTGTATAGCCTTGGCTGTCCTGGAACTCACTTTGTAGACCAGGCTGGCCTCGAACTCAGAAATCCGCCTGCCTCTGCCTCCCAAGTGCTGGGATTAAAGGCGTGCGCCACCACGCCTGGCATGATGAATTCTTTAAAGAGAGACAAGACCATTTTAAACACAAGATTGAAATAAAATCTAATCTCATCAAAGATGAATTACTGAAAATGTTTACGTCAGCTAGCACTTACTTTTGTCTCAGCTAAAGAAGAGGGAGCTCTTAAGGAAGACAGATCCATCTGAAGCAATGTTGTACTCATGCTTCACAATTGCACACATGCAAATATGTCCACCCCAAAGCCGTCCACTTCCTCCTGACCCTTCCCAATGGTCCCTTCCTCCTTCGTGCTCTTGCTCTTCATGCCCACGAGGTTGGATTAGTGCTGCCTGTGCTGTGTGCGTGGTTATGGGGCATCCTTCAGAGCCTGGGCAGCTATCAGGAGCTACAACCCCACAGACAAGTCACTAGCCCCTCCTTCCAGCAGCCACTGAGGGCTAATAGCTCCTCACCCTGAGTAGAGCCTTACATGTCCCTGTCCCATCCATGCTGGAGTATATAGTAACTGGCTTGATCTTATGCAGGTAGCCATAGCTGCTATAAGCAGTGGCCATGTCACGTTCAGAGCACAGCATTTCACAACACAACCTGCCATCCTCTGAGCCTGTGGGGCAGGAGGAGAAAGATTTGTTCTAGATGTCCTACTTAGGGGTTAGCACTCAACTGTCTCTTGCTCTCAGCACTTTAACAAACCACAAGTCTGCACTGACAGTAGCCCAAACACATACATGCATCACATATATACATACACAAAAGGAAGCTTCTCTGACCAAGGTTTAGAACATCATTAATCTATATACAAACATAAATATTTGAAGGCAGCTCAACAACATGTTCATTTAACAAAATGCCCTGCTAGTTTCCCCTTTCCCCCAGGGCCTATTACATTCTGAGTCATGGGCTCTGTGACCAGGTTTACAAGACCCGGACTCAATTCCTTCCTCAAATCCAACCAGAAAGCAGTTGGTCACTCCCATAGCAATGCTACTATTACTGTACCAGGTAATACATCTTATCCAGTGGGTGAGTATTATAATGTGCAGGGTTCACTACTAGATATGTGGTCTATATAGCACTGTCTTAATCAGGGTTTTTATTCCTGGACAAAAGATCATGACCAAGAAGCAGTTGGGGAGGAAAGGGTTTATTCAGCTTACACTTCCATACTGCTGTTCATTATCAAAGGAAGTCAGGACTGGAACTCAAGCAGGTCAGAAGGCAGGAGCTGATGCAGAGACCATGGAGGGATGTTCTTTACTGGCTTGCTTCTCCTGGCTTGCTCAGCCTGCTCTCTTATAGAACCCAAGACTGCCAGCCCAGAGATGGTCCCACCCACAAGGGGCCCTCCCCTTTGGATCACTAATTGAGAAAATGCCTTACAGCTGGATCTCATGGAGGCATTTCCTCAACTGAAGCTCCTTTCTCTGTGATAACCTCAGCTGTGTCAAGTTGACACAAAACTAGCCAGTACAAGCACCTAACTATGATAGCTAGCCAGTAGGAGGGAAGTTAGTTTCCAGGATAGTTCCACCTTGATTTATCAATGTCCTACAGTCATAGTATATTTATCAATGTCCTACAGTCATAGTGTATTTATCAATGTCCGACAGTCATAGTGTATTTATCAATGTCCTACAGTCATAGTGTGTAGTGTCTTCAGCAGTGGTCTCACTGTCTAGCTATGGTGGGAAGTCAAAAGCAATGGCAACAGCCTGGTTATTTGGGGGCCTCTGAGGCCTTTTGGCCAGTAACTCATGCAGAAGCATCCCAACTCTAGCACTGAAAGACTACAAATTCCAGGCAACACTGAGTTACTTAATGAGATACTGTCTCAAATATAAAATCACATCTTTAGTCAAAAACAAAACAAACAAACAAATGACAGGAAAATGGCTCAGTGGTAAGGACACTGGCCTTGCAAGCTTCACTCACTGAGTTCAGATCTCGGGAGCCCGTGAACTGGGTGCTGAGTTCAGATCTCGGGAGCCTGTGAACTGGGTGCTGAGTTCAGATCTCGGGAGCCTGTGAACTGGGTGCTGAGTTCAGATCTCAGGAGCCTGTGAACTGGATGTGGGAAACTTGCCTGTAATCTCCCACAATGAGATGGAGTCAGATCTCCTGGAAGCTTGCAGGCCAGCTAGCCTGAAGTGCAGAGTGCAATGGCAAATAGCAGAGAGGCCATGCATCAAGTAAGATGGAAGTCGAAGACTGCCACTTAAGGGTTTCCTCTAACCACATGTGTGTTGTGGGATGTGTCTAGAGCTAGCCCCATGCACCAGGTGATCACATTTGCTCCGTCTCTCAGCTTGCCAACTTGCCATCCCTGCTAGGTCACATGGCTCCCACCAGGCCATCTCTCAGATGGGGCCCCAAAGTTCCTCTCACTTTCACACAACACCCCATGCACCCCTGGTTAGCCATCTCAACACCTAATTACCCAGTAGAATAAAGACTCTTAATGCTTAACTAGCCAATCAAATTTATGTATCAATAATAACACAATTTACAAGATGCCAATACAAAAATGTACCTCCCTATTCTAACCTTTTGATAACACCATGTCAGCCTCCATTCTGCTTCTCCCTCTCCTCCTCAGACCTCTCTCTCTCTGTTTCCTCAACTCCTTGCTCCACCTCCCTTCTCCTGCCCAATCACAAGCCTCCCACTGCCCTAATGTGATTGGACAGGGAAAATCCTGCAACACATGTGTATCATGGTACATGCATACACTCACACTCAAACACACACATCTTTTTAAAATCAGCATTTTTCACGTCTTAGATGTTCTTTTAGGTAATGACTACCCTTGTTGGTTGTTTTTGTTACTATTTGGTTTTGTCTTGTCATCTTGACACAAACTAGATTTAGCTGGGAAGAGAAGCCTCAGCTAAGACAATGCTTCCATCAGAGACAAGTCTGTGGGGAATGATTTGATTAATGATTAATATGCGATGGCCCGGCCCCTATGGGTGGTGCCACTCCTAGACAGGTAACTCTGAGTTGTATACACATTAGGCTAAGCAAGGAGAAGCAAACAGTAAACAGCACTCTTTCACAACTCCTGCATCGGTTTCTGTCTCCAGGCCCCTATCTTAGTTCCTGCCCTGGTTTCCCTCCGTGATGGGACTATAAACTATAAGCTGAAATAAACCCTTTCCTCTCCAAGTTTTTTCTGGTTAAGCTATTTTATCACAGCAATAGAAACCTAAGAGAGTACTTAGTCCATTAGACTGTTAACCTCAGCCTCTAATGCATCCGAGCACGTCTTTAAAACCCACAATATGTCAAAGAGGAGAACTGTATCCGACAGCTCAGGGACACGCTGTGACTCAGAGACTGTCCCAGCCTGCAGTGTATGTGACTGTTGATCATCCCCACCGTCACATGGGCATCCAGACTGACCCCAGCTCACGTGAAGATGCACTGCTAGCCACAGATATATACACGGGTTCATAATTAGTCGAAGACAACCAACAAAAAGTGCCATGCAATGCTGTCAAGACGTCTGCAGGGCTGGAGACATGGCCTACACACGGCTCTTATAGAGGACCCGAGTTTGGTTCCAGTCACCCATATAGAGGAACCTTTAAGCTCCTTTAACTCCAGCTCCAGGAGAATTCAATACCTCTGGCCTCCAAGGACACTGGCACCCACACAGATATACACAAACACACATAATTTAAAAACACTAAAATATAATGAATCTTTGAAATCTCTATAACTACAGAAGAAAGTTTAGCATAGTTTGATAATCAGAAAAAGCTAATATTGGATTTGGCAATAGTTACAAAATTGCATCATACTACATTTATAATTGTTAAACACTTTAAGCTCAAAGTTTTTAACTAATATGTATACTATCTACCAACTCACTTTATTTTGACAAATTCGATGAACAGGCCGGGAATGGACTTCAGCAAGCACTGCAGCGCTGCAGCCAGCATTGAGGTCAAAAACTTCCACAGTCCGGTTCCGGCCAGCTGTGAGGATGATGTCTGCAGAAATCAGTCAAGGGTCCTCTCAGCAGTCTCGGGACCCTATGAGCACACACACGGACCCTCACAAGTCTCGGGACCCTATGAGCACACACACGGACCCTCACAAGTCTCGGGACCCTATGAGCACACACACGGACCCTCACAAGTCTCGGGACCCTATGAGCACACACACGGACCCTCACAAGTCTCAGGAATGGACTAAAGAATTTCTGAAGTTCCAGAGAAAATACTCAGCACAACTCTACCACACCTGCCTCCCAGCTCGGGCAGGAGCAGAAGAGGCAGCAGAGCTCACGGGGAGTGGGAGAGCACATGGTACAAGACAGAGTGGAGACGCCCACCAGTGACTGAAATTCATAGTATAAGCTACAGATGAAACGACAGAGCCCAGCTGCGTGAGGCCCTGCACAGCCCTCTATGGCTTTCATCAGTGCAGCCACACACACAGCACTATGCCCCGTCACACGACCACTGCTAGGAGTTTTGCCAGTCCAGTCCATGTAATCCAAGGATGCCTATCACAAGTGTGACGGGTTATACTAACTGACAATGCATGACTCAGTAAATAGAGACAAGTCTTAGGAGCTTGTCCTGCTATCTCATTGTCCAAACTGTTCTTCCTTGAGAGAGCCTCTAACTATTAAGATAGTTACAAAAGGGTCCTCTATTACTCCACCTACAATTACTGCAAAAGATCCCACATTCCTCAAGGAGAACCATTCATCTGACCTTTATGTCCAGCATGACACCTGGGGCTTCTCAAATACCCAGAAAGGGCTTTGCCAAAAATCCAAGCTCAGTGCAAGGCACATCAACAGACTGAGAGGAAGGATACGGGAATAAAAGTCGTTCACCGCTGACAGGCTGGTTATGTCTGCCCCACTGGTCATTGGCAGCCTGAAAATAGGCTTATAGCTGCTTTTTGGTTTATACCTGGAAGAAAGGGAAAAGGAAAGAAATGACCTATGTTTTTACTTCTGACTACATCTAAACATTCTACATTTAAAATCATAAAAATGAAAATAAGGTTTTGCATCGTGTAATCATGTTATAATGCTAAGGGAATTAGAGAAGCAACATAGCTTCTGGGATAGGCCCCATTTCGGGCCATCATCTTCAGTCAGGAAGCAGATCTGAGCTCCAGACCCCTGAGCTCCTTCCCAGCCAGAGGAGAGCTGGCTGCAGAGAGTGCTCTGACCACTGAGACTCAGGAGAGAGCTGGACTCCCAGGAGTGCTGACAGAGGCTAACAGAATCACAGAAGGAACAAGCTCCAGCCAGAGACAGCTATAACAACTAACGCCAGAGATTACCAGATGGAGAAAGGCAAACCTAAGAATCTTACCAACAGAAACCAAGACCGCTCACCATCATCAGAACCCAGCACTCCCACCTCAGCGTGTCCTGGATACCCCAACACACCCGAAAAGCAAGACTCAGATTTAAAATCATATCTCATGATGGTGGTAGAGGATTTTAAGAAGGGCATTAATAACTCAAAGAAATACAGGAGAACACTGCGAAACAGGTGGAAGCCCTTAAAGAATTACAGGAAAACACTGCTAAACAAGTAGAAGTCCTTAAAGAAGAAACACAAAAATCCCATAAAGAATTACAGGAAAACATAACTAAACAGGTGATAGAATTGAACAAAACCATCCAAGATCTAAAAAGGGAAGTAGAAACAATAAAGAAAGGATGGACCACCCAGAGACTGTCCCACCCGGGGATCCATCCCATAATCAGCCACCAAATGCAGACACTATTGCATATGCCACCAAGATTTTGCTGAAAGGACCCTGATATGGCTGTCTCGTGTGAGGCTATGCCAGTGCCTGGCAAATACAGAAGTGGATGCTCACAGTCATCTCTAGGATGGAACACAGGATCCAAGTGGAAGAGCTAGAGAAATTACCCAAGGAGCTGAAGGGATCTGCAACCATAGGTGGAACAACAATATGAACTAACCAGTACCTCCAGAGCTCGTGTCTCTACCTGCATATGTAGCAGAAGATAGCCTAGTCGGCCATCATTGGGAAGAGAGGCCTTGGTATTGCAAACTTTATATGCCCCAGTACAGGGGAATGCCAGGGCCAAGAAGTGGGGGTGGGTGGGTAACGGAGCAGGGAGGGAGGAGGGTACAGGGAACTTTCGGGAAAGCACTTGAAATGTAAATGAAGAAAATATCTAATAAAAAAGGCCAAATAAATAAATAAATAAATAAATAAAATTCTAAGGGAATGAATGAACAAGCCCCTCAGCCTTCCTTTGGGAAGTTAATTCAATTTTCTATGAGAAACTCCCAGGTTGCTTTTTCTCTAGGAATGTCTCAATGTAAACAATGGCACATTGTACCCAAACACTTCATTCTAACTGTGAGAGAGCAATGTAAATAAAGACATACTGTTCCCAACAGTTCATCTAACTGTGAGAAAGCATGGCTGTCCCTTCATTCTAACAACTATCTATCACCTTGTAGGCACTCAACCAGTTATATAGAGTTGATATCTCAACTTAAATAGTAGTCCTTATTATTTTCAGAAAGATAACATAAGCATGGGGTATTTCTTTAGTGGATGCATGATCTTAATCATGAATAATTTCCTAAGGGAAACTAACAGGTAGGGTTGTCCAGTAAGTAGTCTCAGCCCAACCAGAGGACAGGTTGGGTTCTCTTTCCTGTGCTTGCCTCTGCTTTGTCACCTTTCTGGAAAGTCTTCTCTCAGCATATTGTTTTCTAGTTTCAACACATTTTTCTAGAGAAAATGACTTCTTTCTCTGCCATCCTCTGTGTAACTGTAAGCCAGCAATTCCCAACCTCTGGGCTGCGACCCCTTTGGCAAACCTCTTTGCCATTTTGCAAGGCAAAATGTTAAGAGTCAGACTGATGGCATAGGAAAGCTAGGCCAGACCCAGGGCAGCTGCTACGGTGTCCAGGATGAGGACAGGTGTGCAGAGACAGGTCCCAGGCCTGAAGAGACATAAGAGAGGGAGCCATACAGAGATGGAAGCGGTGCAGCTGAATCTCAGAGAATCAATGTTCAAGAGAGGTTGGCCGTCACAGAGACGGCTATGAAACCACTTACAGCAATGGTTCTCAACCCTCCTGACACTGTGACCCTTTAACACCGTTCTGCATGCTGTGGTCACCACTTACAGCAATGGTTCTCAGCCCTCCTGGCACTGTGACCCCCCTAACACAGTGCTGCATGCTGTGGCAACCCCCAACCAAAGATTATTTTCATTGCTGCTTCATAACTGTAGCTTTGCTACTGTTATGAATTGTAATGTAAATATTTTTGGAGATAGAGGTTTGCCAAAGGGGTCGCAGCCCAGAGGTTGGGAATTGCTGGCTTACAGTTACACAGAGGATGGCAGAGAAAGAAGTCATTTTTCTAGAAAAACGTGTTGAAACTAGAAAACAATGTGCTGAGAGAAGACTTTCCAGAAAGGTGGCAAAGCAGAGACAAGCACAAGAAAGAGAACCCAAGAGAAGACCAAGCAGATGACCCCGCAGGGACACTGTCACCATCCTCAGCCATCTTTCAGAAGTGAAAGCACACCTTTCAGAAGCCCTGTCTCCTCCTATGTCTCCTCCTATGTCTCCTCCTATGTCTCCTGCTATGTCTCCTGCTATGTCTCCTGCTATGTCTCCTGCTATGTCTCCTGCTATGTCTCCTGCTATGTCTCCTGCTATGTCTCCTGCTATGTCTCCTGCTATGTCTCCTGCTATGTCTCCTGCTATGTCTCCTGCTATGTCTCTTACTATGTCTCCTGCTATGTCTCCTGCTATGTCTCCTGCTATGTCTCCTGCTATGTCTCCTGCTATGTCTCCTACTATTAATGCCACCAACCAAGCTGTAGTTTGGATTATTTATCCTAAGACTGTGTCTACATAACCAGGTAATAGTGAAACTCTGGCTAGACTGGAGCCTACAGAGGGGATCACAGAAAAGGACCCAGAGTTTGACACAGAGCAGTTCACCAATGGCTGGAAGGCCTTGTTGGGATTTACTTCACCCTACTTTAAGTTGTGGTATTCCTGAAAAGAGCTGCCAATCACAGCAGGCAGAGCTTCCTGTTTTGGAATGGGATAGGGTAGAATAGGATGAGGTGGGATGGGGTGGAATGGAGTAGGGTAGGATGGGGTGGGATGGGGTGGGAAGAGTGGGGTGGGATGGATGGGATGGGGTGTGGTAGATTGGGATGGGGTGGGAAGAGGGGGATGGGATGGATGGGATGGGGTGTGGTAGAATGGGATGGGATGGGAAGAGGGGGATGGGATAAGGTAGGATATGGTGGCTGAGGTGGGAAAAGTGTGACGGATGGGCTGGGGTGAGCAGGATCAAAGACGTAGGCTGGGTTCAGCTCCACACTGGTTCTGACATTGCAACTCTGGGCCAGCACATGAGGTCAAAGCACACAGTAGTCAACTAGCAGTTCTCACTCTAACTCGGGTCTCCTCACCCTGCTACGATGACATGAGGTATCCTGCCTAGAAGGACTGAGAGGTTGGGCCATTGCTGGCACCCAAGAAGTTGATGAACCCCAGCAGACACATGTACTCACTCATCAGGACACATTTTCACCTGTGCTTTTAACAGCTTTCCAATGATAACAAAGCTAGAAAAACATGTTAAAACTATACAACAACACACTTTATTGTCTAAGGTGGTAAATATAGAAGGAAAAATGTCTCTTTTTACATAAGTGAACATTGTGATGAATACTGTGCCAGACATTTTAATATACAACCATATTTATACTAAAATACGTTTTAGTTTAAGTATCAAAAAATCTCTCATTATTATTAGATATTCTGCTAAGTAGAATATCAATGTTTCCATTGAATTACAGAATGTAAATACCACTGTTTAACTGTTTATTACATTTCCCAGTGTTCCTACATTATAGCAGCCACTTAACACACACTTGTTATTCATCTTCCCATCTGTCCATGGGGTGCAGAGGCACAGGTAGACAGGCCCTCAGAACTTCTCTTACAAGACAACACGAGCTCCTGCTCTTGTGGAGTGGCAAAGTGAAGGTCCGGGTAAAATCAATGAACAAAAGGTAAGAGCACAGAGAAATGTGTGTTACATCCAGGGGAACTGGGAAGCCAATAACTAAAACTCCCCCTTGCAAAAGTTTGTTGGGGTTTTTTGGGGGGGTGTAAGATTTTAAAATTCATGTCTCTAGGAATGAAGAGGTGGGGCAGAGTGGGAAAGTGGGCTGGCTCTTTGGGGTCAGAGCAGGAAGGCTCAAAGCCACCTACCTTCGTATGTCATCCCTACAAAGGTCAATGTGGTACTTCAGCAGACAAAATTCTGGGCCAGAAGACAGCAGTATGAAAGTATCCATGTAGTAGAATTGTGCCGATGTTACTGGCTTGGGAAAAGCATCTGGAGCCTGTGAGGCAGAACAGCTGTGAGAATGCTGTGGCATACTAGGAATCTCTCCCCAACACTACACACACACACACACACACACACACACACGCCCTGTACTCATCTTTAACATGTCTTGTCACCAACAACTCAGAACCCTGATTTTGCTTACTGACCACTGCCAAAGCTTACTTGAAGAAAATTTGAAAATTTGGAGGTAAACTTTTGGAGACTGAATTTCACTATGTAGCCATACTGCCCTCATACTGAGGTAGAGGATCACCCATCCTGCCTCAGCCTCCTTGGTCAGGGTTTACAGGCTTGTGTTACACAGCTGGCTCAGAAGATTGGAAAAGTGGGGGAAATGAAATATTGAATATCCAGGACAGTCAACCACTGTTGAAACAGCGAACGTGCTCTGAAACACAGTGTAAGAAGCAGTGCTCTCTAAAGGAGTGTACAGGCACCTCCAGACCCTCAGATAATCCACCAGTATTTAAAAGTGCCTTTTGTTTTAATTTTCAAGGAAGACCAACTTTGTGTCTCATGCAATCAAGCCCGCGCAGAGACCAGCACTGATCCCTGTTGCAGGACATTTGTTCCTCTGGTGCTGCTGAGAACTTCCAATGGGGCGCTGGCCCTGACCAGTCCATCTGCCCTCCGCACTCTCCAGAGGTGTCCGTCCTATAAGAGAACCCTTGCCTGTGGCCACTGATAACTCGATGCCTAGCCAACCATCCAGCATCTCCGCTTAGTACCCAGACCCTGCAGAGTGTGGGTCACAAGACCAACTGAGCATGTATGGCCCAGCCCAGCCTTACCAGAAAGTATTGCATCCTTAGGTCTCTAAGCCAAGAAAAGGTCAAGCTTCAAAGTCAATTTCTATCACTGTCATATATTGTTAAGTTTAAATAGTATAAGTCAAAATATCCAGACTTGGGCTCTGACTGACATTTCTGAAATGTTCACCACTTGTGGGTTATGTTTGCAGTTCATAAGGTCATAATTCATGAGAAGAAGCAAGGCTTCTTAGCATCCTCTCTTCTTCCCACCTTAGTAGTGAGAGCTCCATGCCCTGTCTCTCCTTTCTCACTCTATTTCCAAATCACCTTACACTATTCCTTTAAGCCAGTCACTAGGCGCCTTCACAGTATCCTCCAGACCATCATTATTACCTCTGCGATATAACAAGGAACTAACATAAAGTTAGCTGTGCTTTACTGTGGGTATTTTGCTATTTCCACACCATAACAAATGTAAGTATATATTTAATGTATGTCAATATACATATCACACACCAAGAGTGTGTTACTATGTGTGAAATACGCGTGTATTTCATATGTGAATAAGAAACTGCCCACCACTGTGTATCTACTGAGGTAAAACAGATCCTCATTATATCTGTTGTTGGTCTCCCCAAAGAGGGCTGACAGCTGTGACCGTCTATAGCTCAGGGTCACTAAGAACTTTGTCTGATGTCACTGACCACCATGGCACAGGTGCTCACATACACATTACCAAAAGCAGCATGAGTTCTGTCCTGTGAACTGACCACACCCTCAGTGTCCGGTCTCGGCCTGTAGACAGCAGCCACCTCTTGTCATGGCTCCAGCAGATAGTGCTCACAGCTCCATCATGACCTGGGTATTTAGGATAAAGGGAAACCAAGTAGAATGTCTGCCTGTATAAGAACAGGCCAAAGCTGCTGCTTCTCAAGGAATAAGAGAAGCAGTTTCTTGCTGCCAGGTTAAAGACCAATCCCATCGTCAGATAACCTTGCATTAAAGGTGTTTTAAAAAGAAAATCCAGGGTTTTCTTCTTTCCTTGCCCCTGCTCCTGGAATGATGAATCAGTAACTAATTATGAAATCCTAGGCCATGAGCTTTGGCTCATTTCCTGACTCACTCATAACGTCTTTAAGTATTTAAACCATTCTGTCTACCATTTAGCTGGTCACCCGCCCCTGGACCCAGCCTGCTTCTTCCTTGGTGTCGCCTCAGCATCTCCCGGCGGTTCCCTGAGTTCATTTACCTGCTGGTTTATATCTGTCTTACTATTTCCCAGAATTCTCTCTTTCTGCTGTGCTCTGCCTCCTATTTCTTGCCTCAGCGCATTGGCCATTAGCTTTTTTATTGACAGGTAGTGCTTATAAAAGATTCTCTGTACATAAAGGCCTACTGATGAGGTTTGGAGAGGAGGCCTTTCTAAAATCTCACATTTCTTTAAGTTCTGACTTCATGTGCCCAGTATAAGAAGCAGTGCCCTAAAGGGGCGTACAGAGATCTCGGGACCCTGTGATGATCTATCCGTATAAATAAGCCTTTCCTTTTAGTTTTTAGTTTTAAAGGGAGAAAACAGAAGAACTCACTAAGGATGCTTGGACATGCTCTGATTATCTGCTCTGGCCAATGGCTGCTTTGGATGCTGGCTTATACAGGTGCTAGCATAGCACCTGCTAGGGAACCCACAGGCAGGTGGGACTGACCCTCAGTTATGCAGTCCCTACCCCTCAATCTCCTTCTGACAAGGAACGTGCTGTCTCCTAATCCCACCTTTTCCCTTACAGTCTATACAAAGCAAATTTGAAACCACAGCTACAGGATTCATAGAAGCAGACCCTTGGAGACAGCATCATGGGCTCTCTCCTGAGCGAGCCAGTGGAGACAGGTAGACAGGGGAACTGGAGGCTGTACAGTGTCAGGCAAACACAGAACACCGGTGACCTGAGGCATGCTGAACCATCACATTCCACCCAAGGTGCCCTGTGGTACACTCGGCAGTGTAAGGAACCACAACTTTGACAAGAATCTAACAGGAACCTCCCACCCAGGCTGCTCTCTGCACGGGAACTTGCACACTGCAATTGAAAGGGCATTCAGTGAATCAGTATCACCAGAGCACACTGGCCAGAAAGCCACCAAAATAGAACTGGAAAGCCACAAAGTACTGTAAGTAAAATGCCACTCTGAAATGGGACCTCAAAACAGCAAAAAGTTACCAAGCAGAAAAATTATGCCAAATGCCTTTGCTGCCCTCTTGTGTCAAGTTCTGGCATTTCCCACAAAAGCACAAAGGACCTCTCAAATGTGCAAAGAACATTTATTTACTCACTACTGTGGGAACACAACACGGAGCACTGTGAAAATCCGTGTGCAAGCTGCTCAAAAAGCTGGAAAAAGAATACCAGGTGATCCAGCTGTAGCACTCCATACCCAAAGGACTCTATATCCTACTGTAGGGACGCTTGCTCCTCCATGTTCCCGACTGGCTCTAGTCACAATCGTCAGAATATGGAAACAGCCTGGGTGTCTATCAACTGATCTATGCACGATGAAGACATAGTGTGCTTATTTCATACGCTATTCAGCTCTTAAGAAAGCACAATTATGGGGCAGGTGAGATGGCTCAGCGGGTAAGAGCACCCGACTGCTCTTCCGAAGGTGATAAGTTCAAATCCCAGCAACCACATGGTGGCTCACAACCATCCTTAATGAGATCTGGCGCCCTCTTCTGGAATGCCTGAAGACAGCTACAGTGTACTTACATATGATGAATAAAATAAATCTTTAAAAAAAGAAAAAAAAAAAAAAAAAGAAAGAAAGAAAGCACAATTATGAAATCCCCAGGTAAACAGATATGGGTGGAAACAACCATCCTGAGAGTGGTAACCCAGACTCAGAAACACCAATTTTGCATGTTTTCTCTAATCTGTAGATATTCTCTTTTACTCTTCACTCTATGTGTGTTTCATCTGGAATTCCTATGGAAGTCAGGAAATTTAGTAAGGGTCTCTGGGGTAGGGCTTTCAAGGGAGCAAAGGGCAAATGAAATGGTATAAAGAGCCGGGTGTGGTGGCGCACTCCTTTAATCCCAGCACTTGAGAGGCAGAGAAAGGCAGATTTCTGAGTTCAAGGCCAGCCTGGTCTACAGAGTGAGTTCCAGGACAGCCAGAGCTATACAGAGAAACCCTGTCTCGAAAAACAAAACAAAAAAAGAGAGGGGGATGGTGGTATAAAGAGGTGAAGGGCAGTAATGGGAAAGGGAAGGTTACATGGGGTGAACGCTGGGAACAGAGAGTAGGGGAGGGAACATGAGGGGTGACTAATGCTGAAAACTTTTGAAAAAGTCACATGGAAGCCTACCACTATAAAAGTAAGTATACTTAAAATGTAAACTACATATATAAGAAGAATTTAAATGGAGTTACTCTATAATGAGGTGGCAAACCCCTCCTAGATACCATAGGCTAACAAATGAAAAGCCCAGAGTCCAAAATGGCTACCACTTTTGGATTTACTGGACACTGGGGTCCCACAGAACTCCAAATATTACAAGCCATTGCCAATGTTATTGGCTACCATCCAGAGACCGACGGTAAGACCCTATTGATAGAAACACCACATGCTTGGGTCATAGACTATAAAGAAATGAAGCTGGTTAGAACCTGAAGTTTCATCCCTCCTGGCTGGCTTCCACAATACTGGGCAGTGCTATGCATTCTACCACAGAGAAGTCATCATAAATCATACCTGACTGCAAACTCTGAATGCTGCAATCAGCCTGACAGGACACGGCTATTGTAATAATGGTGTGAATAAAACAGTGATAAACTATATTCCGATTGGATTTAAGGCCCATCCACAAATTGAAACCCATACTAGGCACCAGTATCAGGGCTAAGAACCTGTGGCTAGTAGACATAGGTGCTAGGGGAGAACATAGTACTAGTGCTCTGCTGAACAGCCACAGTGTTATACCAACTCCTGATGACTTAACCTTAAAACCATAGATTAGAGCACCTCTCAACCTTCATCACATTCCCTGCCATCCTCAACAGGCGGTGATTAACACCGAGACCTACAACTGGTGAAGATGCCAACATAGTAAGAAACTCAAGTGCTTAATCTGAATGTGACAGTTATATCCAGCTAGAGCACTCCCTCCCAGGGCTCAGGAGAAGAAACAGGGGCTGAAAGGGCCAGAGATGGCAGAGCAAGAAAACTGTGTTTTCCAGATACAGCAGGGCAGTTGGCATATAAACACACAGCAATTCTGGCAGCATGAATAAGACTTGTGCAAGCTCAAACCAGACAAAATCCCAGTATGGAGAGAAGTAGGCATGAATAGCTATTGGCAACAGACAGTAGCTGAGAGAGGGAGAGTCAGTCTGCTTTCTTTAAGGGCCTGGCCCTGGTAGGTCAATCAAACTCCAGTGAAGGCCAGACATATAAAAGTTCATGGATAACACAAATTGGAATTGATGGGTTTAAAACAAAACAAAACAAAACAAAGCAAGAACATAAAGCAGCTGGGTGGGTAAAGAAGGGGGCGAATATGTGAAGAGCTGGGGGAGGAATATGATCAAATACATTTTACAAAATTCTAAAAGGGTTAATTAAAAACAAATAAATAAGCAACCCTGGCAAATGTCTCCGCACTCAGCGAGCTTGCAAACAGTCGAGGCCCTGGAAACAGCACTGTGACTGCGCCAGTAGAGAGCACCTGCGACACCAGCACAGGCTCGCATCTGCCCTGGTTAGGGCACGTCTGAGCATCCTCACTGATAGCATACTTGCTCAGTACCTGCCCTACACAATCCTACCTCCTGACTTGTTAATTGGCTTTTCTATCAGCTATGTAACAACACCCCACACTTCTCAGATGACAAACATGGATGTTTATATCCACCTCCACCCTAACCTCAGGTCAGAGGCTGCAGGGGGCACACAGAGACTCGGGTAGGCAATCCCACCAGAGTTCAGGTTTCCCAAGAAGTGGATGACCCATTCAGAGCTGGAATACTCTCTTCCTCATCATCCATCTTCCACTCACCACAGCATAAGCTGTCACCCTAGACTACACCACCTTGAATCTGAAAGCCAGTGCAAGCAATGGACAAGGTAGAATTATATAGAGATGCTTTATACGAACAGTCACAGCCTGGTCCTTCAGTATAGCACAGAAGGCTGGTTGGTGCTCCACACTCAGACCCCAGGACAAGCCCATCATGGATAACTGCAGTCCTACTGAGGGCATTCCCCTTTCTCATTCAAACCACCCTAGACACGGCAAGGGCCCTGATGCAGACTAGACAGTTCAAGCTAGGCCAGGGACCCAACATGCATGGGCCACAGTGTATACCTCTGATTGTAAGCATGACTTTACCTGGTCCTCACCCATTCACCTTCCTAGCACTTCATGCCTGTGCCTCTACTCGTAGGCAACTTACGAGTGTCTGTCCACTGCTACCCGAGCGGGCACATAAGGCAAATGGACCTAAGTCAAAGGATTTTTGTGTGTAGTTGTATTCAGTAACAATACCTAGATGTACATGTTTCTAAAGCAGCTCCAGAATCGTACTTAAAAGCTAAGAATTGTTGGCTGTAAAACTAGGGAAAACTGTATATCAGTTAGGAAGTTACCACAGAGGCAACGTAACATGGCTGTTCTTACTTTTAAAAGGTATTGAGCTACTTAATGTATTAAAATATCCATTAAGAACCCAACTAAATTTCAAAACACACTTCAATAAAAACTTTTTATTAAATTAAACATATTTCAGCTTTGTAGGAGTAGACTTCCTTTACTGACCAAAAGTGTTCAAATGCTTTTGCCCATGAAGGCCCTGGCCATAGCTTTGCCTTACAGGGCTCATGCACTGGGGAGGATATCCCATTCCTTCCCATTCCTTCCCATTCCTTCCCATTCCTTCCCATTCCTTCCCATTCCTTCCCATCCCTCAAAAGTAAGAAAACCTGAAAAGGCAGCTGGTGCTCCTGAAAGGCTGGCGTTGAAGACCAGGGACAGGTGGTTACCTAAGCCACAGGCCAGCTGCTGTCCATCTCCTGTTGAAAAATAAACAGCTCTATAAAATCGTAACATGGGAAGCCCACTGGCCAACTGACAGAGTAGAGAACACTTAGACAGTCATTGTCTAAGTAGAGAATAACTGGATACAGCTCATAACAAACAAGGCTCACTCGCCTTTCTCATGGCCTTCTCTCCAAGGAGTGGACCAGTCCCTGAACTTACCCTTCATCAGGACCATCACACCATCCTCCCCAAACCTCACAAAGTAGCTGTCACTGGCACCATCCCAGCCTTCTGCTCACAGAAGAAAGGCAGAAGGGACAGTGACAGCCAGCACTTTCCCAATAGCCAAAGTTGGGGGATCTTTACCAAATGTGCAACTTCACAGACAGAAACAGCAAATATCAAAATACCCCTGACAAGCACTGCATTTTAGATTTTCAGAAGGCATTTGTCTAGAATTATCTGAAAAGCAGAGTTCTGTGAGCCAGAGTAATAAATTTTAACTTTTAGGTAACCCACCAAAAGCACTTTGAAGAAGGAGAAGGGCAGCCTTGCAATCTGACACTGCCTTCAGGATGACACAAGCCATCACTTCAGACTCTAGATCAGGAAAGTGTGAGCACCCATGAGGAGCTCCAGGAAGACAGGCAGGGAAGGTGCTTTGAGAACATCATAAGGTGGCCAGTGTCAAGACCACCTTGTGTAGCCCTGTGATCAGATCTCTAGCTTCTGGCTGTGTGAAGAGGTCATCACAGAAGGTATGTGTGAGCCATCCTGGCAGTGCTGCAGGACAGATGTGCCCTGTGATAGCCTCATCAGGTGCACCTGCAGTCTCACTCCACTCCAACCCAAGCTGTGCTATGCAGCATCAGTACCAACCTCATGACTTACTGTGGTTGTCAACTTGACTACATCTGGAATCAACTAAAACGCAAGCAGATGGGCACACCTGTGCAAGTTTTCTTGATTGGATCATTTGAGGTAAGAAGATCCACCTTAAATCTAGGTCACATCTGGTGGCAGCCCACATAAAAGGACATGAAAGAAGGAAGCTTTGCCCTTCTGCCCCTCACTGTTGCTGCGACTTCATTTACCCTGCTGCTGAAGCTTTCTTTCCCTGATATTAGAACCTACTTCTTCAGGATTCCAACAAACACAGTCTCCTTCAGGATTCCAACAAGACCGGCTGAGACGTCCAGCTTCATGGACTGAACAATTACTGGATTCTTGGCCTTTCAGTCAGGAGACAGACCACAGTCTCTAATCCACTCAAGTCCCAAATATATTTTCATTATATCGGTTCTGTTTCTCTAGAGAATCCTGACCACATCAGCCAGGACTCATACTGGGACAGTAAGAAGAGCAAATGGATCTGAGAAGAGGTTTGGCTTACCTGAGAACTGCAGACAGCTCACGGCAACAGGCTCCTGGGCTACAGCAACCTGCCTGCTGAGATTTCTGGGTAGGAAATTCTCAAAAGAGCACTCTTTACTTTGAGGAAAGTCACAGTAAAAACCAAGAGATAATTTCAAGTAAGATTAGAAATAAACTACAAATTAAGTACATTTCCCTTTATATATACATATATATAATTTTATATAATTAAAACTAAAAATTTATCTAAACTTATAGTCACAATCATGAATAACTCTTTAAAACAAACTTGTATTTTGTACTGTCAAGAAGACATGTATCTTTGTGGATCTGTGTTCAAACATGTAAACACTTGTGCATGTGCATAAGGAGGTCAGAGGTCAACTTCAGATGCCATTCTTCAGTGAATCTCCAGGATCCTTCTGTCTCCTTCCCTCAATACTGTGCTTATGGGCATACATGCCCAGTGTTTATGTCAGTGCTGAGGATTCAAACTCGGGCCCCTTTGTCTGCATAGCAAGCACTCTTAACCACTAAGCCATCTTCCAAGCACCTGGATCCACACAGCTATGAGTTGGCATTATAATACTAACTACAGGTACTTTTCAACTTACAGTGGAGTCATGGCGGCATAGGGATATGTTCTTCTAGTTGGGCTACCTTGTCTGGCCTCAATGGAAGAGGATATGCCTAGCCCCACAGAGACTTGATGTGCCAGGTTGGGGAGATACCCAGGGGGGCCCACCTGCTCTGAGGACAAGGGGAAGGGGATATAGGAAGGGAGCAGTGAGCAGGATATAAAGTGAATAAATAAAAATTAAAAGTCATAAGTTGAAAATACCCTAAGTCAGGAATGACTTTTGTACACCTAACTGAAGATCTGCAGGTCTCAACCTAGCCTTCTATGAGCGTATCCAGACAGTCCCACAAGCTCCGAACAGGCACAAAGACTTGATACAAAGCTTGTTCCATGGCAAGCATTGAAAACCGCTTCACTGTACTGAAAGCACATCAGCCACCATGCCAGGCTGAGCCCCGGCTGTCCCTCGTGTCTCACTGGGACCTGCACTCCCAGCCATTGCTCAGAATGCCAGGAAGGAAGCACGCTCACACCATTTACTCAGAAAACATACAAGTCCAAAACAGGAGTGGGTTAGATGGAATGTGTATTGCTTTTTTTGTACCCATAAAGATGAAAATTTATAAATTACAGCACCTTAAGTTGGGAATGATTGTATTCAGATAATCTACACTCAGTTAATAGTTGCCATGAAAAAAGTGCATTCTAAAGGAAACCAAGTTTGATAAGGGAAGGGCCTGGGTGCTTACAGGGAGGGTGCTGGAGAGTGGACAGCACCAGTCTCCCAGGGCCATGCAGACAGAGCAGTTTATCAGGGTCTCAGCAGCCTGCAGCCTGAGGACTCATTGCACCAGGAAGGCCCATTTTCTTCAAGCAACATGTTGATCCTGGCATTCCTTTCTCTTCCCGGTTCCTACACTCTAAAGGGGGGCCTTGCCCGCTACAGGACTATGGCAGAATCAACCACTGGGCGTGGTGGGGGCACAATCTAGTTGGTTGCCTAGATGCTATTCTGAAGGCAGGGCTATTTCTCACACATTCACCTTCAGCAGAAGCTGCTGGCACTGGTCCACCTCCAGCAAGTGAGAATCACTCTTCCCACTCCACACCTGTTGGCATCTGGAAACTGTTTTAAATACCATTTGAAGCAATAAAAATACCATTTCTTAAACCTTAGGGACCTTTAAGAGCTATGCCTTCTTGCTTCCTCTTCCTATAAGAGCCAAAATTATACAAAAAGATTTCTCATATATGAAGCAGGATCGCCACAGTGGAAACCAGCACAGTGTAAACAAAGCTCCTTATGGAAGAAAATAGTAGGAAGAGCACCAGGGCTCAGGTCACTCTGGAGGCCCAATGTCAACCAGGAAACACTAAACACTTCATTAGGTCAGGAAAAGAAAAAAAAAGTTAGGAAAAATGTCAATATGCATAGTTAAAATATATCTAGACTATCAAAAACACATTTAAAATGCTATGAATATATTCTTAACAGCAGAAAGTACATTTTTTAAAAACTCAGTATCCTGACCACAGGTTAATACAAGTTAGTGTGATTTACAGTGTCATTCCTATCTAAGACTACAAATCACAAAACAAAACAAACAAAATAGTAAATACTACTGAGACTGTGAGGACAAGCTACCACCTCAGTGGAACACAGGATAGATACCTCAAAACCTAAAATGAAAACTCTCATAGGATCCAATCTCATTCTGGGTACAGACTCACAGGAAATAATCATTGCCAGAGACAAGAAGAGACTCCTGCTTGTCTGCGTTCACTGATGCTAAACTACAGAATCAGCCAAGATACCCATTAACATGTGAGTGAAATGTGGATCTATGCACTACGAAAAAATACTCAGACATGGGCTAGAAAGATAACTCAGCAGTTAAGAACATTTTGCTGCCGGGCGGTGGTGGTGCACGCCTTTAATCCCAGCACTCGGGAGGCAGAGGCAGGCGGATTTCTGAGTTCGAGGCCAGCCTGGTCTACAAAGTGAGTTCCAGGACAGCCAGGGCTATACAGAGAAACCCTGTCTCGAAAAACCAAAAAAAAAAAAAAAGAACATTTTGCTGTTCTTTCTGGGGACGCATTTTAATCCCTAACACCTACATTAGACAGCTCATATTAGCCTATAACTCCAATGGCATGGTCTGACGCCCTCTGCTGGCCTCTGTGGACAGCTACATGCACTCACAGACATAGACACTAAATTAAAAAGAAAAAAAAAGATAGATGGGTATGACTGGTAAGAATCCCATGAGGATTTCTGGATCTGGCAATTTCAATATTTTTCCTTGGGCAATGATTATAAGTGCAATTACTTTATAAAAAAATTTGTCTTGCAAAAAGAAAAAAAAAAAAAGACAATCCAGTTGCTAAGTAATAACATCCTACCATCTGTAGTAGAATGGACAGGAACCAAAGGGTGATAAGTAAAATATGCCAGACACAAGACTGAAAATACCATATGTCCTTGCTCACATGTGGACATGGGACTGCAAATACTGTATGTTTTTGTTCATATGTAGACACAGGACCTCAAATACTGTATGTTCTCACTCATATGTGTAAGCTTTTTAAAATTTCAACAAGTTGACCTGAACATAGACTCGTGAGGACTCTAGAGGTTGGGAGGGCAGCCTAGCTGTGGGTAAAGCAGGTCGGGCTCCTCAGGGAGCACTGTACGTATGTATGTGCTGGAGCATCGCACATTGAGCCCAGTAACTGGGGCAACTGACAGGCCAGTCACAAAGTTCCAGGCAGCACTTCTGTAAAACTAGTAAGGGGTGTGGGTATGTTAAAATGAGTGTTAACTTAGGTAACCCAGTCTGTTTTCTCGTTGTATATTTTAAGTTCAGCCTGGGACAACCCTAAGGCCCAAACTCCCTTTATACAGACATGCAGGCTATGTGCAGTATATCTCGGTCAAGGACCCAACAAGGCCCACTAAGAAGCCGCGTTAAAGAAGCATTAGCTCTGGAGCTGTTCCGTCCCCTCTGTGAGATGAAACGCTTCTCAGGGGTGGTCAGCCATCAAATACAATATTTTCCTACAACAACATTTTACAAAAAAATTCACTCCTTCAAAATAAATAACATAATAAAAAGAGCAAACTGCCCAAGAACTACTCAAGTGAATCAACTATATATGCTTTAAAGGATGCATGTCAGTGACATATTTCTGTCAATATTTATGTGTATATAGTCTTAAGAATTATGCGTATGTCACCTTTAAGAATTATGCAAGCATGTTAAGAGTGCTTCTAAGTTGCTTCAAACTTGATACATGCACTCAACTACATACCATTTGTAATTGTTCTTGTACTTTGAAGATCTTTTGTTATTATGTTTGATGTTAGTCTTTGGAGAAAACATAGCCATACTGGAAGAAAAACACATACACACAAGTGTATATATAACTCTCACCAATTAGGATTCTAAATTTCCTACAAAATTTACATTTTATAAAGAAAAATTAAACATGTACAAACTTACATAATATTTTTAGCTACCTCCTATTCTTCTTGGCCTCTAAGAAGAACTGGCACTTCCTCTGACTCAGACATGTCACAATGCTACACACTTCCTCCTTAGTGACTCTATCTAATGCTTCTCAGCTCAAAATGCCAGGACAGCCTCAGGACCACCATCATCCACACTTAAGCTCGCAGATAAAAATGCTGCAGTGTTTCCCTAAGGCATAAATTTCCAATCCACCCATCCACCGTCATCCAATCATGGGCTGCCTTCTCTGGGCCACACTATCATCTATGAACTTCATGCTCAAAAGTATGCAATCAAATTTAAATCAACACACTAAAGTCTCATAAGGTTTTAAGTAGATTTATGGTTTTGTGTTGGCTGTAGTCACAGCTATCCTAGTGTTCATGTGGCCAGCAGGCCACCCCTGTGACACTCATCCTTCTGTCTATCCATCTTTCTTTCCTTGCAGTGCTCTCCCTCTATCTGCCCATCCCCACCCACCCCTCCTTTTATCTGCCTGCCATCTACTCGTGTCATATTTGAGAGTTCAAGGAGCCAAGTGCTGCCCTGCGCTTGGTTGACAGAACAGAGATGAAGTAAATAAGCATCCACACTTGCTGCCATTGGGGAAAGGGAAAGAAGGTGAGATAGGGAGGGCTGCAAGGGGCAGTGGAGCTGAAGGTGCATACAGGGCGACCCACCTAGGTCAGAGGCCTAGGAAAGTGCTCAGCAGGGACTCAAAGTTGAGCTGAGCGCAGTGGGCAAGAGAGAAGGTCAGATGGGAAGGCTGACTAGGAGAGGACAGACACCTCCTCCTACCCTGCCACATGCTCTATGTGCAGGAAGCCCACCGGGGCCCCAGACTCTAGGGCAGCTTTGACTACTGTTAAAGGAATGGGTATGATGTAGGGGCTACATCAGATAAGGTCCAGCTTTGAGATAAGAAGAGTGGTGTGACTCTACATTATTTTTAAAAAAGTAGATTTGCCCTTGAAAGATCTGAGGCTTTTGAAAGACTAAGGAACTTCGAGACTTCGTGACAGTCTCTCCCACTAACATGATGCGATGTTTCCTGGTCTCTAGGTAGCCTCACCATTAGACTTGCTACTTCATATTTCAAATATCCAGCATTTACACCCTGGCATGAGAACGAAGCTTTTCTAGTCAAAGGTCTGTGGTTCAGGATAAACTTACTAATAGTTTATACAATCCCAACTGGACAGCCCTAAAAACACACATGTAAGCTCAACAGGATGTATTTATGAGAGAGAGGGGTGGGGGACTGGTCACAAATTTGGGAGTGAATGAGCTCAAAAATATTTTAAGGTGTTTCGTCAGGCCTCAGTGGGCTGCATAGTTTTAATGTATCACCTTTTTCCATTTCTCAATCCCACCAGCTTCTCACTCACCACAGCCAACCTTATGATTTGACAAGAACACAAGGATCTAAGTGGAGATCAACATAGGGATTTAACAAATATTAGCTGTATATATGCTACCCTTGTGGTGACTGTGGCATGCTGGGGTCTAGCCCCCTGTTCATGGTGGGAACCCCAGGACATATTAGTGTCTATATTAAACCCTATTCCCATGGTATGGCTGCAGCTCCGTTCTGTCACTGGCACAGAAGACACAAAGGCTTATACTCACTGTGGTGCCGATGCATAGCCCGATGACCTAACCTTAGTGTGGAAAACCAGGGGCCTGTCCTCCACGACACTCTTCACAGCTGTATGACATGAAGTGAAAGAAGCAGCAAACATTTAACAATTTCACTGTCCTGGAAAAAAAGAACAGTCTCCCCAAACTAGGAATAGTCAAACAAAATGACCTCTGACCTCTGAAATGAAGAGGCTCTGTCCAGAAATCAAGCCAATGAATAATAGCCAGAAATTCCTCAAGGACATTAAAGGTACAGAAAGTAATGCAGACTATACTAAACCACATTATGTGTGGCGCTGATTATTTCTTTGCTTTGCGCTCTCTCTCTCTCTCTCTCTCTCTCTCTCTCTCTCTTGTTTTTTGGTTTGTTGTTGTTGTTTTGTTTTTGTTTTTATTTTTTGTTTTAAACAGAGTTTTTCTATGTAATAGTCCTGGCTGTCCTGGAACTCACTTAGTATACCAGGCTTGCCTTGAACTCACAGGTCTGACTGCCTCTGCCTTGTGGGTGCTGGGATTAAAGGCATGTGTCATCACGTCCAGATAACAGCTTATGTGTCAAATGCATTTAGACTATAGCCCTGTACAGGGTCCCTGTAGGAGAACACACAGGAATGGACCACAGCACACAGACCAGTGGGAATCCCACTGAGGGGTCAACCAAGAAAAGCCACAGTGCAAACAGGGGCAGGCTGCCTGCCTCACAGAACAAAGTCAAGAGTTTAATAACTTACTACTCCTCAGAATGGAGGGCAGAGCTCTAGATGATAGGGGCCCTAGCAACACAAGGGAGGTTCAGGGCCACATCTAAGCCAGACTGGAGATCAGTAGCCAGAGGATAGAAGTTAAGGATACATGCAGATGTGGTACATATATACAGAATGCATCAGTAAAGCTGACTGGGGCCTTTATCTTCTTAGCTAAGTCAATCAGGAGACTTTATGAGACTGAGTTGGTCCTTGACGGGGTTGGGGGGGGGGAGCAAAGGAGCATCAATCACCACTGATTCCTAAATGTAAATAACTGGGATGAATTCTGCCAGCTTAAGACACAAGTTAGTTTTAAAAATATATTTTAGAAAAATCACTATCTGGCTTCAGTTTACAACAAACCAATCAAAACCTATTTTTTAGATCGTCAACGATAATTTATTATGGAGTGGCTAATACAAGGAATTACTTCTAATTGTGACAGGATGTGACTGTGGCTAGGTATCTCGGAGACTTACACTCAAGTGTACACGCTGTGAAAGCAACTGTGCAAACACCCAAGGTCTACTGCAGGCACACTGCAAGTCCCCAGACTATGACATCAGCATTGAGATGCGCCCTGGAGGGGTGTGCCAAACTCAGGGGAGGAGTGTGGAGTGAGATGGGAGGAGTGTGGAGTGAGATGGCAGGAGTGTGGAGTGAGACGGGAGGAGTATGGAGTGAGACGGAAGGAGTGTGGAGTGAGACGGGAGAAGTGTTTGGGGGAGGAATGTGGAGTAAGACGGCAGGAGGCTGCAGTACATTCCCCTTCTAGCAGAGGTGACGTCACCAAGTGACTCAGCAATGCTGAGTCTGAGGCTGTGAGGGGAACTGGCTGCCTCTGCATGTGCGTTTCAGAGTGTGCTATACTAACCATGTCGTTTGGTATTGGCAAGCTTAGGAAATTTTTCCTTAATAATTCCAAAATACAGTGGAGAAGTTGGCAAGACACAGGAGCTAAAATAAAAATAACCACATTGTGAGAGAAAACAATGATATTTTAAAACTGTTTCAATGCAACATATTATTTTTAAGGACAATGTAAGATTAACTCATGTAAATAAGTATACATGTACAATATTTGGAAATTAACCTACCAACATCATTATCTTAATGAGAAAAATACTGACATTTTAATGGAACTGCTATTTTAGAATTTATGGTCTGTTTTTTAATAAACTAATATTTATGTTAAACTATGAATCATTTGAGTAAAATAAAATTATGACATAACAAATGAGTTCTTTCCTATAGCATTAGTGTGGTTGAGTTTCCCATTGTCCCCCGTGTCTGTTCCCATGAAAAGGATCTAACATGTTGTTCACTTGTAAGCACTCAGAAGCAACACAATATCCAAACAGACTGCACCTTGCCAGCACGGAAAGCATCCTTCCTGCCCGAGGGTGCTGCTGAGCACTGAGCAGAGCAGCCAAGTCCATTTCCAATACAGCAATCTTACTCCCAAACATAGATGAAAGTATGCAAAGTGCCTAGGAGACATGTAAAAGATTAGCAGCATGGCTGGACCAGAGGCTTGTGGGTATGCCCCATCTCTCCAGTCATGAACACAGCTTTAACAGTTAGCTCTGTTTCACTTGTACAAACAGGATAGCCAGGTACAATAAGTCATAATTTCACATATGAAATATCATCAAGACTTATTACACTGGCACAGTGAAAAGGCACACATCAGAGCACAGAGGGCGCATATGACACACTGCCCACGGCATGAGTTTCACACTGACCTTGGCGCTCATGGGCTCGCTCATCACTGCACACGACCCAGCAACTTGGATGCTCAGGCTCTGAAATTCTTCATTGTCATCAAAGATAAATATTTGAGACATTAGTACAGAGAAACAAGAAGCTGACTCGTTTGTTCAGCCTGGTTATAAGTACTAAATTAATGCTATTGTACCATATGATATACAGAGTTGGGGACACAATGTGGAAAGAGATGAGTCCTTTGTCACATAGTCAGTTTGTAAGGCATGTGCCAGGACACCGATGCAGGGGAGTGAGGCTGTGAGCACTGGCGAGGGTGTGCAGCCAGAGCCCGCAGCTGAGACCAACACATAGTATAATACATATGTTATGCTTCTGGAGAAGCAGGAAATGACAGTAAGTCCTGTTTCAGAGCACCTGACAGGAGCAGAGTGTTACAGAGAACAGAGCCATGGGAAAGGACCAAGCAGCATTCCTGCTCACCATCAATAGCAGGCAAGCCTCAGAAGCTACGGAGAAAGCTAACTCCCTACCTCCCACATAGACAGAGAAGAACGGAGGCACACAAGAGCATGGCGCTGCTGGGCAGGAGGAGGTGTAGGTAAGCGTTCCTAACTTTCTTTCAGGGAGAGACTACGAACACAGAGCTAGAGAGGAGAACTCTAGGCTGTCTAGACCCATGTCAGGTATGAAATCAGTACTGATGGAAGGACACGTGAAGAGAAGAGCCTGTGGGAGCCTACATGTGTGTGTCTGATTGGCGTAGGGAGGAGGGAGAGCCTCATAAGGAGCCCAGCACAAAGATGGAAGGAGAGCATCACGGGAGCCTAACACACTTGGATAAAGGAGGGTTCCACAGAATCCTGACGTGCAAGGACAGGGGAGAGCCTCGCAGAGCCTGAGAGACATATTTAAGAAACGGGGGTACTGGATGACTTGGAAGAGCAGAAGTAGAGCTGCGTCCTTCAGATCCCACAGCATAGGGGTTCCAGGTAGTCTGAGTGTGTGCCATGTTTGGCTACTGATAAACTTATCCTTAAATGCAAGTGGTCGGTGTTCTACCCCAAACTTTTATTCCCCATCTATCTTTAAAAAAAAAAAAAAAAAAAAAAAAAAAACTATCAAGCTATAAGAGACTGACGTAAAACATACTGAATTCAATTCTTACCCTTGAAATGTAAAGCGGCTTCCAATTCAAAGCTTGCCAGGTTCAATATGAATAGAGCTGTTGAGCTTCCAATCCACAGACATTTGGTGCACGCAGAAGCAAAACTAATCTTAGAAGAAAAGAAACAGTCTTCCTTCAGGCTAGCTCCCCAGCATCTCCCCTCACCCCTGTTCCTGTGAGGATGGACACACACCTGTGTGGATAAGCCACACACTGTCTCCTCTGACACCTCAGCTAATCACTTCTTCCCCCATAGCTATACTCTGGAACTGGGTGCTGAGTTTCCATCCGACTGAGTGGTTGACAGCTACTTCCGCCATTGGAAGCAGGTGTCCCCAATGGTCACAGCATGACCACTGCTCAACTCTCATCTGTGTGATTTGTCTTTTCTTCTGAGTTTATAAAAGCAGTTGATGCCTAAGTCATTCAGGAGCTTACCAGATCACGTAAGGATCTAGGCATGTGCTCACATCAATATCGCCAATGTACCTGAAGGTGCTGTCAGTTACAGACAGGAGCTATCTGGTCCAGAGTGGCAGCACTCGTCAGAAAGCTTCTATTAATAAGTGTCATTCAAGCTAGTTTTGTCCTAAACAACCCTCTTCCAGATGAACTGTCTGTCTGCTCTCTGCATCCCACAACACCAACGCAGCTGCAAGCCTTCTCACTAGAGCAGTCAGCAAGCAGTCCCTCCACAGGACCACACTACACATCCAGCATCCCCCATCACCTAACAAGTCATGAGGAACAAGAGTCAGTAAGTAGTGTGCCTGCAAGAACTCCCAATATTCTGCAACTGCAGTGCAGGAACCAGCCTACAGCACAAGCCCAGCTGTCCCCTGCCCCTATTGCCCTGTGACGTGGATTAGGAGGGAGTGCTCTATTCCCAGGGTCCAGACACTGAAATGTGTTCTCTTCATTTGCAAGCAAACCTGCCTCTATCTAAAGCTGAGTTCACATATGTTAAATCTGCTTAGCTTTCTCAGGGAGAACGACCAACTCTTAGACAACATTTCCTTATGTTCACGTCAATTTCTATCATGCTCACAAACAGATGAGTAGGAGCACTTGGAATCAATTTTAACAGGGGAGAGAAGAGAGTGAGCTATGTATGCACTGTCACAATCCAAAGGAAAGTCCCATCTGCCTAGGTTTGGTAACAAGGCTTGAATTAAACTGAAAAAATTTACTAAATCTAAGGCTTAAAATATGCAATTTTAGGAACATTTACAATCAGTAATAAGAGACACACAAAAAACTTGGTATTTACTTCAATCATTCATAAAACCAAATTTAATGCTCACTTAAGAAAGTTAGAAGGCATTCTGCCTATGGCTATGGCCATGTTCACCATACGTACGCTCCACACTGGGAATCCGGCAGGCAGAGGTCACAGGGCGCCAGGTTCAGGACAGGGAATGTTGCTTCAGCCTCTCCCCTTTTATCCGCCTCATGTCTGTAGTGACACTGATGGTCTTCTAAAGAACAAAGTTAGTCTTCTCTGACTCTTTCTGCAACCTCACCCTTAATGTACTTTCTGTTCTCATACCCCGTGTGTCCATGACTGCCCCATTCTCCTCCTTCCTTTTGCAGCTCGTATTTTTACCCTCTCTTCGTCTATTTTCTATGTTTCTAAAAGCTGTGCCTACAGTCATACCCTATTCTATTAACACATGTCTACATTACAGAGTAGGATCCACATATGAATGACAACATGTGCTGCTTGTCTTTCTGAGATTGTATTACCAAGACTTTGAAGATCCATCCATTTTACTGCAAAGTCATAATTTCCGTTTTCACTTGATCTGAATAAAATTTTTTTGTGTGTATGTAAAAAAAAAAGAACAGACTTATTGATTATCTAAGACACAACGTTGCTTAGCAATCAACTAATAGAGAAGAAGAGACGCAGGGATGTTTCAGAAATACATGTTGATAGAATTAATCATAACTCCTCAAATGAACATTCAGACTTGGAAGACCAAGAAAAAGAAGGTTAAAAACCAAAGTGTGGACTAGCCTGAGTCTGTAAGGACTGGGGCTGGGGAAGAGCCTGCCAATGTAAAGAGATTAATGCCACCGCTCCTAAGATGGAGCTAAGGTGCAATAAACAATGAGTGACTGTCTATAAAAGAAATAGCAAAGGGTTGGAGATTTTTTGGTTCCTCAGCTCTAACATAAATAAATAAATAAATAACAAAAGAAATAACAAAAATCATGGCTTAATCCATTTGGGGAAAGGGAGATATAAGGGTAGGTTAGGAATTTCTGACCTCACTGAAAAACAAATCATTTAAAATCACACAAAAATATATACTAAAGAAACTATCCATAAGAACAAGCACAGGGCAGGAGAGCAACAAGGAAACTAGTCCACACCCAACAGGACTCAGCCTCGCTCACTTCCCAAGTGACCTATGGCGGCTGAGTGGAGCTGTGGAGGAGGCTGGCATGGACAAGAGGAAGTAATTTTGTCAGCAGAGCTGGTCGGGAGCTTAGGGGAGTAGGTGTTGATGCAGACACAGGATCTGTGATCTGAGACCTGAAGGAAATTAGGTCTGCGCTGAAACTGAAACAATAGCGCAACCCCTTGGGAGACAAGGCACCGGGTTACTCAGGTGAGCAATTCCTGACAACTGCAGGGCAAGCCCTCTTGAGCTCCTGCTTTCATGACAACCCTAGGGTTTGTGTTCTATTCTCATAGTCCCTGTGTAAGAGACAGCTTCCAGCCTGGGGCACAAACCTATGGGGCTCAGCGGGGTCAGAAGTCAGGCCCCTTGGCCTTTCCCACATCAGAAACCTCCCTTCTACCCCTTCCCACCCTGCCTGCCCCACAGAAACCCTTGTGTGTGCCCTTGAGTACTGTGTCCATGTACGAGGCCTATAGGGTACAAGGAGCGCACCTGGCAGGCTGCACTGCTCAGCCATCATTCTTCGGGTGGTGAAAGTCTCCCTTTTCTTCCTTAGGTCCACATGTGCCACACAGTGGTAGTGATGTTCCTCCATCAAACTAAAGATCCACAGCTACAAAATCAAAAAATGTGGATACAGATCTCTTTTAAGAAGTGATACTTACTGCAAAAGCCAAAGGGAAGTGGGGTAGAGCATGGATAAGAGCTTCAGATATGTTCCTAGGTTCTCTCAGACACTTGGACTGCCCTCAGTGTTGCTTTTGTCCCTTCTTGAATGCTGCATAGCTCCCATGCAAGTGCTTACAGGGGGGATTTTGTCCAGAACCTTAGTTCAGACACAGCTATGATTCAGCATCACACAGCACATGCTATAGCCTTTGAGCCATGAACATTTCTACCATGTTACTAAGTCCTAGCACATAAGATAATGGCAGTTGAATTGATGGAAAAGAAAATTAACTATCATAGCTTCTCAAAGTAATCTTGATCCTATTTGTACCAACAACACCTATATAAAATAAGCCTAAGCTGTTCACATTTTTTAACATTTGAAATGTGTTTTCAGGTTTAAAATCATACAACGCTGGTGCTAATAGCTGTGCAAGCAGTTCTAACTTTTGCTCATTCAAATACACCTAGCATTTTAAAAATATGCATGTCAAAGTCCCCTCTGCAGACCAAAGGTCCCCCAAACCTTACCACTGACATGCACAGTGGGAATGGCACATTGCTGGTGACCACATGAAAAGAGAGTCTGTACTTGTTCATGTTCTGTATGCTTGAAACTCAGATGTACCCGCACAGGGCTCTCACCTGGCCATCAGCACTGCCGGTGACCAGCTGTTGGTTTTCTTCATTGATAAGCAAGTTCAGGAGAGGGTAAGCTGTATGAAAACATAGGGCATTCAGTGTGGACAGTGCTTCTTCTACTCAACTTAGCACTGTTCTGAATCTTCATACCAGGAAGTGAACTTATAAATGAATACAACTTTGGAAACATTCATGAGCGAAAGAAAAAAAAAAAAAAAGTAATGCTGTCCCAAATAAGATGGTGTATACGAATTACAGCTGGCTGCTGGTGAGCCTGGCTCCTCTGCTCACACTAAGCAGGCCCAGAACAACTGTCAACAGCCTAGAGGAAGAAAGTACAGCTCAGCTAGCCCTTCAAACCAGCAGAGCAGTGCCAGCAGACTAACAACAATGACATCATGAACCTAGCAATAAAAGCAGCAGTTAAATAAATATCGTGCTTTAAATAAAAAGAACTCCATGAAATTTAATTTTACATCAAATATAGTCTAAAACTATGAAGAATTTGGAAGAACTACATAAACAGGCTGAGAAGCACTGTATGTCCTAACTAAGCTGCAAATGGCATCCAAGGTGAGTTTACAGAATAATGTACAACTGTGTTCCTCAATCAAATTGTTCCACAAGATGGTCTCCAGAAAATCCAACAAACTTCCAGAAAATGTGCTTCGTGCCAAAGCTTGGTGAACAACTGCAGGCTGTCAGCACACAGTATGGTTATGGGTACCCACACACACTCTGCATGTGGGTAACCAGCTCGAAAGGTTCAATCTTGGGTAAATTACGGCAGTAACACAGCAGTCACCAAGGTGGCTGTGTTTTTCATAAGTGGGTTTTTATGGGGCATCTCAAAGGAAAGGAAAGCCCTCCTACTATTGGACACTAGTGCATACATGGCAGAACATGGGGGTGGAGGGGATAGGGAGACTCCAGAAGCAACTTTGTTAGATGCAGGGAAGAAATACAGGGCCCTAGGAGAAATGGTCCCCAGATGTTACACACAACAGCCCCCAGGCTCCAGGAGAGAGAGCCAGCCCATAGAAATTGGTCACACATTATATAATCATGTGATGGTTCCATTCCCTACATAAAGACAGTTTGATGAAAAGCAACAATTATCCTAGAACGTATAAGATGGACAAATGCTTACAACCTAATCCATGGACTGCAGGCTGTGCAATCCTCCACTCACCGGGGAGGATGATGTTCCAAACAGTCCCAGCTCTGACCCTCTACAGGGCAGAAGAGGGCCCTGTCTCAGGCACTTTATCTGAGAGCCAATCTACTCTACATACTTACCTAAAGCAGCTGCTCAGAAGCCAAATGCATACATGTACATATAAGTGTAAGTTAAAATCCTCAGAGACAGTAACTGAAGTTGACCTGCTCAGTGGACAGAGGGGCATCACCTGTCTGGCTACACAATACACACGATTCTGAACGGCAACCTAAAGATGTGTCTGGAGACTCAGCCCACCTGTCTCTGGGGTGATTCACACCTCTGTCTGCCACACTGTTTCTGGGGGGATAGCCATACCAGGAGAATTCCTTCACTCCGCCTACTGAGCTAGAATGTAAAGGAGTCTTTCATTTACCTGTTAAAATGGATGAACTGTATATCAAGGATCCCACACAAAAGTCCCAGACCTTCAAATGAAAAACAGCTAATTTAAGACATAAAAATGTTGCCATTATTGCTAACCATGAACAATAAAAATTGAACCATATAAATAATAATTAAAGAATTAAAATTCACATATTGAATCACTAATTATTAAAACCCAAGGTTTCAGAACAATGGTAAAAACATACTGATTCCCCCAAAGATGATCACCTATGGATTTGGGAGGACTCCTCCAAAGATGAGTTGCTCAGTTAAGAAGCGCCAGTATGTCCCTGGGTCTATGCCCCAATTATAGAGGGTGACTGCCCACAGGACTGCAGTCCAACCATGACAGCCACGTGTGTTTGCTGTACCCACCACCCCTTTTATGGTAGTCATAGCCCCAAGGATATTCCAAAATACCAACTCTCTTCATTTTCATGACCACCAGTAATATAAGAGGCCCCACTGTCTCTATCTGAAATATAAGAATACTAAAATGTAGAATAGTTTATCCAAGTAGGGCAACTTGGATTTCTGCCTCAACAGCTTCTACCTCCCAGTGGAAGTCACCGCTTCCCTCAAATAAGTATTTTAAAATGACCATAGAATATATTCTCACAACTTTTGTGGTTTAATACACACATGTGACTTTAAGTTTTTCTTTCAGGACAATGATAAATGTTCATCCTTTATTAATAAAATTATAGTAATACTAGCTAACTTGGGACTGTTAAAAAGCGAATCTGCATTTTGCTTTACTTTTTCTGAAGCTTGGTGTAGTGCTAATGGAATCCACTCATCTGTTGGTCATTGGAAAACATTGCAGATATACATTGCTCCCTCTAGATTTAGATTCAAGAAAAGTCATCACAGTTGTTCAATGTCCAAATGCTGGAGACTCAAGACATGCAACACAGAGTAATCCAGTCCCACTCCAAGATCAAACCTCCACTTCTGTGTGATGAGAAAATAGCCTCCTCGGGTGCATGCTTTAAACTGCATTCATTTTTATTTTAGGTGTATGAGTGCTTTGCTTACATGCATGTATGTGCACCACATATGTACAGTGCTCATGGAGGCCAGAATAGGGTACTGCGTCCCTTGGAACTAGAATTCTAGACAGTTATGAGCCAATGTAGGGACACTGGGAACAGGATCCTGGTCCTCCACAGAAACACCAGTGTTCTTAACCACTGGGCCATCTTCTCTCCAGATCTGCCCTGTTTATATCACAAGAAAAATATACACAGTAGAAGCAGCAGCAGCAGCAATGTCCACAACACCCCAACATCCCAAGACACGACTGCTCACCTTAAAGCTTCTGTCTTCAGACACAGAGATGAGGGTGTGTGCTTGCCAGGGACAGAACTCCACTGCTGTCACTGAGCCTTGATGGCCCTTCAACTCTACCAGCACAGACTGCTTCTACGAGGATTTGTACAAGAGGTTACTCATGGAATTTTCTAGAATGATCAACATCTTGAAGTCATAGTCCACCATATAAAAGAGAGCTTATTAAATAAATTCTACAGGGCAAGATGAAGGGCTTAGGAGGAAAGGCACTCGACACCAAGCCTGAAAACTTAAGTTCAGACACTGGAACTCACATGGTGGAAAGAGAGAACCAACTCCACAGCTGTCCTCTGACCTTCACACATGTACTGTGCCATGTGTGCTCATGTGTATATGCACACAAATATACACAACACTCACACACACACACTCATACACACACACACACACAGAGAGAGAGAATGTTTTAATTTAAAGAATAAATTCTTTTTTACACATTACCCCTTCCAAATTTGGAGCTGCCCTACCTATATCACTTAGACATGTGATGCGGAATCTCTGCGGGAGGTGCACCATCAGTAAGTAAAAAATAAGAAACATTCCGGCTGCTCACACAGGCACCTGTGCCTGGGCACATCTCTGTCACCTTAATTTTGACACGTAAGACTTTTGCTTTCTGAGCATTTGCACACAATCTTAGCTACCTTCCCACTCCATCTGGTCTCCGTCATCCTAACTAACGTTAGTTCTTCCTTTTGGTGGTCAGTTTTGTTATATAGTAAAGTGGCCTAGTATGAATCTGTTGACTAATGAAATTAGCGATGTTAACAACACTGTTGGTGCTAAGAACTGAATATCACTTTATCCAGAAGGCTCCCATACACCCGTGACCTAGAACTACTCAGTCCTCCAGCCATGACTCTAGCCCCAGGCTCTAAGATATGACTTACATGAGAGAAGATGTGATTTCCCTATCATGTGATCCTCAATTTCATTCACAATAAGCCCAAAAATTGTCTAAACATAAAAATGTGTTCCCTTCCTGTGGTAGTTTGAATAAGAATGCCCCCCCCCCACACACACACACACAGGTTCATATGTTTAAATGCTAGGGAGTGGCACTATTTGAAAGGATTAGAGGGTGTGGCCTTACCTTAGGAAAAATGTCACTGGGAATGGGCTTTGAGATTTCTTTTTTGTTTGTTTGTTTGTTTGTTTGTTTGTTTTGAGACAGGGTTTCTCTGTATAGCCCTGACTGTCCTGGAACTCACTCTGTAGACCAGGCTGGCCTCGACCTCAGAAATCTGCCTGCCTCTGCCTCCCGAGTGCTGGGATTAAAGGAGTGCACCACCACGCCCAGCGGGCTTTGAGATTTCAAAAGCCCATGCGACACTAAGAGTCCTTCCCCACCTGAGGACCAGGATGTAGCTCCCAGCTCCTGCTCCAGCACCATATGCTGCCATGTTCCCTGCCATGATAATATGGACCAAGCTTCTGAAACTGTAAGAGCAAGCTCCCAATCAAATGCCTTCTAAGTGTTGCCTTATAGCAATCGAACAGTGGCTAAGACATGTTGTATCCCTATATCCTAGGGCCTAGAATAACCACCAGATGATACTTAGCTAGCATCTTTCCTCACCTAAAAGTTTTAAAGTAGATAACAAGGTAAGCCATAAAAGGCAGAACACTTCATTAACTGTATTAACCTGAAAAAGCGGCATAAGACAACTATTTCACGAATTGGACACTCCCATGAACTGAGGAAGCAGAAACCCCTTCCCTCTCCCCAGGGAGATCGTGTAGCACAGGCACTAATTACCGTGGCTCAAGCACAGGTGCCCAGCAAACTCTAAGTTAGGAATCCCCAACCTAGGAGACATTTACATAAACTGTCAATATAGCAGCAAGTGAGAATTCTGAGTTGCAGTGGAGAAGACTTTTGACAAATAGGCAGCTGAAAAGCCCTGTGTTATGCAGATTCACGGGGAAGTCCTAACTCAGGAGACTGCTCAAAAAGAACTATTTTCCCAAATGTGTCTGCTGGAAGGTATCCCTAACACAAATTTGTGTAAATACCAATTCTGGTAGCTTATCAATTACAAGACCAAAATGTTTTCCTTGGTTTCTCCCCAACATCTTTACAAAATACATTGACCCAAACTGCCGTTTTAAAGAGGGAAGCAGGAATGAAATACTCACCAACAGGAACCCAGCCTGAAAGTACCCACCACACAGGAATGTATACTCAGTTCCCCCACGGGGGCGGCAGTCTTACCTCCACATCCATCACAGATATTTTGTTCCCAGCACACACTGCGACAGCACGATCATCCAGACTAAATCGCAAACACAACACTGTTTGTAAAACGGAGCCCAGGATAGTCCCTCGAGGAGTCAGGCCTAGAGCAAATTCCAGACATTAGTGTCAGTTCATCAGATGTCAGATGGGTCCTGTGTGCAGGGTCCTGTGAAGTTCTCTGCTACAGAGCCACAGGCAGAAGAGCAATGATCGTCTGTGATGATGGAACAGTCTTTTCCTGAGGTTTTCAGTCTCTGGAGGGCCATGGGCCCCTAGAAGAGCTGCACAGACCGAGCTCTTCACCCAGTCCTTCTCTCTGTGTCCACTGTCATCCAGGCACTGGCAGTGACACACTATGACCAAGGTGGGCAAACAGGAGACTGTGCTAAGAGAACGCTGGCCTCTAAGGCTCTTACTACCATGACATCACCTCTGAGCAGCTGAGCAACAGTGCTAAATGTGCCTAGAAGATTCACGTGTAGTCACACCAGCCAGGCCAAAATTGTGAGATGAGAGAATATGGGGCCTGCCATCTTCCCAAAGCTTCAGAAGCCACGGCTGATTAGCACAGATGTCCCTGCTCCTCCATACTAAGGGTGGAGTCTCTGTGTGTGTATGTGTGTGTGTGTGTGTGTGTGTGTGTGTGTGTGTGTGTGTGACTCTTTCTCTACATAAGTAAGTAGCTGGTCTTGGAGCAAATAGACAGAGATGGCTAACTTTGAGAGTACCCTCAGGCTACTGGGTTGAGAATTAAATGCAGGCACAAAAAGATCAGGGCAAAGACAGATGGTAACATCTTATGCCTTTAGCACTTTCAGATGTGTGAGAGATGCCCAAATGTGAGTCAGGGTTTAAAGTTAAAACAGTATCGGGGCGTGGTGGCACACGCCTTTAATCCCAGCACTTGGGAGGCACAGGCAGGCGCATTTCTGAGTTCAAGGCCAGCCTGGTCTACAGAGTGAGTTCCAGGACAGCCAGGGCTACACAGAGAAACCCTGTCTCAAAAAACCTAAATAAATAAATAAAAATTTAAAAATAAAATAAATTTAAAACAGATGGAATTCATTGACATGGAGTGAGCTGAGGTCGTAGTCTGAGCAACTGAAGGACTGAGCTCTGAAGAGGCCAGACAGAAAGACAGTAAGATGGGGATCTGTGGTCCAGAAGTGGGGGTACCTGCCAGCCACAATGCTCTTAGACACGACAAGACATTTCCAGCAGCAGGTTTCTGGAGGCTAAATTAGAAGAAGGTCCAGACCAAAAAAAAAAAAAAAAAAGGGCTAAGCACATGGATGATTGAGTAAAATCATAACCGAAAGGAGCAAACCCAGAAGTGGTGTGAACAGAGCTGCCCGCAACATGCTCAGAAACCAAATACAATTAGGCTCCAACTCTATAAGCAGGTCTAGCTTAGCCTCCGTCACTGTCCATGGAATCCTTTTCATACGCCCTCCTAACATCATGCGTCCTCCATGGGTCTTGCCTTACTTAGCACATGAGTCTGTCTGAGTGGACATCACTCTGCCAATCAGCCTGAGTCCACAGAAGCAGCAAGAAACTGCACTACACCACCAGAAAGAAGATTTCTGGGGCATTTCTCTCTGTGGAGTCCCAACAAATGCAGTTCGACTGTGAATATAAGGCGGGCCATTACATAAGTCACTATGGAAGAATCCTTCATCACATGTGCTTGCTTTAACAGAACATCCTTTCACCTGTGTTTGATTCAGTTAAATATTCCTTCATGAGTCAGCCTTAGCCTTTCACCTGTGTCTACTTCAGGCAAACAGTCCTTCACCTGTTTGCCCCAGCAAAACACCATCCAACACACTGACTCTCCAAAGAACCCTTAAGTTTCCACTTTACAACACAGAGGACCATCTACCTACAGCTTCAGGAGTGCAGCCCTTTCTAACACAGGACTGTCTATATACAGCCTTGGGAGTATAACTCCTTCTAATAGTGAGGGTCATTTACCTATAACTTTAGGTGTATATGTATTAGTTACTTCTCTATTTCTTTGACAAAACATCATGATGAAGGCAATTTAAAGAAGAGTTTATTTGAGGTAGCCAGCACCATCGTGGTAGAGAACATACCAGCTGCCAAGCAGGGAAACACTGGAAGCGACTGAGAGCTCGTGCTGCAATCCACAAACAGAAAGCAGACAGAGTATATTCAAACAGTTCTTTTAAAACCACGAAACCCATCTCTATTAACACACCTCCCTTAATAAGACCACATCTCCTAGTCCTTCCCAAACAGTTCCACCACATACGACTAAGTATTCAGACATATGAGCCTATAGGGTTCCTTCTTTTTTTTTTTTAAGATTTATTTATTTATTATATGTGAGTACACTGTAGCTGTCTTCAGACACTCCGGAAGAGAGCGTTAGATCTTGTTACGGATGGTTGTGAGCCACCATGTGGTTGCTGGGATTTGAACTCAGGACCTTCAGAAGAGCAGTCAGTGCTCTTAACCGCTGAGCCATCTCACCAGCCCCTATAGGGTTCCTTCTTATTTAAACCACCATAGTATAAGTCCTTCTAACTCCGAAGTATCTACCTACACTGTAGGGGCACAGCCCCTTGTAACAAAGGGCTGTCTATCCACAGCCTCAGTGATGCCGCTCTTTTTAATGTATACAATGGCAGGGGCCTGTCTTTTTATAGCTGGTGTACCTGTCAAAGCAAATATAGAACTTCTAGCTGTTCCTCAGCTTCAGGTCTGTGTGGTTCCCTGATGTTGACACAGCTTAGCCACCAGCTGCCTGTCCATTTCCTCACCCATTTGCTCCTGCTGTTAATGTTCTAACCCAGTTCTGCCTTTTCACCTTGCGGCTAAGCTCGACTCTATATCATCCCCTTTACCCCTAACTGTCCAGAGGACTCAGCAACAGCTTCTCCATGCAGCTAGTTTGGGTTACTTATCTTCTCAATCCATGCTTTGCTTACATTTCTATTGGCCCATTTCTTTTTTAATTTTTATTAGATATTTTCTTCATTTACATTTCAAATGCTATCCCGAAAGTCCCCTATATCCTCCCCCACCCTCTGCCCAACTCCCCTACCCACCCACTCCCACATCATGGCCCTGGCGTTCCCCTGTACTGGGGGATATAAGATTTGCATGACCAAGCAGCCTCTCTTCCCATGATGGCCAACTAGGCCATCTTCTGCAGAGACACGAGCTCTGGGGGTATTGGTTAGTTCATATTGTTCTTCCACCTATAGGGTTGGAGACCCCTTCAGCTCCTTGGGTACTTTCTCTAGCTCCTCTATTGGGAGCCCTGTGCTCCATCTAATAGCTGACTGTGAGCATCCACTTCTGTGTTTGCCAGGCACTGGCATAGCCTCACACGAGACACCTATATCAGGGCCCTTTCAGCAATATTTTGCTGGCGTATGCAATAGTGTCTGCGTTTGGTGACTATTGGCTCATTTCTAAAACCTCTTGAACTCTGTACAGCCTCTTGAACTTGTGTTCAATCTGTAACTCAGATGGATAGACGGAAGAATGGATGGATGGATGGATGGATGGATGGATGGATGGATTGACTTACTGTGTGCTATGTACTTATTAAAGTTAATATTAGTAGTAAGATTGAAATTAAAAAAAAAACTGTATTCACCTCAGTCAGATTACATGGTAGAATAAATTGTCAAGTTGCTGTGACTGAAACTACCACACGTTGAGAATTATATTCAAAAAAATTGTTAAATTGTAAAAAGACACAAATATGTCTGACTATGTTTCTGGCATACTCCATTCACCCACACCAGTGAGGCACAAACTGTTAGAATTCTGTGGTCACTTGGCATCATTCCTGTGCCATCAGCCTCAACTAGGAAAGCTCTTAGAACACGCACTTTCTCAGTTTCCACCAGCCAGAACCTTCACACCCAGACTCTCTCTCTGCAGACATATCCTTTCACCTATATCCCAGGCCCCAGCTGAGCCTCTTGTCTTCAGCTCCAGTTACATTTCTGCAGAAGAGAACAAACTTTTCCCTTATCTACACTCCCAGATCTTACTGTTCACCTGTGTGATCTATTCAGTAAGAGTGGGAAACTTCCCTGCAGATCGAAAGCTTTGCTCCTTCCTCACTGTTTGCAACATGAAACACAAACCCTGAGGATACCATACTTCAAATTGTCCACAGATCCTCAGGGGTCTACAATATAGATATTTAAAATAGGAAAATATAGAAGAATAAAGCCAACACAAGTCTGCATCAGCAGTGGGACTAATTAATGACAAGGTGCACTAGACCTGCAGCACTGAAGGGACAAGTCCCACTCCCTAACTGTCACAGTGTTTTTATACATGAGTCACTTCCTTGGTGGGGCTAGGACTAAACCCAGTCTTCTCCATGGTAGGTATCTTAATTAGGGTTTCTACTACCATGATCAAATTTGATGGCCAAAAGCAACTTGGGGAGGAAATGTTTATTTCATCTTACAGCTTGTAGGTCACCACCCAGGAAAGTCAGGACCTGAACTCAGTGCTGCAGACTATATGAAGTCTTACTGACTTGTTCTTCATGGTTTGCTCAGTTTGCTTGCTTATAGACCCCAGGACCAGCTGGCCAGGAAAGAACCACCCACCCAGCTCTGGGCCCTTTTAGATTAATCATCCATCAAGAAAACATGTGCCTAGAGGATAGGACAATCTATCTTATGGAGGCTCTTTCTCAATTAGGGTTCTCTTTTCTCAGATGACCCTAGCCTCTGTGAAGCTGAAAATTAACTAAGACGGCAGGCAAGCACTGTACCTGCCACTATACTACAGCAGGTATGTCCTCAGCATTTCTCCTTTTGAACATTGTTAAACTGTGCTCTATATCTGGTTACCGTTAAGTGTCTTCTCTCTGCATTCATCCACGTTCCACATTATAATATAATCCTCTGAGGCAGAGCCGAGCAGAAGTGGATCTATTTTGTTTCCAAAAGCCACAGCAGTAATTGATTGATGGTGTCCTTGTAGGGTGAGAGGCTTAGAAAAAACAAATAGGTTATTTATAACATCAAAAATATAGAACAATATAATTTCAAACCTAAAGTTTTCAAATGCTTTTATTAGATGTGTTGACATTTAGTTAATTCATTATAATCCCTGATGACAACTGCTGATTATCCTCTCAAGTGATCACATCACTCTGGGTTGTTATCCTACATTGACACAACCAGGCACATTGTAACAATGAGGCACACTGATACAATGAGGCAGGATACCCAGTCTTTTCTTTCTTACTATTTATTAAACAGATGTGTACTGAGTACTCAATGGATGCAGATGTGCTGGTTATGCTGACAGCTAAGGGAGGAGCTGGAAGAGGATGAACACATTTGGGTCATTACACAGCAGGGGATATGGAAGCTCTGCTGGCTCTAACAAGAAGTAAGCAAAGTTCTAGGGGTGTGTGGCCTGAAGCTGCTAAAACAAACATACCAAGAAACTGGAAACCAGTAGTTAAGTCCAAGCAGGACGATACTAGGATGCATTTGTCTATACATGTGAAGAAGAGACTGGAAATGAGAACTTGTAGGCTTGAGTAGTAGTAATCCTGATGCAGATGGAGAGAGGAGATGAACAAAATCCCCATGGTCACAGGAAGAAGGGAAACATGCAGAGGAAGAGAGTGTAAGATGCCCAGTGGTCAGGGGTCCTTTAGTTCTTTGTAAGTTCAAGTACACACAAGTTGACATGGTCACAGGAGCTGTAGGCACTTGTCTCTCATAATGACATTTGCCTACTATCCACTAGGCACTAGGTCTAATCTCTAGTACTGCAGAGAGAAACTCTCCCTCAAGAGTGACTTCTGGATGTTTTATAAAATGCTGCTGAGGAACTAGGACATGAAGAGACCTAAAAGCACAACATAAGCCAGCGCAGCCTTTCAGGCCAGAGCATGAGGAGCGCACAGGATGAGGTACAGGCCATTCATTCCTAAAAGCACAACATAAGCCAGCGCAGCCTTTCAGGCCAGACCATGAGGAGCGCACAGGATGAGGTACAGGCCATTCATTCTGCCATATGGATTGTGTTGTATAGCAAACCTGAAATCCATCTAGGGGATGTAAAAGGTATGGACGGATGAACACATTTCTGCTAGAGGTCAACCCACTAAGACTAGAGCATGGTGCTGCCAACTCCCAGTCTTAGGAGTCCAGGAAAGACCAAAGTCAGGCAGCAAAGGGATGCCTGCCCTTAGCATGGCGGGCTGCCAGAGGCGGACATAAATCCTCGCTTGAAGAAGAGAGTTCATCCTGAATCCAAAGAGATTCCAGCACTGCCAACAAAAGGGGTGGTCCCTGCACATGCACACCTGCCAAGTGAACATCTAGTGGCCAGTCCGCGTGCAGCAAGACTCCAAGCCCTGGTCATTATAAAGCACGAAAGAACAGTATAACAGATGACTGCTATATCCACCAGGGCTAACCTGGAAGGATAAGTACAGACAAGGTGTGATCAACCATAGCTCTGCCCATCAGCAAAAACACAGCTTGGCACAGCCACTTGAGATCCTCCTGGATATTATCTTCTAAGTATGTGCATGGCCTGTAACTCAGCCATTTCTTTATGAGTGTACCAGAAAACAGCAAAGAAAGAGAGAGACAGAGAGAGACAGAGAGAGAGAGAGAGAGAGAGAGAGAAGGGGGAAAGAAAAAAGAAAAAAGAAAAGAAATAAAGAAAGCCAATTTCCACCACCAATACAATAGATAAAACAGTCCGTTCAGCATCAAAAGAACAACCACAAAGCTAAACACATGTTAACAAAAGAAACGGCTACAGGAGAAGGAACGCATAGTGTGAAATTCCATTCTTATCAAGTTTAAACTTGAGGGAAATGTGTCTCTGGTGCAGAGGTCAAAATGGCATTGCACTTAGCAAGAGAGATGTCCTGACCTAGCCATGGCTTCCCAGGTGTGCACACCCACATGGAACACTTTTCTCCCAAACACTTTATTCTTCATTACAAAGCAAGAAAGCTCAAGCTGGCATGTGAAAGGAGGCTTCATTAAGTTACAATGGGTCTTTTCTTGTTCATATTCTTGCAAAGACTTTTTAAAGAAAGTCAATTCCAGACCATTTGTATTTTAAAAATAAGAACATAACATGTTGCTGTTTATCAACATGGTCCTGCCACAGCTCACAGTTGACTCTATAAGAGGGAATGTTTCCAGAATATGGGAGAAACAAATAGGCAGGGCAAGGTCTCTGCAACCCTGGACCTAGCAGAAACACCCTTGGTTTGTAACCTGCCTCGTGAGAAGGGTCCGTTGAGCTCCACACACAGAGATGGCTCCCATCTAAAGGAAAAGCACAGTGCTGTGTGCTACAAGCAAGCGGAGCGTGAGCTGCAGACTGCTTAGACTCAACCACGTATCGTTCCGTAACTATCTCTCTCGTGTGGCCATCAGTGGACGGCAGCTCTGCAGGCGTTTCCATCATCAGCCTGAAAAACCAAAGCATAAGTAAGATGAGGACTTGTACCATGCGTAATAATACATGGTCTCATGTAATCCATGAAAGTCCAGTTGACTGACCATCACTATGAGCATGAGTATACATACCACACTTACCCATTCACCCCAACTCCCCAAAAGGTAAAGGTAGCAGTGAGCACAGAATGAACTCTTCTGCTCTCCCACGGCCCACACTTCACAGGCCTTCCTCCACCTTCTAGGTCTCTTTCGGGACTGTGAAGGTGAACAGCCCCCTCCCAGTGACCCGACCCGAAGGAAGACCCCTGCATATGTGGAGTTGGTGAGAGACTGCAATAGATATGGGGAACCTCAGGGGAAGTGTTCGAGTATCTCAATAGAACTGAATGCATTCAAATATCTCAATACTCTGTGGTGGAAGTTAGGTTACTGTGGGTTACAACACCAGTGATCCATTCCTGTCTCAACAAGCATAAAATACAAAGACGTTTTTGATAGTTTATCTACTTTATTAAGTAGTTCACTGAGCACAGCCACCTTAGACCCACATGGCAGTAAGCCAGAGGAATGACCCCACTCATCCCATCCCACTGTGGGCACAGATGTACCTGAAGGCACAGCCAACCAATCTTCAGTCATGTGGTTTCTGGTGATCATGATGCTTATACCTCTCTACAAACAGCTGATCGTGCCCCGGTCCATCCTTTAAATTTTTATCATCAAAAGGAAAAACACAGAACTTCTTACAGAAAACCAAGAACCATGGGATTGAAAGAAAAAACAGAGTAATCAAACGCTTTAAAACTGGATCCTAGATGCTCCATCAAGTGGCCTTGCTTGGTGAAAACACATGTTTCTGCTCCTGAAGCATCTATCACAAATGATTCTAATTTATGCTCACACTTACTCTAAAGTGTAACAGACTGCAGCCAAGACCATAGAATCTGATGGTGCTGCTTTGCTTTATGGATGTGTAATGGGGTCAAACTGCCTTCTAAGTATTTATTTATGCTCAGGGATTAGTGCTGCTCTCAGCTTTGGTCAGAGGACCTTCCTTCTGGGATATGCAGCAGTAACTAAAAAATAAGTGAGTGCTGAATGACCATCCATTAATGGGACATCTATATTACCTCCCTCAAAGCTCAGAGAACATTACTAAAGGAGAGAAAGATGGTAAGAGGCAGAGAAAGGGGTGGAAAGTTGTAGAACACAGTCTTCTGGGAAGGACATGGCCAATCCCCTCTTGAATCCACAGTATCTGTGATTAACTACATTAAAGTGACCTTGTCAATATTCTGGCATGGGAGAGGGAGCACAGTGGGTCATGAGTCCCCACATCTCCCTCAGGATTTATAGGTAGTTAATTGTTGCTAGGGGGGGAGACATTTTTTTCACTGGTAAGGTGCCCACATTCCTATAAATAGCCCTTTACCCATGTTCCTGTAAATAACTCTTTGGGAGGGAGAAAGAAAGAAAGAAAGAAAGAAAGAAAGAAAGAAAGAAAGAAAGAAAGAAAGAAAGAAAGAAAGAAAGAAAGAAAATGAATGATAAAAATAGAGGAACTAATTGGGAAGAAGAATGGGATTAGTCAAGGTGAGAGAGAAAAATATGATCAAAACATAATATACATGTGCGGAAATGTCATAATAAAATCATCACTATGTCTAATTAATATACACAAATAGAAACATTTTCAAGGTTGATGAGAGCTGGGCATATGTAATCTGCCAGCTTCCTGACTACGGGTGCAATGTGACCAGCCACCTCACAATTCCTGCCATCCCCAGCATTCCCTCCATTTTCATATCACACATCTTCTACCATCCCCACCTCCCTTGATGCCTCTTCTCCCATCCCCATGGTCCAGTATGTGTTCCCACGTCTCTACAGACATCCCAAGTTCAGCAAAGAAAGAAATCAAAGCTATAATCATTTCAGAGGACATGCAGTGTTTGACATTCTGGGCCTGGGTTACCACTACGTATTTCCCAGTTCCATCCATTACTTAGCAAAATTCACGATTTCAATTTTCTTTACAGATGAATAAAATTCTATTGTGTACACACTGTTTTAATTATTCATTCTTTGCTTAAGGGACATCTAGGCTGACTCCATTTACTAGATATTGTGATTAGAACAGCAATGAATATAGATGGTCTATCTCTGCAGTAGAATATAGAGTGATAGATAGGTAGATACATACATGCATGCATACATACATACATACATACATACATACTAGAAGATAGATAAATGGAGAGATGATATAGATGATAGATACATACATGCATACATGATAGATTGATATGATGTGATATATGATATGATATGATATGATATGGATAGATATATACTAGAAGCAGTATAGTTGGGTCATGTGTAGTCTTGTTTTAATTTTTTGAGAAACTGCCAGAGTGATTTCCATAGCAGCTGCACAAGTTTGCACTCCACCAATAGTGATTAAGCACTCCCAATTTCCACATCCACACTAGCATTGCTGCCATTTGTATTCTTGATGAAGGCCACTAGGACTTCGGAGAAGTGGAACATCAAAATAGTTTTAATCTGCATTTCCAAATAGCTAAGGATGTTAACACTTTGGGCTTTTGTTTTGGTTTTGTTTTGTAATTTTTAGTGTTTATTAGACACTGTATAAACAGTTAAGTTCTTTTGTGAACTATGCTCACCTCCACAGCCCATTTTCAATTGGGTAATTTGTTTTCTTGTTTAATTTAGCGGGAGGTGTCTTTCTATATTCCAAACAACAACCCTCTCAAACAAGTAGCTAGCAATGATTTTCACTGACTGCACTGTCAAAATTATTCAGAAAGTCTTTCTTCTGCCCCAAGGTGAAGCTTATGCTGTACCAGTCATTTCAGAGTTTCGAAGACCTCCGTTTCATAGCTCAGGCTACCACTGGTCTGCTGAAGAACAAATGCCTATCAAACTCTAACACAAGATGAGCACAGGTCAGACCTGCCACACAGCAGGCAACCATGAAGACCCATGATGAATGAACACAAGACAGAGTTGACACATGGCAGGCACTTTGTGCATAGCTGTGAGAAACCTGCATGGCCATCATGCACTAGGAACCCTGAAATGTCCCTCTTCCTCAGGACACCTGCCTCTTTCCTCCAGCTCAAACACTGGAAGAGTCTTTCTGTTCCTTTGTGAATTAACAGTGTGATCTTAATTAGAATATAGATTCTCCATTCTCCCCACCCTCCAGCCACTGTGGCTTGGAAGTTTCTACCTAGCTGGTGCTTTTGTTTGTTGGTCTGGTGCTGGTGTCTTCCAGGAGTAGATCAGTACAGTGAGGCAGAAATCTGCAAGGCCTTGCTAGTTATAGAAACATATACTTTGCTCTAAGACAGTGAAAGATGGACCCACAGATCCTAAACTATAGTTTCTAACATTAAACAGACTCCTGAGGTTTTATCTCAGTAACAGTATGGAACTGGCTGTGCCCATGTTCAGGACCATAGCAGGTGAGATGACAAGGCAGCCCTGCAACACTGGTGAGCTGTGCTCTCCAGTGGATGACAGGGGCTGGAAGAGTCAAACATGCTTCCTAGGTTGTTGGCCTGAGCAACTAGGCTTGCTATTTCTGAAACAGAACAGTATTGGGTATCATAAATTAACTTGTAAATGTGATCATTAGATGCAAACCTTCTACTGTGGCATTCTCTAGGCTCGGAATCCAACTTTCTTGCAGTTACATGGGAAGAAACAGAACCCACTTTCCTACCCCACAGTGTGTAAATTTGGAGGGTAGCAATTGGAGCACCTCATGTTGCTCTTACCATTCAAGAGCTAACACAATGAATTAGTCTAAATACACAGAAGAAAGAAGGCAGGCATGGCAGTGACACTCACCAGGATACCACATCTCAGGTAGAGCAGCACAAACAAGCCTCTGAGGAAGATGGTGAGTATGGACAATTCTACAGAAAGACACACACACACACATATACACCTTCACATATGCTCATATTCAACCATGCTTACGCACACACCCATACACATATCATTTGATACAAATCAGGCCATGAAGAAGAAATATGATGACAACTCAAGAACACTGTACTAGTCAGGATTCTCTAGAGCAACTGAACTGACAACAAATCCACATAAAAATGGATTTATTAAAGTGGCTTACAGCCTGTAGTCTAGCTAACCAACAATGACTGCCAACAAATAGAAAGCCCACAAATCCAGTAGTGTGCAGTCAGATGTCTTCAGTATAAGCTGAAATCCTGAAGAAGTAGGCACTTGTGCCCGTGAAGGATTCAAGTCACCAGCTAGAAGGAGGGCAAGCAGGAGAAGAGTGAAGAACTTCCTTCTTCCATGTCCTTTATGCAGACTGCCACTACAAGGTGTGGCACAGTTTACATGTGGGTCTTCCCACTTCTGATGGTTAAAGAAAATTCCCCACAGGTGTGTCCAGCCACTTCGGTTTTGGTACAGTCCAGATGTGGTCAGTTGGCAACAAAGAATAAATGTCACAGACACAGTGCAACGTCTTCTTTTAACATGGTACTTTAAATGCATTCCTTGAGAATTCCATATACTTAAACAATGTATTTTGATCCTTTCTCCCTCTCCTCCAACTCCTTCTGGACTCTGCCACAAACAGGAAGAAAGCTGAAAATATTTTGCTGTGAGTTTGCTGTGTTAAGCCACTTATGTTCTGAGATTCCTTTCCGCAGCTTTCCATGCTAACACATAACCAGGTACCTTGAAAGGCGATTCAGTGACACTGTGAAACGCTGCTCAATGACTGGGGATGGGGGTGACAAAGAAAGTCCCTGAGGACCCTGAAAGGGCAAAAGTTCATGTCATACTAACAGAACACATGTCAAGACTTTCTAATAATAGCCTGGAAGCCTGACCACACATGGACTGAGCACAAGGCCCTCGGCTGACCACATGGGTAGTAGCCCACATGTAACTTTAGTGAGGCCATGTGAGAGCGAACAGAAGTGTAAAATGTGCAACAGCAAGGGAGCTCCAGGCTCGCCTCAAGCACCTCAGGGTGCCCACATCAGGCACAAAGAGTAGTCAAGACTTGACCTGTTAGCCAAAAGCAACTCAAAGGTTGCTCAAACCTTTAGTCCATGTAACTTTAGAGTATGAGCCACCAGGAGAGCAGCTATATCCAAAAACAGACTTAATGAGAAGACCAGGAAGGATAACAGTAGGGGCAGGTAGCCGCACCTGGAGCAAAGAGGACTCATACTGGCCAGAGCCTACTCTTTTCCAGGGAACCTTGAGGGGAAAGAAAGCTAGCCAAGAATAAACAAACCAACAAAAGCACAACAGCTTCAGAGGGCGCCCTTCTCCCAAGGGCGGGGCCATGCACTCCAGATGTGGCCATGGTAAAGAATGGAGGACCTCACAACAGAGCAGAATCAGCATGAAAGCAGAGAAATGCTCCCGACTCCAACCAACAGGACCTTATAACTGCCATGAGCTGCCTCTGCAGTCTCCACCACAATAACGCGGCCACACTCAGCCAGGGCACCCCAGCGGAAGCTAACAGTGCCTTAGCTCATAGGGCTCTGGACCTTAGCAGCATCGCTCAGGCCCCATAAAAGGATCTGTGTGAGGAGGATAGATATGCCCAACATGCTAGGTACCTTGACCCAGGAAGGGAAACTGCTTATTTTTTACCAAACCATTGCTCTGTCCTTCTAGACCAGTGGTTCTCAACCTGTGGGTCTCGACTCCTTTGGAGTTGAACAGGGGTCAACTAAGACTATTAGAAAACACAAGTATTTACATTACAATTCATAACAGCAAAATCACAGTTATAAAGTAACAACAAAATAACCTTATGGTCGGGGGCAGCACACCATGAGGAACTGTGTTAAAGGGTCGCAGCATGGGAAGGCTGAGAGCCACTGCTCTACACACAAAATTCACCATCATTAGTCAGCTCCCCTGGAGTCAGGTACAACCATGTGGCTGGGCAGCAGGAAGAAGCATGAGTAACAGATCTCACTTTATAACCCTGGCCCTTGGAAGTCTCACCTACATAACTCTCCAACAGTGGTTAAATACAAAGTCTGGGTGGGTGGGGGGAGGGTGGCTACAAAAGGTGGCACCACAGCATAGAAGAGGTCTGGGGGTCTGTGAGCTGCCTGGGAGGTGAGGAGGACCTGACTGACAACACAGGTTCTATGCAGAACCAAGAGACTGTTTAACATACCAGGGCTGTTTAATACAGCACTGAACTCATCCTCACAATGGGAATTAACTTTTAAATGACAAGAATACATAGAGAATTAACCATTTAATTAGTGAAAGTGCCACAGCAGTAATGCTGGGTCTTCCATCCTGACCCACCGTCTTACTGTGTTACCTCAGAGGTGACATGGACTAGCACATCCCAGACATCCTACACACGGGAACATCAGACAGATAAGGATAAGAAAGACTATGTTTATTTTTCTAGTAAGACTACAGTGTGTATGAGAAGAGGGGAACAACTCAAGAAATACATTGATGAGTGAAAGATAAAGGCGCTCTGGTTCTAAAGCTAAGTCAGTAGAAAAAAAGCAGTCATCTCAGACATACTAAGAGCTATACACTATACACAAGTATACATATGATTGCTATTACTCAAGGAGCAACGCCGTTAAAAACTAGTTCCTTCTATGTGTGTATTCTTAAGAAATAAAATTGCTTCCTTCTGATTATACAATATTAAAAATGTTTCTCAGTAGCTACACAGGTAGAATCATGTCACTTCATTCTTGCGTTTGGAAACCATAATTAGCCAATTCAATAGCTGATGGGCTCCCACAGAAAATAGCAGCATCGTAAAAATACCCTTGACCCTTCCCTTCCACGTTAGCTAGGAAAGGAGTTGAGCCCAATTCCGGTACTCTGAAGACCTAGACATTGAGGATAGCACTAACAAATAGCTATAGCTGACAGAGTAACATAAAACAGCAAAATGACACGCAGGTTCTTAATAAGGTTTCAGGTTCTCTCCTAAATCATTAAATAAGACAAAAGATCCCATCTTTATACTTAGGAGTTGGTTTGGGGTTTGTTTGTTTGTTTGTTTGTTTGTTTTCTTGTAAGCTACGAAGTAACTGGTATCCTGCTTTTGTTGGCCTACTTTACAAGATACTAATTTTGAACTTTTGGGCCATCATACTGCATGTATTATCTAATGCTCTTGTTTGAATGTGTCCCCCAGAAATTTTCAAATATTGAACTCTGTCTTCCAAGGTGATGATGGTCTTAAGGCTCAGAGAGACAATAGGAGGCAATCCTGGTCTTGAATGTGGAACCTCCTTGATGAGATTGGAGTTCTTGTAAAAGGAGACAAAGAACTTCTTGCCTTTCCACCCACTTCTAAACCAGGAAAGTCTCCAGGCATGAAATCTAGTCTTAAGAACTGTGAGCATGCTTCCTCCTCCAGCCAAGCAAGATGCCTAAAGGAAAGACAGCCAAGGGAAGAAGGTGGCCCCGTGCCCTGCCTGTGTCAAGGACCAGGAGGCCAAAAAAAGTGGTCAATCTTGGGAGAAAAGGCCCACGAATTTCGGCATTGGGCAGGACATCCAGCCCAAAAGAGATCTCACATGTTTCATCAAATGGCCCTGCTACATCAGGCTGCAGCGGCAAAGAGCCATCCTCTACAAGCAGCTCTAAGTACCTTCTGCCATTAACCAGTTCACCCAGGCCCTGGACAGGCAAACAGCTTGCCCACAAGTACAGGCCAGAGACAAAGCAAGAGAAGAAGCAAAGGCTACTGGACCCTGCTGAGAAGAAAGCTGCTGGCAAAGGCGACATCCCAACTAAGAGACCACCTGTCCACTGAGCAGGAGTCAATACAGTCACCACCTTGGTGGAGAACAAGAAGGCTCAGCTGGTGGTGATTGCCCATGATGTAGACCCCATTGAGCTGGTGGGGTTCCTGCTTGTCCTGGCCAGGCTGGGGTGCCTGGTCCACAGGAAGACATGCACCACTGTTGCCTTCACACAGGTTAAGCGGGAAGACAAGGGTGCTCTGGCTAAGCTGGTGGAAGCTATTAGGATCAATTGTAATGACAGATATGACGAGATCCGTCGCCACTGGGGAGGCAACGTCCTGGGTCCTAAGTCTGTGGTCGCATTGCCAAGCTGGAAAAGGCAAAGGCTAAAGAACTCGCCACTAAACTGGGTTAAATGTACACTAAATTTTCTGTACAGAAATATAATTACAAAATTATCTTCCATAAAAAATTGGGGGGGGGGGCGGTAGGGGATGGCAATAGTGGGCTTGGGGGGTGAGGAATCATTTCTTACTAGTAGTTCTCACGTTGAAATTTATATTTCCCTTCTGTCATGGTTTAAGACAAATCCAAAACTATCCCTCCCGGTGCTGCAGGGCTTAAGGAGGCCATTCACGCGCGGCTCTGGAGGCGCGGGAGGAGAAAGCTGGACCGCACCACTCGCGCGCGCGGCTCAGCCCTCCGCCGTCCGGGAGCAGGCTTCCCAGCCATCTCCTTACGGGACGTCGCCCGACTACCGCCGACCAGGAGCTAACGTAAGCTGCACCCTGCCAGCCTCACCGACCACAACAGTCCAGCCCACTTTCTCCGGAACTCACCGACAACGCCAGCCGCGTCGCTATGGTTACGAGAAAAAGCTGCTCAATTCTCGCGAGAGCCTAGCGTTACCTCACTTCCGGCCCCTTAGGCCGGAGTTGGTTCCCAAAAGCCCTAGCTTCCGGAGTACCACACTTCCGGGCGCGGCTTCTCTTCCGCCAGCTGAGGCGAGTTCCAGGCTGAGCCCGGATGCTGCGGGTGCTGCGTGGCCCGCGGGGCGTGGCGGTGAGTTCGGGGTTGGCGACCTCGCTGTTCTCCAGACACCTGCGCCCCCAGGGACCTGTCCTCAGGTCCCTCTTACCGCTTCCCTCTTCCCACCCGCCTCCTCTGCTCCTCCCTCTCTGCTGTTCCCTACTCTTTATCCCTTCTCTCCCTCCCCTTCCCCACCGTCGGTTCCCGGGACCCAGGTGCACGAATCTCGGTCTGTGTGGACGAGCACCTCCGGTCACGCCTGTCACCCGTGCCTTCCCAGCACAGTGACTGCAGATGAGGGAGTCCCCAAGTTGAGTGCCCCAGCGATGGCTACTCCCTGGAGGTGCGCCCTGTTGATGATCCTGGCGTCCCAGGTGGTGACCCTGGTAAAATGTTTGGAAGACGACGACGTCCCAGAAGAGTGGCTCCTTCTGCACGTGGTCCAGGGCCAAATAGGAGCCGGGAATTACAGCTACTTGCGGTTGAACCATGAGGGTAAAATTATTCTCAGGATGCAGAGCCTGAGAGGGGATGCGGACCTGTACGTGTCGGACAGCACTCCGCACCCGAGCTTCGACGAGTATGAGCTGCAGTCTGTCACTTGCGGCCAGGATGTGGTCTCTATACCGGCACACTTCCAGCGACCGGTGGGGATAGGAATTTATGGACACCCATCTCACCATGAGAGCGACTTTGAGATGAGGGTATACTATGACAGAACTGTGGATCAGTACCCATTCGGAGAGGCTGCCTATTCCACTGACCCAACAGGAGCCAGTCAGCAGCAGGCTTATGCTCCAGAGGAGGCAGCCCAAGAAGAGGAGTCAGTCCTCTGGACGATATTGATTAGCATTTTGAAACTGGTGCTTGAAATTCTCTTCTGATCCCTTGAATATGCGCTGGAGCATAAACCCTTATTTGCACAGAGCGATTACAATTTGCTGCGAACCTTGCTACTTGACCTGGTGAAATTCTGGTTACTTTTTTCTAGACTAGGATGGAAAAATAAAGCCATACAGTTTTGTTACCTCATTTTACTCCCCAAGCAGGAAAAGCAGCAAGCACAATATTTTAGAGATTAAAATTCCTACAAAAAGGAGTCTGCTCAATAAAATGTTTAAATACATTTTGGTTAGGTGAGTAAGAAGATTCCAGTAACAGGCTGTCTAAATCCGAGTAAACTTTATTTTGGTTAGTCAGGTGAGTAAGAAGATTCCAGTAACAGGCTGTATAAATCCAAGTAAACTACTGCTGGTGCAGAAGTTGATGACTGTAGAATTTATTTTATAGACATTTAAATGAAGTACAGCACTTCGAGTTTTAAAGTCTTTTTAAAATTTTAAAGCCAGGTCGAAAATGCAGTGACAGCTTCGCTCTTCCCAGAGCCTCTGCACAGTAGGGATATGGTACCTGATACCTAAGCAAGCTTTCCCGGCAACAAGTATACAAACTGTTGCTGCGCTGGTGAGTTAGATTCCAATCCTGTTGTACCAGATCTTGGGCCATTTGCCCTTTCCTCTGCTTAGCCAGATTGGAGCTTTCTGGTTATTAGGTAACTATGATATATGATACTACCTAATCAGGTCAAGACAGAGTCATAACAAGTGGTAACTTTGTTATCTTCAAGAAGAAATATTTCAGATTAAGTTGCTACTACCTCTTTCTGCTGATCTCTGGAAAAAGACAACACTATGAAATTAAAGTCTGGGGAAATGAGCCATTTCTCTGACTTTGTTTCAAGGGTAGAAGTTGCTAATAAAGAAATAAATCAACTTGATGTTTAAGGTCATCGTTAATTTCAAAAAAGTTTATTGGCATAAAAATGAAAGTTTTGTAAATAAATTGGCACCAAATATCCCAAACATGAGGGTCAAAGCCTATTTACCCCTCTTTGCTGTTTTTCCCCCTTCTGCCCACTTTCCTGGGTGTTGGGGGAGCTCGCTGACAACAGTCACAAATCCAGCGACCTAGGAGAAAAATTGTTAGTTAATATAGAGTGGAATTTTATTTTTATAGGACTGAGTACACACCATCTAAACTCATTCCTGGGCTATCTGTAGTGATAATTCCCTGGGATTTTTCAGTGGGAGGGAGTACTGACTGGTTCCTTAAGCCAAGGAAGAAAATGTAAACAACCCTTAATCAGTGTAACCAATGCAGTTTGAATTTTAGTGCATGGCCAAAAGGCATTAGAACAATCATTTGTACCTTAAAAAAAAATTACTGTTATCCTTCTTAAAATTCAAATACCATCATGCTTTTGAAAGATCAACTACACAATTCCTAATGTAGAACATGTTAAAGAAGCTGCCTTTCTATGGCCTTTCCTCCACTATTCTAACAGAGCACTCTCGCGCTCACTCTGTCTCTCTCTCTTCCTCTCCCTCTCTCTTCCTCTTTCTCCCTCTCTCCCCCTCTCCCTCTCTCTCTCTCTCCATGCACCTATTTAAAACTAGCACCTATCCCATACACTTGATCTGAATTACTACAAAAACCTAAGTGACTATTCAAGTTGGGTATTTCTAAAGGATTTCCAGGACCTTTTTTTTTTTAAATAGAGCACTCTACAGTGTTAACTATGCAAATAAGTTCTTCACACTGCACAATCGCCTGTATAATGTTTCAAGAGAATTACTGTGATTTCCTATTTGAATCTGTGTCCACCCTAAAGTCCTCTGGAATTGTCCTGCTGCCTCACTTTATAAAATGTCTTAGCATATGGAAAGACATAGCAGTCACTTTGTTAATAGATAACCTTTAAAAATAAAATCAGACCATTGAGACAGACTTGGTGCTGTTACTTTAGTAGTTTTAGTAGAAAACACCAGCTCATTCTATACTTCCCCCAAAACCTAACCTAGGCTTTCTGCCATCTCATTTTATCCTTTGGTCCCTTGGTTGCAAGGATGAAAATCAAGTATCTGTGACATGGACAATAACAGCTTGATCATATTTGGAACATATTCATGCCATTTATGCAGCCTTAAAAAAACTGCTAGGAGATCTTCATCACACAAGATAATGTGGGTTTTGTTTTTTTCATCTTTACCTGATGGAATAGCACCAAGGCCCACACAAAAAGTATGATAACCTCTGTCACACACATCACAGAACATCATTTCTTCTTCATGGTGGGGCTGTCCACATATAATGCATGTCTTACATTCCATACACTGCCATGGGTAGGTCTTAATCATAGAAACAAGCTCCATGGTCATATCCAAGCAAGAAGGGTGGCCTAAATCAAAACCAACATGAATAGCATTTCACAAAAGAATTTTAACTTAAGGCATATAAAATATTAGTTCCCAAGAATGGCTGTCATGCTTAATATCACTATAGAAACATCAAAATACAATGTAGAGGATACATGGGCTTTGTCTATGTTTAATAAGTGACTATTTGTTGATTCTTTGATGGACACCTTGTTGACAACAATAAACCCTAGCTTTTGAGGCAACACTCAGGGTGAGGTTAACTCAGGGTGAGGTTAAAATCTTAAGGAGACATCTCTACTTACCACTGTTATCACACTGGGAGCAGTGTATAAGTGATTCAGCCTTTCCTTTCTTGTTGGACTCCTTACCCTTCAGACAAATTCCACATAGAGCATTTGGAATGACCTTTGGCTGGAAGGGTAGAAGAGGGCTATAAATTCATGCCAAAAGAACTCACTATGGGTTCAAAAGGGATTCTGTTATTACCTTATCTTTACTTTTCGTAATTTGCTAATGAAACTTTTTGTAAGCTGCAACTGGCTAGAAGATGGATATAAGCACCCCCCCCCCTGCTGATGAGAGCCTAGACTGCACTCCATAAACAGCATAAACTTGGGTTGCCTAAATTCAGTGCTCTGTGCTCCATCACATCATTTATATATGACCAAGCAGGGAAAATGAAATAGGATGCCAAATGTCACTGATAATTGGGAAAGAAAATTCATGTACCAGTGACCACACAGAAAAGCTAAGCCTAAGTTTTCAAAAACGTATATATTCACTAATTTCACAGAACCTATAAAATCTTAAAAAAAAAATATTTGAACATTTTCATTAAAAGATGTCCCATTCATACAGTCATGCATAAATGTCTGTAGAAATCTGAGTTGTATGCATATTCTTGTTCCATGTCTAAAGAATTAGGAGAACTATGGTAAAGGAGAAAGTATTCACTGTAACATGTAATCGGACAAGGAGAATGTAGTCAAGTAGGAAATACACGAAGCATATTTTGAGTATTATTTTTCAGATTAAAAACATACACAGAATTAGGGCTTTAAACATGGAATAGGACAAAGTATAAGACGCTTCCTACACCTAAACTCCCAAGGCAAGGAAGGGCTATGAGAGCATGGCAATCTTGACCTTCACAAATGGTGCTCACGTGTATAAGAGGTGTTGGCGAATAAATGGTTTTAAGAGCCGGGGAGGAGAACAAAGATGATTATAGGATAATTATATCTCTCTTCTAAATGACTACACCACAGAGATCTAAACTCACTTTAAATATCTCATTGCCACTTTGTGTACCTTGTCAGATCTAAATTATTTTTTAAAATATTTTCTTTGCAAAAGATGACAGAGGCATTCAAAAACAATTTTTGGCTTATTTATTTTTTAAAAAGTCAACCTTATACATAAATATGATAAAAAAACAATAACTAAACAATCACAAAAGTCTCTACAAAATAATAAATATGGAGTTAAACAAACATATAAAATGTCCCATTGACTACTCTCCATTTCCTCTCGTTTATACCCTGCTCTCCCAGCACCTGACAGCAGTTAGTCACTGCTATTCCTGCTGCATCTGCATCTTAAGCATGTGCTTTAACTGTGTCCTGGACATCAGTGTGAAAAAAAAAAAAAATCGCTAGGAAATTCACTTCTAAGATTGAGACTTAACTGCTATAATATGCAGCAGAAATTTCAATAACCTGTACTATATGTAAAAGATAAACTTACACTTTAAGTTAGATCCTAGCAGAGTAAGTCCTCTAATATCTTTTACTAAAGTCAGGGAAGAAACCACACAATATTAAATTTTGAAAAGAGAATTCCTCATAGACTCTTTACAAAGCAACTCAAAAGAAATAAAACACAAATTAATTCACATTCTAGAGCAATTCAAGTTCTATAATCACTAAAGTATACATAATGCCTATAATGAAAGGAGACACTAAGAAACTCCAGGGTTTACCTTTAAAATTATACATAATGTTCTGATAAACCACTTCACTTTTTTTCTTACCCAATGATCTTCATCTTGTTGAAAAGAAAAATATTGGAGGATGGGAGAGGAGAAGAGGGATGGGAAGAAAAAGAAAGAAACAAAGAAGAGAAGAGAAGAGAAGAGAAGAGAAGAGAAGAGAAGAGAAGAGAAGAGAAGAGAAGAGAAGAGAAGAGAAGAGAAGAGAAGGGGTGATAGATGGGAGGGCAGCAGGAGAAGCGGGAGAGAGACCACTGTGGCACTTTCTAGAGATGCTACAGTTCAACACACAAAAGCACACTGTTCCTGCAGCAGCCAAGCTCTAACAGGCCACAACCTGCATCCACGGCCTCACAGACAAAGTAAAGACCAGCACTGAGGGAGGGGGAGGACTGTCTTGTGCCTCACTAGGACCCTCTGATCACCTTCGCACACTGCCGCAGCCTTTTAATTTTCTTCAGACAACAGCCCTCAGCATCTCAAACAAAAGGCTCGTGTATACTTACTTTTCTTGTTGAAAAAATAGCAAAATAAGTTGAAACTTTTGTGGTAGCACTAACATAGTATAGGTATTAATTATGTAAGTAGGCCTGAGCCTAACAGTTACACTTTAATTTCAGGTTAATGTAACCCAAGCCATCCCATCCTACAAAGTGAGGGCAAGCGCCAGTCATCCTATTACATCACATACATTAGGTTTAATTCCCAGTCTAAAGTGTGTGAGTGTCAGCTTCAAGTACCCTAATATTTAGGCACATCTTGGCTCATTAATACTTTCTATACAGAGGTTAACTTTCAATAATTTTGTTCACATTAATATATACTATCTATATATTGGCTATTCCTATCTTTGAAATACCTGAAACATTTTTAGTTACTAAAAATGTTTACAGATTATAAAATGTTTATTTTGCATATGAGGCTCCCTTGAGTACTAGTAACTAAGATTAATCTATATGATTTACTCACTAGATGAGTGATAATATGGATAGTTCTTCAGTTCAAACCTGTACTATATGTCTCTTTCAATATTCTCTATTTATAATGCATGATGAAACAGGCTCCTCAGCTGGACAGCTGTCACTCCCGCTGGCACCTCTAAGACAGTGACACCCGCTGGCACCTCTAAGACAGTGACACATGCTGGCTCCTGCAGGCTGCCTCTGAAATGTAATCTTTGGAGTTTTTTTGGTTTCAGTTATTAAGCAGTGACTGAAATCTTTAGTTTAAAAAGCATAGATAAGGTATACACGTTTAAAAAAAAATAGGAAATCACACAGCAGCCTACTGAAGCTGTCCTCGGAATGAGTCCCTGCTGAGTGAGCCATCAACTGTGTGGCTACAGCACAAAAGCATGTTCTAGTGAGGCTGACAGACAGTGACTCACAGCTCACTCTGATTGTTTCTCCCTGCGATGTGCCTTTGTTGCAATGCTAACACACAGGTGTTTAACAACTCACTCAGTGAGACTCTTACTTACAACCTTCCTTTAGTACATCTCCACATAGTAACCCGATGCATACTCTAATACAGCCAAGACCTGGAGTGCATGCTGTACTGTCACCATCCACATCACAAAGCTGAGCATTACGTCATTCATTCTATGATCCTCCTACATCCCCTTGCACCATGACAGCTGCTCACCTCTCATCCTACTTCTCAAGGGGAGAGGCAGACAGAAAACAAATGTTTAAAATAATAATTGTTTCTGATAATCTACACCCTTGCTCTAAGAATAATCAGATCCACAAACTAGGTTTTAGTTCTTGTTACAGAATGGTATACCAGTTATCTGCCAAAGGTTATACAAAAACAATGATGTAAGTTAACAGCTATTCCTATTTTCTATCCGAAACCTGGCAAAATTTGGCAATTGAATTCAACGATCCTTACAATAAGCCTGACTATTTTCAATGAAAGGCACTACAAAAATACCACCTTGTGTGGTGGTAAATCCATCCCTACTTCATATCTTGCCAAGTTAAGCTTCACCAACTGTTCAGATATTCAAAATGCTAGACAAGTATGCCCTGCACTCAAAAAAAAAAAAAAAAAAGTTCTGCCTTGAAAGAATGTTTTAAAACCTCCTACTTGTCTGGTTATTACTTAAAAGGGACAAAGCCCCATTAATTGTTTATATACAGGAAATAGAAGCTATACCATGACCAAAAGTGACAAGAAAGCCACCACAGAAAGAAAGCAGTGGACAGGTGCACAGGACAGGATGGCGGAGTGCAGCAAGCTCAGCTCCTCAGGCTCAGAGTTAACGGGATGAGGGAGAGGCTGGCCAGGAAAGAGGCCGAGTCAGGGGCTTTTTTCTTCTACCTTGTACCCAGGAACTGATTTGGACAGTACAGAACGTTTGGAGCCATCTTTTCTTGGAGTAGCCATTTTGTCTTTTGATTTCTGTCTTCCATGAAAGGTGTCCTCCTGGCTGTCAGGGGGGCTGTCTCCTTCAGACACATTGCCTGAGGAGCTGTCCTGTAGCAAACAAGTAAAAGCAAAGGTTCCTTGGAATCAGGACCCACTGGAGTCTCAATTTTTTAAATGACAGAAAACATTTTTTTAAAGTTTTTTTCCAATGAAAAATAAAGATGATTTTAAGAAATTCATTTCTAAATAGAGTAAGAAAAGCCATGTTAAAAGTTATCTACCCTTCTAATAACTATTTCTATTAGCAAGTATCCTAGTCAACTGGTGTACTTTCTAAGTCATCACAAAGGGAATTACCAACTCAACTATTATTACATTACACAGCTTCAATATTTTTCATACCATGAGAATGCGTAGTTTTATGTTTATTGAAGTGCTTATTTTTCCTGAGTGATAGAAGTTATTATGAAAGTCCTACAAATACATAACCATGTCCAAACTGTAAAAGATCCAACGCCAAATCTCTAGTCACTCACAACAGTATGACATTTTGTTCAAGGAACAAGACCTCAGTATCTGACCATTTAATTCATTTTATAATTCAATGTTTGGTAACAACTTTATAAACAACTTTATATTCACATAAATTATGAAAAGTGAATGAAAAAAGTCCTAGCCACCTGATAAACATCCTGAAATGATTGGACACAAGAACATGTTCCCTTCCTGGTTTCTCTGTGTGTTTCTATTCTGCAGAGGCCCAGGCTCTCTCATACATACCCCATATCATCCTAATGTGGTTTCATTCTGGCAGTGTAATTCACAAGACTGGTGGCACTGCATGTGTGTACACGTGTGATCACACTGTGTATGCATCAGTAAACACATGATCAGTATGTGCACACAATCACACATACTACATGTCCATGGCATATGTGTACAAACATTGGTAAAGTACATGCATTTTCTCATATTCTTTAAACTACATTTCGTTTATGTAACTGTATCACCACTGTAGATAAAGATTTATTTCTAAATTTTGCACCATTAAAATCAGCATTTTTTTCTATTTAAATTTTGCTAACATCTAATTAAGTCCTTAGAATTAACTTTGTTAACAAATATACCAGGTCAAAATCTCTGAAAAAAAATCTGGGTATGCTGTCAAAATGCTTTCCTCAAATATTCAATTAATTTATATTCCACAGAGCAATTGATAAAGTTGGGTTGATCATTATTAACTTCCATAGCTAGCTCCTCTCAGGTAACTGACAAGAGAGGCATCACCAAGTAAGACATGGACAGAACCTGCTTTCATGGAACACATAAGATTAAGTATGTTTTAGAAATTGTTGTAGACAAGGGAATAAAATGCTACTCAATGAAAACAAACATTTGGGTTGGCTACAGTATAACATATAAAATAGCTGTGGCTTAATGTGTATTTCTGAAAAAAGTCACAACCCTAAACCACCTCAGAGCTACTGTCCTTCACACTCTGAGAGCAAACATCCTGCTTTTTAGCAGCTAAATTTTTGGTACGAGTGCTCTCTTTAGCAGCACATATACTAAATTTTTTGTATAAAAAAGGCACCCCAAAAAACTAAATATACCACATGTTAGTAAACTAACATTTTCCTACAGGAAGCCCCAGATTAAGCAAAAGGAGCATAGGGTAATGTGCACTGCCCCATCCAAGAAAATTACATTTCTCTGTGGCAAAGATCAGTATTTTAATCTGCATAAAGAGCATGTTAGGTAGAATAATATTGATGTTGAATACAATTGCCTATCTTGCTCAAAATAGTTTTTAATATAAAACTTGCCCCCCAAAAAAGCAATGCAAAACCTATTTATATCAACACACACTAAATATTCTTGTGAAAATTTTTTAGAAATATAGGCCAACTGTCCTATTCAACCAGTCTGGTAATAGAGTTCAATTTAACATTCCAGGAAAGCTATCAGCAAATAACCCAAGGGCCCTCCCCTGCAGGTGCACAGTCCTACCGAGGGCCCTCCCCTGCAGGAGCACAGTCCTACCAGGGCCCTCCCCTGCAGGAGCACAGTCCTACCCAGGGCCCTCCCCTGCAGGAGCACAGTCCTACCCAGGGCCCTCCCCTGCAGGAGCACAGTCCTACCCAGGGCCCTCCCGTGCAGGTGCACAGTCCTACCGAAGTGCCTTTATTCTTCCGCTTCTCATCCCCTCCGCCATCTTCGCCATCATCTGAGTCTCCATCACTATCTAGTGCAGGGAGCTCTGGGTCCAGGGGCGGCTCATACAGGGCTGTGTTTAATGGCAAGTACCGAAGCTCATCTGGTGAGTACCTAAGTTTAGAAAGGTTGCTTTCATTCTTCCTTGAATAGTAAATATGTAAAAACTACCTTTAAGCTGTGAAATTTGCTTTATGCCTCTCACATATACTTCACACAAATGGGTAGGGAAAATTTCATTTTGGTCATCAGGTGGGGATAAGTAATACATTTTCACAATCAGAACATTTTTCTCCCCAACTCTTTCCCTTTACCCTCAAAGCAAGCAAACAATGATAACTGATGTGTCAGCAGGCAGGAGTGGAACCCAGGCAGCCGGGACATGCTCCTGCTCAGCCACACACCGGAGGTGTGGTGACTTGGGCACTGCATCCTTCCACTCACAGAACAGGCTCAGAGAGCCAAGGTCATGAGACTGACAGAATGACCTAACAATGTCATCAAGTTCATGGTGTATAACAATTAGATAAAAATTAGCAAATAGTTGTTAACAGCGACTGCTTTAAGACATTGTTAAGCATGTAGTGCAACATTTAAGTCTCCCCTAGTTCCGCTGCACACAGCCCTCCTGGTCTCAAGGGGCCACCTCAGTACTAAAACACCATATCACAACATAGGAGTTGAAAGAATACCACCAGATTTTTAGAAATTTCTGGATTGAAAAAAAATTTTTAAAGTTAAAATTTTGCACAATTTAAATTAGCATATCAAAGAGCAAGTGCTCTGCCTTGCTATATATAACTCGAGTTTTCTGCAGAACACCTCCTCTGAGAACTGGTCTCCAGAATGAAGTCTACTGCTGGCAGAAAAGCAGAGACTCGGAAACAAAAGCAACCCATTTGTACTGGTCTGAAAGGGTTTGGGTTCCATTTAAGATGGAAATAGGAAGTACACTTAGAGAGGTGTGGCCATGTGTCCCTTCTTTTCTCTCTCCTCTCACTGCAGTCATGTCACTCTCCACTCTGCATGTGTGAGCTCCACTCAAGTGAAGACTGAGAGGACCCTCACTTCACAGAAGCTTCCCAAGGACACCAAGCTATGAGCCGTGTGCCCTACTGAAAGCACTGAAAGCGGGCCACGCAGACAGGACAGGCAGAGGTGACACGCCTGACCTCACCAGCAGGCCTTCACTTCTAATACAATGTTCTTTACCCAGAACCCAAGAGGAAAAATGCAGACACAAATCCTACACATCTTTTGGTGTCACGAATAACATAAATAACTAATAATGATAATAATAATAATAATAACTAATAACATACATTTCTAGGAGGTCCAAAGAGCAATGATAGTTAAAGTACTAACTACCTCTTATAATACTCCTGGAACTGTCCAGGGATGAGAGCCACTGGATAGGAGCTGACCTTCGTTCGGGCTGTTGGTAACACTTTGTACTTCCCTTGAGGCACTTGGATAACCTGTGTTAAGATCAAGAAATGTGAAAACTGATTCCAACCTGGAAATCAAGGCTTTAAGAAAAGAATCCCCATGTGTACACTACATCCATGTCTCCACACTATAGAAAAGCTAGCAATTTAAATCCCCATGTGTACACTACATCCGTGTCCCCACACTATAGAAAAGCTAGCAATGTAACCAACACAGTAGCAGTAACCTAGGGGATAGGTGGTGCCTCCCGGCTGTGTGCTTTAGTTCTGTGCCTGTTATTCACCATGCGCACAGGCTCTGAAGGAAGGCAATGTGAAGTCTCTGGCTCACCATGGTCTTTTGTGAAGTGTGTAAACTTCTTTGTAGTTCACCTGGCTCCTTCTATGAAATGTAGGGGACATTTGTGTAACCTCCTAGGACTCCCATCAAAACCAAACAGACAAGCTCAGTGTGCTGCTCTCACCCACACTCTAGGGAGTTACATACTATTCACCTTGCTCAGTAAACTCAATCATAAAGCTAAGAGGTTTCAGAAAGTAGAAAAGGAAGGAGGGTGGGAAGGTGAGAGGCAGGCAAATGGTACCTTAACTTCTAGGAGAAAATAAACACAGATGGCACAATAATAATAAAATAATAATAATAATAAAATAATAAACAGTGACCATTCTGCAGTAACAAAGATACTCCTGAACTCTGTCAGCCTACATGTGTCTGTAAGTCAAAATAGGCTCTTCTTTCTTCCATGCGCTCCCGGTTTAAGTGGCTGTTGAACTCAGCTGCCTTCTTGGCCGCTTTCTTAATGTACTCAGGAACTTTGCTGGCTTCGACTTTCTGAGTACTCTGCTGTTGCATTTGCTGAAAGGAAAATATTACAGTTATAAGTCATATATAGTTTTATAAAAAGTCCCCTCCCCAAGACAGACATTAGTCACCTCAAATCATCACTTACAGAATACTCTTTATAATGATCTGTAATTCTCTGACGTTCCTTTTCTTGTAGGATAACCGAATACTCGGCATGTTTAGCTGGATATTCTTTTATCATTAAGTCAATCACTTCATCACTGCGCAATGCTGTTAAACCTATTTTAGACCCCCCCCCCCCAAAAGAAAATAAGTATTTTAAGGCCAAGTGAATACAGTTGCTTTTTCAAAACTAGCTTCTCTTTACTATCTTATAGTAATCAAAACAAAATTAATAGATTGTAAAATATAAAAGTTACTCTTCCTAATAAAGTCAAGCAATTAAAACTAACGTTATCTTGTAAAAAAAATTCTTGAGCCAAATGAATTTCTTTTCTGTTTCATGTAAATTTCAAGAATATATTTAGAGATAGTTATGAATGATATATACTAACCACTAATAATTAATACAGGATATGTAAAAATTATTTTTCAATATATATTTCTTAGTCTCCAAATCTATATATCAGAAATACTATCGAGTCACATCTCAAAACATTCGCCAGTCTATACATGCCATGTAACTTTCACAACATCAGTATCAGCTTTTCCTACTGCTATCATGAATTTATTTATACTGGGAAGTGCCTGTTGACTTTGACACACTCACCAAAAATAAATTATGAAGAAAGCATATGCTATAAGGAGCTAAAAGCTTGACAAGATTTGCCAAAGATAAGAATCTATGGGTTCAGTCCCCAGTACTTCAGATGATAAGATGATATATTGATACAAATTCTACACCCAAAACACAAACATCTGATAACTCTGTTAAAGTTATCATTAGAAAATTATATTGTAATATAAAAATTTTAATTATGCCTTTTACATTTTAACAATTAAAATTGAAATAAACAATTCATTACTTAAATAATTTATTAATTTTGTAAAATATTTTAGGAGATGGATCATTTATCTAATTACCTGGCACCTATAAATGTTCAGCTTAAAAGACACAATAGGTGCTCATTACCTAATGTGCACTGTGTTTCCGTGATGACGTTTAATTCTCTCAGGTATAGTTTCTCCTTGTGAGATAAATCTCGTCGCTCTAAATCTCCAAAAGCAGAACAAAAGAACTATTAAAAACTGAAACTGTACATCTTAAAACTTTTAAAACCTAAAAAAACTATTTTAAGCACATTTGTTATTGAATATTCTAAGTGTTCTTAAGTAACTACACACACACACACACACACACACACACACACACACACACACACACATCTTACAAATTCAAGAAATAAACATTAAAAACTAAAACAATCCAAAGTTAAACACTTTAGCGCACATTAGGGCAGCTCAAGAATGCCTTCCTACAATTCAAGCTCAGCTTAGATGCTAACTCTATTCCCAAGGTCTCAGAGCAACAGTTTAAATTCAAAACATTGGCTATAAAGTGATTTTTCTTTTCAAACTTATCTTCAAGTAGGTATGATGTTACACACCTATAATCTTAGTATTTATTCTGCCCCTAAAGAACCTGGTGACACACAGACGAATGCCACCTCTATAGTAGGCTTCTGAGTGCTAACTGTAAATTAAACTCAGCAAATGTGCTTGCTTTACAAGTAAGTAGAAGAGAAATCGCTCATAACCGCCCTGTCCCTGTTGTAAGTCCAATGTCATCCATTAATACACTAAGCTGTAAGTACCTGGATATTTCCGCTTGAAGGAGGTCACACCCAGATATTCACTGACTTGCTCCTGAAGCATATAGTATTCTCCTGTTTCATCAGGTGGCCATTTGTATTCTATTAAGTTTTCTGCTGGGTAGTAACTGAAGCTAAGACACAAACACACATTATGCCTTATATGTGGCATTTATTAAATTTCAATCATATTTATATTTCAAATTACTTTCAAAGCAATTTTAAGAATTGCAATTCTTAAGGCCGGGCGTGGTGGCGCACGCCTTTAATCCCAGCACTCGGGAGGCAGAGGCAGGCGGATTTCTGAGTTCGAGGCCACCCTGGTCTACAAAGTGAGTTCCAGGACAGCCAGGGCTATACAGAGAAACCCTGTCTCAAAAAACCAAAAAAAAAAAAAAGAATTGCAATTCTTTTTTATTACTGCTGTGCTTATGGAGAAAAATTACAAAATTGGGTAAAAGGAAGAAAAATACTGATCCAAAATTTCACATAAAAAATCCACTAAATTTCTATACATGCAAATGTATACATGGCAATTTCTATATATGCAAATGTATACATGGCAATTTCTATACATGCAAAGAAACTACGGCTGGAAAGATGGCTCAGCATGAGGAGCACTTCCGGCTCTTACAGAGGCTGAGCATTCAGTTCCTAGCACCACGTCAGGTACCGCACAATTGTCCTAATGCCAGCTCAGGGTCTACTACAGTCTCCTGGCCTCTGCAGGTACCCACGCCCACATGTGCACACACATAAAGATGCACAAGTTAAAATGTAAAACTCAAGACTCCTAACTGCTAGATCTAAGAAACTAAAGCAAGCAGCAACTCTAACACATTTTAAATTTAACATTCACTACAATTACTTCATGCATACCAGATACAACTTAGGCAACTTCTGACCCTTATTTATCACTAAGTAAGTCACAGACAACTAGAAAAGCAGAAATTCCAAGAACTGCTTTCTCAATGAACTGGACAATAACCAATAATTTTATTTCTTTATACTTTACAAACCCAGAAGCAAAGACCAGATCTATCTGAAAGCTGCAGTGTGCTGCACTGGGCTGCAATCCCGAGTAGGAAAGTCTGGAATGAACGTTCGATCTCATTCAAAAACTAGCTCATGAAGCACCCAAGCCTGGTGCTAGAAAAGAACAGACACACAGAGCTACAGAAAAGAACCTCACCTCCTGTCATATCGCATGCAAAAAGTAGCTCAGAATGAATTAAAATCCTAAATATAAGAACTGCCTAGAAAAGCCTATGTTAGTAACAGATTCTTAGACTTAACACTCAAAACAAAAGTTATAAAAGCAGAAAATAAAGTTAAATTTTAGAAAGTGACACTATCAACTACAGGGCGAAAGAGACAAGAGTGCTGGGAATTACTTACAAACCTGATAAAGGAATTCATATGCAGAATACATAAAGGACTCCCATAACTCATCAGCACAAAATAAAAGAGAAATGGACAGCTGGGCACAGTGGTGCACACCTTTACTCTAGCTCTGTGAGCCAGCCTCATCTACATAGTGAGTTCAAGGACAGCCAGAGGAACATAGTAAGACCCTGTGCCAAAAAAACAAAAACAAAAACAAAAACTGGGGTAGGGGTGGAGAAATGGACAGAGAAGTAAATAGACATTTCTCCAAAACCACAAATCAAATAATCAAAGAGCACCTAAAAAAATATTCAGCAAACACCAATAGCCATGGTATACATAACAAAATCACACTGGGTGATTACCGTATGTCTTTCTGTATGCCTATCATCAAAACGAGCAAAAATAATGTGGCAAAGTGTATTATTGGTGGAAATGCAGAATGGTACTACTGCTATGGAAATGAATGGAAGGTCCTTAAAAAGTCTGAACACAGGGAGGGGGGAGGGGGAGGGGACTTTCAGAATAGCATTTGAAATGTAAATTAAGAAAATATCTAATAAAAAAAAAAGTAAATAAAAAAAAAAAAGTCTGAACACAGAATTAACGTTTGGCACAGCTTTCTACTTCTAGTTATATGCCAGGGTATTAGGAACAGGGGTCCGAATGGCAGTGTTCACGTCAGCATTAACTACCCCAGCCTGCAGGTGAATGAGCACAAGGTAGCAGAACATATGATAGAATATTGTTCAGACTTAAGGAGCTCCAACACAGATGAACCTCGAAGATAATAAGGTAATGGATAAGCCAGATAGCACAGGGCAGGTTCTGTATGGTTCAGACCCAGGGCAGGAAGTAGAATTGTGGTAACCAGCAGCTGGAGGCAGGAAGGAATGGGAGGTACTGGAGGGTTATGCAGTATGAGTTACTTTTGGAAAGGGCCGAGAGTGATGGTTGTACTGAAATATACTCTTTATATATAAAAAGTGTTACAATGGTGACTTTTATATACCTACTTTACCATAATTTTTAACAGTTATCAGGAGTGAGACCTACTTTGATATTATATGACTTTTTTTTTAAAGATTTGTTTGTTTGTTTGCTTTGTGTATATGTATACAAACATTTGTGGAGGCCAGAATGGAACATCAGATCCTCAGGAGTTTACAGGAGCTTATGAGATGTGGGTGCTGGTAACCAAACTCCACTTAAGCAAACATTCTTAACTTTTGAACCATTTCTCCAGCAATACATATAATTGTTAATAACTGTTTCTGCTGCCTGGGATGGGCAGGGGAAGAAGAAGTGAGCAAAACTCTATGAAAGTTACTACTGAATCTTAAAGTAGCAGTACCTAAGATCTTGACTTGAAGTCTCACAACTTCTTGAGCTGTCTCCTGAGCCCATTCGCCTCCTTTTAGATGGATGGGTCCCATCATTTGAGTTATCTTCATTATCATCCTGTACATTTAAATGATTAAAAATTAGAAAATTTAAGAATAAATTAAAAACAGTGATTGTGTATCATTTCAGTCCACCTAAGTATCAAAAGAGGAAGCATATTCCTAACTAGTGTCCTTAAGAAACTTAATTTAATAAGTTAATAATTAAAAGGACAAATAATCTGTTATAAGAAATGGAATAAAACTAAAATCTGACCTTTTATCGAAATGAAATTAAATTTTCAACTGTATTTTAAATGTACTCTGCTTTCACTTTCTTACCAACTAGGTTGTGTTCAAACATCTGCTTTTTAATAGCCACACCACTTTAAAAATCAAAACAAGCCTTCCTATTTGAGCTGGGAAATAAATGTTAGCAAGTTTCACAGTACCCTTCCCCTTACAACTGGCCCACAGGAGCGCATTTTAATCAGTTACTTTGGAGATAAGGACTGGATATAGGTTACCAAGTCTAACTACATTCCTTTTCTTCTGCGGCAGAAATTCAACACATTGTGATAAGCTCATAGGAGATATAGGTTGTTGAGCCATTCCGTTAAGGAAATAAGTAATCAAATGTTTTAAAAACAATTCACTTACATATTACTCAAGGCTTAAACTCCTATTTTTTTTTTTAAATCAAGGTACTATACCTCCTAACACTACTACTCTTACTATATATTTCAATAAAGGCCCACGGAAGAGAATGAAAAGGCAGCACGGCTAGCATGCCAAGGGAGCATGGCACTGCGGGCTGCCTGGAGACTTACTGTGCACTGCCCTCCCTCCACCAGCCCTGTGTAATGCTGCAAGCTTCTCCCAGTCTGAAAACCTAGGTGGCTGATGCAAGGCTGCAGTGAGCTGTCTGATATATGTTAACCTTGTGATTAGCAGTGACTTTATATTTCATTATGTCTCCAGCACCTAGGAATTTACTAAAATTACTTTCCAAATTAAAAAAAAAAAGAACATAGGGGCTGGTGAGATGGCTCAGCGGGTAAGAGCACCTGACTGCTCTTCCGAAGGTGATAAGTTCAAATCCCAGCAACCACATGGTGGCTCACAACCATCCCTAACAAGATCTGGCTCCTTCTTCTGGAGTGTCTGAGGACAGCTACAGTGTACTTACATATAATAAAATAAATCTTTAAAAAAAAAAAAAAAGAACATAGAAATCATTCCCCTTTTCATTCATCAAGAATGAAATCAAGTAAACAGACTTAATATTCCTTTTTAAAGCTAACAATCAAGAAGTTGAAAGATAATCAAATCTCTTAATATTTTTGTCACTGTATTCATGCTCCATACTTGCTTGACACCGTTCATTTTAAGCACTATTTTATTAATTTGTGGACATTTTAAGGATTTCTGTATGTCAATACTTTTAGTTAAAAACAATGATCCTCTCGAAAAGAAACAATAACGGAAGTTGACACAGAGTTTACCAGCTCAACTGTAGGAATCCTAAGGACTACGTTCCAGGTAAGGCCCTCCCCTCCGCACCATCCTCGGTCTGGACAGGGAGCCAGCAGCCCCCGGCGCTGCTCTAACTCGGGCCATAACCGAGCAGTCAGAGGCCCCACCGGGGGCCACCTCGGCTGGCCGAGTCTGTGGGTGTGAATCCACGTTCTGCCCACTCGGGACCCCGAGCGCAGCGTCTCCCCGATTGAGATCCCCAAAGGCCGCCAACTTTTCCGACTTCCCCAGGCTGGGGGCGCTTCGTCTCAAGCACTCTTGCCGAGTCTTCCGGTCCCTACTATTCCGCGACAACTTCCCACCCCGCCGCGCAGGTCCCCCCGACGTCCGCGCCCACCGTCCGCCGCACTTGTTGCTCCAGGACCCGCCGCCCCGTCTCCACTCCGCTCCCGAGCCCGGCCTGGGCCGCTGTCGCCGTTGGCCAGCGCGCTCCGCTCACCTTTGGGGACTGCGCTCCAGGGGAGGCCGGGTCGCTGTCGCACCGCCGCGGAGACAGCGCCGCCCCGGGCCCGGCCGCTGCCATCAGCCCCAGCGCCCCGCGCCTCCGTCGCCGCCGCCGCCGTCGCCTAGTCCCTGCCGCTGCCGCCGCCGCCGCCGCCGCCGCCGCCGTCGCGCGGGCCGCCCGGCGCCCCGGCCCCGCCCCCTCCGCCCGCCCGCCCGGGGGCCGGCCCCTGCCGCCGCGCGCCCCGCGGCCCGCCAGCGCCACCGCCATGGCCGCCAGCGCGCCGCCGGCCGGGACCCGCACGCCGCTCACGTCAGCCGGCCGCAGCTGCGCGGCTCCGCCGGCCTCGGCCGGAGCCCGCCGCCTCGCCGCCTTCGCCCGGCGCGCCGCGCCCGGCCTGAGTTCCGCTGGCCAGCCGCCGCCGCCCCGGTCCCGGCCCCGGCCCCACCCGGGTTCCTGGCCGCCCGGCGAGCTCGCTGCCGCCCCTTCCCTGCGCCCCCGGCCCGGCCCTCCGCGTCAGCCGCCGCTCCGCGCCGCCCCGCCCCGCCGCGGTCCCGCCCCCTCCCCTCCTCCGCTGCGCGTCAGCCGGGGGTCCTCAGTCGGCGGTGCCTGCCTTGTCCCCACCTGGGTCCCCAGCCCCTCCCCTCAAAGATGGGTCTTCACCACGCGTGTCCGCCAATCCCTCCCCCGGACCCAGCTCCTCCCCTCAGCCCGGGGTCTGCACCGCGCCGTGTCCTCCCCACCCCCGATCAGCGCCTTAGCTGAGGGTCCCTACCACGCGGTATCCTCCCACCAGCCCCACCCCACCGGTCCCCAGCCCCTCCTCTCAGCCCGGGGTCCCCACACCCGCGGCGACCTCCCCTTCTCCACCAGGGTCCTCGCTCCCTTCTGTAAATGAAGGATTAGTGTCCTCTGTCCACTTCCTCCTCTCGCCTCAGCCCTTAGGGTCAACCACCCCAGGAGCTCCGCCTCCTCCCTCTTTGAGATCCCCTCTCCTGAGTCCTTTCTGACTTCACCCACCTCTCCATTCTCACTCCACACACCCCAGGATCCCCAAGGCGCCCTTGGCTCATTTGTTCTACAACTGCCTCTCCTGTGTCCTTGGCATAGTGGCCCCCATGGCCATGGGAAAAGTCACAGCAGCAGGACCCAGTCAGGCAAGGAGAACATAGGAAAGGTTCCCAAAACCATATGACAGCGTCAGCACAATCACCTGCAGGACACAGGATTGGGAATTCCTGGAAATGGAAGCCAGTGTGTTTGGACAGGATTTATATTGAACTGCTTAGACTTCGCCATAGGAAAGGCCATACCTCACCCTTTGAAAGGAGCACCAGGAAGACAGCAGGTCCAACGGACAAAGGCCAGGGGCAGAGAGGCACCCCTACAGCCCCCAGCCCCCATCCATTCCACTCCCCACCACACTTCCAAGAATGTACAGGACCAAACCAGAAAAGGTGGTGGTGATCTAGATCTTGGATTTTAGAATTCGAGTTCCCTTTCACAGCCACGGCTTCTAGGTCCAGAAAGTAAACCCAGCACTTCTCTCCTCTGAAATATATATATATAGTGTATCCACATGAAGTATAGAGCCAACAAATAATGACTCACCCTTCACCTACACAAGGTAAAGGTGAAGCGAGTGCCTGCCATAGAGCAGGACGTCTGCAGCTTCAAGCTAAAGTGATACACAAATATATATGAACTTACGTGCATCATAGGTAGGAAAGAACATACTTGCAATTAAAGATTTTAATGTTATAAAATTTGAAAGTTAAGAGACAAGAGAGACAAATATAGTATATCTAATGTGGAAACGGATTTGTCTAGTTCTTTCCCATGTGATAAAGTACTCTGGCAAAGCAACTTATGGGAGAAAGAGTTTCTCTGGCTCCTGTCAAGTGGACATACAGTCCAGGGGTCACATCGCCACCCAGAGTGCAGAGAATGAATGCTCTCAACTCAATCTTTCCTTTCTGTGTGGTCCAGGATCCTATACCAGGTGCTGGTGCTACCCACAGTGGTCTGGTCTTGCACCTCATTCTAATCAAACTACCTTCCTGTGCCTCCCAAATGCTGAGATAAAAAAGGCACGTGGCACCATGCCTGGCTATCCTAATTTTCTACACTTGAACTTAGCCAAAAGGCCGAGAAGCGATCTATCCTAATTTTCTTAAAACCTAAGAATAACTATACTTCTGTATTGGAATATGTAAGAATCCATACCTACTTTTTCTACTGCTTTGAGGTAACATATTAACAAGTAAGTATAACTGGCTTTCGCATGTGTAAGGTAACACGAGGTTCACAGATCTGCATATATCATTTATTTTGAAGGGTGAGGAGTGAAACTGCTGGTCCTGAGCTATTCACAATAGAGAGCAAACACCAAGACCAAGGCCACGTAAGACTCTGTTTCATGTTTAGCTTCTACCCAGTTGTCCCATGCCACATCCCAGATCCATCTGCTGGCAATCTGTGAGACAAAATTTAAAAGACTCAGATGGAATGTGTTAAGTAACTTAAATTATAGTAGTTTGACTTTTTAAAATAGTGTGTTTAAGAAATAACCTGTTAGGCTGAGTAGGGTAACTTAAGTGATAACACACCAGCTCAAAGTCCTGTGTTCCATCCCAGCACTCCATAGAGATGGCTCAGCAGTGAGGAGTATGCAGTGTTTCCAGAAGACACAATTCCCAGGACCCACATTAGATGGCTTACATTACCTGTAACTCCAGCTCCCGGGGAATCCATCATTCTCACCAACTTAGGTACCGGAACTCTTGAGCACAACCCCATGCTTCCAAACACACACATACATGTTTTAAAAGTTAAGTATTGCCGGGAGTGGTGGCGCACGCCTTTAATCCCAGCACTCGGGAGGCAGAGGCAGGCGGATTTCTGAGTTCGAGGCCAGCCTGGTCTACAAAGTGAGTTCCAGGACAGCCAGGGCTAAAGAGAAACCCTGTCTCGAAAAACCAAAAAAAAAAAAAAAAAAGTTAAGTATTTTTCTAAGATAAGCCCAATTTTCCATTTCCTGGAGAATCGGGAGTGATATTGGTTGCCTGCTTATTTTCTGGAGGCTGGTAGTCGCCTTATACTGAGTTCTAGGCAGGAACTGAGGGCTCTGTAATGGGGCCTATAAAGCCAGTGTACTGTGCTCCAGACCATGATAAGGAATCCTTCTTGCCACATTTAAAAGTCTTCAGCCAAAAGCCTCGTTAGGGCCTTGTCTGGCAGCAACGGTGCCAGTTATACAAATAGGCCATGACTTATTTGTGATGCCTGCAAAGACGAGACAAGCTGTACTATATCTGTGATGAATTCAAAATGACCAGAGGTTCCTTGTGGTTCCTCCTAAGAGACTATTTCCTCACCCCTTGAATGAGGTGGCCTTCTGATTTGCTCTAAGCAACAGAATGTGACACTGTACAGCTTAAGTCAAGTGTCAAAGGTCTTGTAGTTTCTGGCCTTGCTTTTGTGGGATGCTGTGTTGAGACTCCTCTATGGGGATGATCAGTCCACAGGAGGATAGCTAGAATGTAGGGAAACCCAATGGCAGCCAGCGCTGCTGTCAGGCGAGGGGCAGGCTGTCTGAAATGTTCAGGTCCAGCTGAGTTAGCAGCAGTTAGAGCATATCAGTGAGCCTTCCTTCAAGACTACACAACGGTTACAGGCCGAGCAGCCTCACAGAATGGTGACAGAGATGCTGCTGTCTAAGAGCCTCAATTCCAGACATCTTGTTATTCAGTCATACTAGCACTATAGCACATGTATATTCTCCCATCCTACTAAGCCCAGCCTTGCCTTAGACCTCTGCTAAAATGTTCTTTCTGGCTTGGTACAGCTGGTTCCTTCACAGGCCAGCCTTCCCTTTTCTGGGAAGTCCTAAGCAGCTAGCTGCTCTGGCATATCACCCCTACTTTATTTTTTCTATAGAGAATTTACTGATGTCAAATAGGATAAATACATAAGAGCATTGTTATATTCTGTATTATAACAGTTTTTTACTCCATATTATAAAAAGAAATCTATGCTTATTAAGTTTCATATGTATCACTCTTAATGAATGGTTTGTTGTGAGTTAACCATTCCCCAACCCAGCTTATAAGCACCCAGAGGCACATTAGGTTCATAGCAGAGACATAGCCATTACACGTGCCAGAAATGTGATTTGAGGTAAGACTGAATTCTGGAGTGACTGATAGCCTTCTTTCCTGCCCTTTTCTACATGTAATCTGCTGTATGAGGTGGAAGATGGCCTATAGGGTTAGCCTGTTGTCTTCTCTGAATAAAGTGCAACTTAAAGATTCAATTCCTGTCTATTCACGTCTCTGCCTGAATAGCATGAGCCCTGCTATTTAGTCATAGTAACTCCACCTGTAACTTTCCTGCTCTTCAGTGCATGGATTTCATGTGCTGCAGTTCCACATGGACATGGGACCTCCTCTGTCTATAACTCTGACCTCAGCACCCATCTGCCTGTATCACAGTTAGGGTTATTGTTGTGATGAAACTTCATGACCAAAAGCAACTTGAAGAGGAAAGGGTTTGTTTGGCTTACGCATCCTGAATCACAGACCACTCAGAGAAACTGCAGCAAGAAAGCAAACTAACCAGGAACCTGGAGGCAGGACCTGATGCAGAGGCCACGGGAGAGATGCTTACCAGCTTGATCAGCACCCAGTACCCACCAGTCCAGGAATGGCACCATCCACAATGGGCTGGAGTCTCCTGCATTAATGGCTAATTAAGGAAGTACCCTACAGGCTTGTCTACAGTTCAGTCTTATGGAGGCAACTTTTCAGTGGAGGCCCCCTCTTTTCATATGACTCTAGCTTATGTCAAGTTGATATAAAACTAGCCAGCACAGGTTGGAGAGATGGCTCAGTAGTTAAGAGCACTGCGGGGTCTTCTGGAGGTCCTGAGTTCAATTCCCAGCAACTATATGGTGGCACACAACCATCTATAATGGGATCTGATGCCCTCTTCTGGCAGGTGTACATGCAGATAGAGCACTCATACATTAAATAAGTAAAATTAAATCTAAAAAACAAACAAATAAACAACAAAAAAAACTAGCCAGCACAATTGATCCTTGTCAACTTAACACATAAAGATACTATTGTTAAACCATAACTTTCCTTTCTTGTTCATTCCTTTAAAATCACACATTAATACCAACAACAAATTATAAACATTCTTCATTGACGAACATGCCTAAAGGAAACTTACTGGTTAACTAATTAATATTTATTTCTTTTGATCTTTTCAAGATAGGGTCTCTCTATGTAGTTCTGCAATCCTGGAACTCAGTATGTTGAGTAGGATAGCCTTGAACTCACAAAGATTCACCTGCCTCTGCCTCCCAAGACCTGGGATCAAAGGTATGTGCCACCAGGCTTACTGGTTAATTGATTTAAATGATACTTAAACTACCCACATTGGTATGACCAAGAAACAAGCTATATAATCTAGCAAATTCTTGATAGCAAAAATGCATTCCTAGGTTAGTACTTGTCAGATAATTTGTAATGAAAAAGAAAAGTCTTTTTAACAAAATGATCTGCCGGGAGTGGTGGCGCACGCCTTTAATCCCAGCACTCGGGAGGCAGAGGCAGGCGGATTTCTGAGTTCGAGGCCAGCCTGGTCTACAAAGTGAGTTCCAGGACAGCCAGGGCTAAACAGAGAAACCCTGTCTCGAAAAACAAAACAAAAAACAAACAAACAAAAAAAAATGATCTGTGCATCTAAGTTCCTTCAGGATCCATCCCTGGGGACACTTCACAGCTCAAAGGCACAGATGTTGGGTTGTACGGGCACTTACATTTATTGCTTGACCAGCCTTTTGAATAAATAATACTTTTATAATGAATTTATAACGATGGTATGCAAATTCTTTGACTGCTGCCAATATTCGATCTGCCAATTCAAGTGATAAACGAGAGAAGACTTTGTCATCATATTTGCAATCTTTAAGACTGTCCTTTAAAAAAAAATTAAGAAAGATGTTTCAATTCTCAAACTGAATGTTTTTATATAGCTACAAAGCATGCATCTAAATAATACACACAACTGTTTTAAAATACACAAGTTCCTGAAAATGACCATATATTTATACTTACCAATTTATTTTTAATAACAATTTTGGAAAAGTTGCTTTTGAACTTATGTTCAGTTGTCAAAGCCAGGTTTGGTGTCACATGCCTATAATTCCAGCACTCAGAAGGCAAGTGGCTCTTTATAAGATCTAGGCCATCCTAGCCTACACAGTGAGTTCCGGGTCAACCAGAGCTACAACAGTGAGACCCTTTCGCAAAAATATTAAGTTCAAATGCCCTTCATGATCAACACCTGAGCTGTAAGTTTCTGCTTTGAAGGCTGCTCTGTCAGCTTGTTGTAAACAGCCCAGTTTCCATTCTAAGGAGACAAGAGACTTTCATGGAGTTTCTGGAAATTCATAGTAAAGGAAGGATACATTTTGTGTTTATGTGTGCATAAAAATTTGGATTGAGCTTTCCAAATGCTTGTTATTTCTGGGCTCAGAGTTGGTTTGTGTTACTGCTATGTTCTCTGGGCCAGAACTTACTTCTCTTACTCCTTATGACAACTATGACTTACCATATCTACTAATAAACTAACACCTATGAAAAGGAGATGTAGCTCACAGACCATGAAGCAGGATCCTTTCTTTAAAAAAAAGAATTTCAGATTTACTTTAAATGTATGATTGTTTTGCCTCATATATGCCTGTGCACCACATGTGTGCCTAGAGCCAATGGAGGCCAGAAGAGGGTGCTGTATGTCACAGAACTGGAGTTATAAATGGTTGTAAGCCAGCACGTGGGTTCTCTGGAAAAGTAGCCAGTGCTCGTAACTGCTGAACAATCTCTTCATCCCAGGAACCTTTCTTACAAAATGAGAGTGAAGCTGAACCCACGAAGGAGCTGATTGATAACAAAGCCTTTAATTAACTGCCTTTCTGGAGTGCACCCAGGACTCTACACTGAGTTCTGGTGATAAAAGGCAGACTCCTATCACTCCGATTCACAGGAACGTAAAGTCAAGTAGATGTCTTTCCTCCATCCTCCTGGCCTGCTCTTCTCTTCTCTCTGCAACTTCTGCTATTGGCTCGCTGACCCGGTCCTTCCATATGCACAGCTGGTTGGAGGCCTGCATTGGGGCTTGGATCTCTCCTCCCAATACTCAGCATCGTCTGCTTGCTTTTGACTCTAACTCAGGGTCAAGGTCAGTCTTCTCTGAGAGTAGTCCCAGCCCATTGCTTGTTGAGTCTCTCCAGCTCCATACGCTGACCTCATTTTGGCCTAAGGACCCTGGGGTGGCTTCTGTAAATTTGGTTCGTACCCAGGCTATGTATTCAATTTTGTTTAATTTCATTTATGGGATAGTGTCAAGTAGGAGACCAAAAATATACACTCTTAGATCACATATGCTATTCGTGTTGCTCAGAATTCTTTCCCCAAACTGTAAGTTATAATATATTTGCCAAATATCACTTAGTTTCAAATATATAGTTAGCTATGGAGGGATGGGAGCTGGTAGAGGTTCAGAATATGCTACCTTAAAATAAGTTTCCTTCTCATGGTATTTTGACCCAAAAATTACCTGAAAAATTGTGGGTGCTGTAGCCTGGCCTTCCTTATATTTCCTGAAATCAGTAAATAAACCCACCCTGAGCCAGGTATAGAAAGGCATAATTAGAACAGACATACTCAGCTTCTGGAAGAATATCCACCTTGATTCCTTGACCTGTGAAAGTAAGTGGGTTGTTTTGTTTTGTTTTGTTTTTCGAGACAGGGTTTCTCTGTGTAGCCCTGGCTGTCCTGGAACTCACTCTGTAGACCAGGCTGGCCTCGAACTCAGAAATCCACCTGACTCTGCCTCCCGAGTGCTGGGATTAAAGGCGTGCACCACCATGCCCGGCCCGAAAGTAAGTGTTTTTATTGAAGAAAACCTCCAGTGGATGAATTTAGAATTAGCATTAGTATAAATCACTGCCACTGCGATTTTTAGCACAACCTTTTTTAATGCATCTATTTGGCCTGTTCAGAAGAGACAGATCCAGGTAAAGGGTTATAAGCTTAGCCAGGCAGCATCTACAGCTGAAGCTGTTGTATGGGGCATGGTTTCACGGCTTAAGCACAACATCTTTTGGTACCACCCATGTAGTTACTGACCTGGAAAAAAGCCTTTTCCCCATACCACTAAAACCAGTTTGCTTTCAACTAGCAAAGCCACCAGTGCATGTTTCCTGTCCTACCTGCAGTGCATCATATATCTAACCCATATCAGAATTTAGTTTACAGGAAACTGGTCGTCTTTCCCCTTAGATTCAGACTAAGTTCAACAAACACTAAGAAGATTATAGGACCATTTAGCCTCCATATTTTCACAGGCAGTCTCTATAGTGAATGGACACATACACACACACACACACACACACACACACACACACACACACACACGTGTCTATCACTGAGCTATATCCCTGGTCCCTAATTACCTTTAATATCTGCTGGATTTTAGTTTCTACCAAATGTGCTTGAAATTTCTTCAGTGGCTCCATTCTATATGAATTAGCAAACTTTAATTTTGCCAGGGCACTTTTCCATTCTTTGCCTAAATCAGCAATTGAGTCATCAAACGGAGGTTCCACATACTGAACATCATGAAAAGACTCTCTCAGTCTTTCTCTTAAGATCTGTGCATACTGAAAGAGGAAGGGAGAGAGACTGCATTTCAGAATTTAAGAATATGCATAAGTAGAGACGGAGCCAGCAAACCTGAAATCTTCTAGGCAGCCACTTCTGTACAGTCCGTAAATCCCAGATTGTTAGCTTTCCACTGAGGGAGCCTATGCTTTGTGGATACACAGCATAACAGTTTCTATTGTCAGTTTGAGACTAAATAACTTGCTAAAGAGAGGCTTTCGGGCTTGCCGACTGAGGATAACATTGATTTGGTTAACTAAAGGGAGAAGACCTACCCACCGTGGGTGGCACCACTCCCTAGGAAGGAGACAGTGATGTGCACCAGTAACCACTGCCCTCTGCCGCCTGAGTGTGGCTCCAAGGTGATCAGACGCCTCACACTCCCGTTGCCATGCCTTCTCTGTCTTAGTGGGTTGTACCCTGGGACCATGATGCTAAAAGAGACTCTTGCTCTATTAAGTTACTTTTGTAAGGATATTTTATCACACCATGGGAACAGCAACTAAGACATACACTACCAGGTAATACAAACTTGGGCATATATTTAGATATACAAACTTGGGCGCATATATTTAGATATACAAACTTGGGCGCATATATTTAGACTACCCATAAAATATCGAAAAGGATCAGAAACAAGAGGACCCTGTAGAGTGGCTGAGGGATAAAGAAAAACCAACCTTTCATGCTTCCTTCCTGCCTACAATCACTAAAGTATTATACATAAATTTATTTCACATATAGTTATTTTAAAAAGTAGTATCTTTGGGTTACACATTTATAAATCTTAACTTGAAAAGATAACAAAAGCAGATATATGTACGTGTACATGTACATATATCAGTCCATGATTTTTGAGATGTGATTTTTTTTTATTTCCTTCTAAAATATACAATTTGTATTACAATAGTTACTTAGAGCCTAGAGGTATGTCCAACCTGTGACTGACTGGTGGGCTCATGCACCCAGGCTATGAGTGCTGCGAATATAACCCAGCACACTGTAGATGACAATGTCACATAGTGATTTCAAAAGGCTAATACCACACTACAGCAGTTCCTGGATTAATTTTCAGTCTCTCATTTAAAGTGGCAAGCTTCATTTTCATAATAACCAGGCATTTCTTTTCCGTATCTAATTGCTTGGCTAGAAGGAGTGAATAGATATGCTTGCCCTACTTCAAATTCTACCTCTGAATATGGTGTTAGCTATAGGTTTTTAATATATGGCCTTTTAATGTTGTGATAATTCCTGTTACTGTTTTGTTCAGTATTTTTATTGTGAAAGGGTAAAAATTGACAAATAATAATTTTTCTTATTAGTTGGATTGATTATAGATCAAGTTAATGTGGCTGTTGTAATGCACGGGAGAAAAGGATGCAGTCTAAATCCTATGACTAGGTCTTAAATGAGCCTGTGCCATAGACTGTGAATTTCACTATTTTTTCTCAAGTATCTTGTCCCCACTGCCTTCTTTCTTCCTTAAGAACAGAAAATCTAGAAAGGGCTGGAGTTGGTTCACTTTCAATAGTTCACCTTTGCTTTGCAAATCTCAATAGCTTAAGTCTAGTTTACTAATTTCTCAAGAGGATTTTCTGCAGACCATAAACACATACACACACACCACCACCACCACCACCCCTCCTTGCTAAAAGCAAGACTGTTCAATGACTAAGTTTCTCTGGAAATTTTAATTCATATATATGAATTAAATATTAATCTTAATACATATGTGTTTATGTTTAATATGTGAACATTATGCAAATATATATTAATTATACATATTCCACATTCACATGGGAGTGAGGAACTCTTTTTTTTTTTTTTTTTTTTTTGGTTTTTTTCAAGACAGGGTTTCTCTGTACAGCCCTGGCTGTCCTGGAACTCACTTTGTAGACTTAAATAACAAGACTATTAACGCACTTCACTGACAGAATACCCTTCCAGAACTTTCCCTGTCTCATGCCAGTCTTCTTTCTGTGATATTGAATCTGTTCATTCCATTCACTGTGCATAATCTGATATTGTATTTATGTATGGAAAGATAATTCAACCTGTCTCTTAAGAAGTGTCTACTAACTTCTCTTGAACTACAATATACTCAAGAGATACAGCTAATAATGCACTATCACTAATAGTGTTTTCAAGGTTATATGATTCTTCTGGGAATAGAACACACAGAGCCTCATATTAACTCTTAATGAACCTACTACTTTTAAAATTGCATTTCTGACATTTCTTTATATATACTAGTCACAGGATTTATTATACTTATTAAAAGTATTTTATTCTTTCAGTTAATATGAAACCTTTATAATCTTTAAAAAATTTTTTGTTATCAAGACTAGCTACTAAGAGGCATTTATCTACATGGAGCCTACTTACAAAACTTAAATAAACAGAGATTATAATCATAATTTCAATGAGATATGCAATTATTTAGCAAAAGTGTTATTTGCTAATGTTTATGGTTTTCAAATACATATGCTTGATAAAGTTGCCTATTTTCAATAATGTTCTTAAAGTTTTGTAACCTTTGGCTACAATGACCTAACTCCTGTTAAGCAAAAATATATTCTATTGGAAAGATGGAGTATTTCGCAGACAGAACATGTCAGTTTGCGTCTGTCTTTATAATAAACCATGTCTTTTCTTAGTTCATTAACCTAATTTGGTTTCATCCCTACAAAGTTTTAATAGTCACTTAGCCCACTGAAGCCCTGCCTGCCCAGTGTGAGGTGAGCTACTTCTCTGAAAACACTCCCACTAGAGAAGAGAGGGGCACAGGGAGTTCAGCAGGTCTCAGGGAAGACTCAGTGGCTCCCAGCAACCACATGCTGGCTCACAACCACACTCTCATGTCACTTACATGGTGCATATACATATACCCAAACTCACATACACATAAAACAAAATAAATAACATTTTATAAAGGATACAGGGTAGGTAAAATCAAGTAGTGTTCATATTGATTCAAGTATCTTGATTTTTCATATTCTCAGAAATACAGAAATCACTGGCCACTTGAAAGTTGAAAAGTAACTTTTGGTGTTAGGGTTAGTAAACGTGGAATTCTATTTTAAATTCTTCATTATTGGCATATTCAAAGTTTTTACCTTCAGAAAGCTAGATTCTGAGCCGGGCGTGGTGGCGCACGCCTTTAATCCCAGCACACGGGAGGCAGAGGCAGGCGGATTTCTGAGTTCGAGGCCAGCCTGGTCTACAAAGTGAGTTCCAGGAGAGCCAGGGCACACAGAGAAACCCTGTCTGGAAAAAAAAAAAAGCTAGATTTTAAGAAATATAGATATATAGATATAGATCAAAGAAGATGCCTTGCTCCATGTACCCTTGTTTCTAGATTTTACTAAATGGGTATTTTCGGGTTGAATCCGGGCTCATTCAACTTTCAAAATAGGCAGTAGATTCCTAGATTCACTCTTGTCTGTCTCAAAGTATAGAAATCTTTAGTGTTCATAACCCAAACACTAACATAGTATTATGTTTGGCAATTAGACATAGCTCATTGTTCTGCTTTTTCCTAGGTGTGTGAACTCAGAATGCTTACTTTTCTATTTGTTCTTTTCTCTGTAAAACACTGACACTAAAAGACATTAAAACCTGAAGTCTTGCCATCACTCCGTGGTCATCTCAAAATAGTTCAGTTCTAAAAACCCCTGTGTTTTCTGTTCTAGCTTCATCCTACCAATCACTCAAGAGCCACATAAAGTAGGTATGAAAAGAAGCCACCAGGTGTCCTCAGACACAGGTCCTAAGCTCAATACTCAGTTTTGCAACCTTGTGCAAAATGTTTTCCCTCATTGCCTCAATAGATGGACCACTGCTTGCATTACCGGTGTTCAAAGGACAATCATACAGAAATGCCAGTGTTCTACTGAAATGACCTTTTTCACTGATATCAGAGAAATGACTAAATATCTTAAATTTTTCCTTATATAGTCTTCAAATAACAAACTAATATTCTTTAAAACTAAAAGCACTTCACTGATCAGCACATCATTCCCCCTCCCCAGGTATGTGTGTGTGCTTGTGTATATATTAATGTGCATATGGTATAAACTCACTAGAGGTTGATAAGTTATATATATACACGAAAATTGCATTTATAAGGTGTAATAAAACTATTTGATAATTCTGGACATTTGCAAGTCTGAAAAGAATTGAGGATGCCTGTAAAATCCTTGGATTTAACAACAAAAAAATCCTGAGCCGTCAACATCTAATCGACGTTGTTCCGCCTAAACTCAGTTTTGCGATGGTCAGAAAGACGGAAGAAGGGCGGGCGGTCGGGCAGCCGTCCTGGGCTCCGGGCAGACAGGGAACAAGCTTCATCTAAAGGGTGGGAAGGCTGTCTTGGGCCTCCGGTCTCCACTCACTGACTCCTTCTCGAACATGCTAGGCCTCCTTTCTCTCTTAGACACCGGGGATTGATGCGTTTGGCTGGTGGGCGTCTTCGCCATTCGTCCTCGCCGCTCCATCTTGATCGGTTCACCGGGACGCCTCCTTCTGCCGTTTAGCTGCCCACCGCCCCGGCCCAGACGCCGCAGAGCTCTAGTCTCGCGCCTGCGCAGCCCGCAACCGCGTCCCGGAAGCAGGAGAAGAGAGGCGCGTGAGTCATCAGAGAGCGCCGCATCCCGGAAGCCGGGAAGGGGGGGCGCGTAAGTCATCAGAGAGCGACCCGAGCCGGAAGCGATGGAGGTAGGGCGGAGCGATGGGTCCCGTCCCTTATTCCGAGTTGCTGTTCCAGGAGCCGGTCCTGGCAGGCCCTCAGCGCAGTACTGTCACGCGAGAGTGTGGGTGGGCTTACTTGCTACTGGGAAAGTCAAATTTACAGAACACTGTGTTTGATGAGAGGGGGAGGGGTTGCGCAAAAAACAAAAAAGGTAAATCACCTCAGGGCTGGCATCCATCACTCCACCCTTAACTCGGTGCTTCTGGACCAGGAGTTGTGTTTCATACCAAGGTCAGGGATGCTAGGTTTTCTCTTCTCACACTCCATGTAAAGTATCTCTGATTTTTGTAACTGCGGTATAATAAAGTAATGTCAAAGGAGTGACGCATTACTCAGAAAACCCACCGAGCCTCGGAACTCCAGAGTTAGCAAGCATGATTAACGAAACGATTCCAGTTCCACAACGACCATTTAAAAGGGATACATAAAATACCCTTAGTGTCTAAGCACTCTCCTACACATAGAGCTATTATGGTATCCAGAAAGCATATTAACAGCTGTCATGCCTCTGTTCTTAAGGTCGGATTTTCTTTCCACTTGAATGTAACAGTGCCTTTTATGTTTTATATTTCAGATTTTAACAGGGGATTCCATTACCACATGCCTTTCTCCTTTAGTGCATGACTTGATTTGTAACCTTGGGTTTGAACTCCAAGAAATTTGTGATATCGATAGCATTGTAACTCAAAATGGTCAAGTACGATGGAAAGCGATTACTGACCGTGTGAGATATGAAGAATTAGGTTTGTATTCTCTTTGTACATCAAGCTTTAGTTAGTTCTGTCTCATTAAAAATTTGTTGTGCAGTAAAACCTTCATTTGTTCTTCTTGAAGACTTATAGTGTGGTTGTAAATCAGAGGAGAAATATGCAAAAGTCAAGAGAGGCTTAGTTAAGGGAACAATGTAAGCAGGAGGGCCAAGAAGGCAGGGCCTAAGAGATACTAGACTATTCTAGTATCTTAGGGCTTGGATCCACTAGTCACTAGCTATATATACAGATTGGATTCTCTGGATAAAAGACAAGACAGAATGAGGTAGCACCTCTCATCATGTTACACAGAACAGCACCTAATTGACAATATGAGTTATATCTAAAATTCCATATTTTTATAGTTTATCAAGAATAACCAAACCTACAGCTACGCATTCTGTTCTGGTAGTAAAACTTTTTACAGTTCATTTCTACTGAACTGCATTTATACTTAGCATATGTCCAATTATAAGCTGCTTGATTTTTGTGGACATTTTGTAATTAAAGGTTTTCCCTGATTTAGATGTTTTTCATTCCTTGACAAAGCTGTGGAGCTAAAACATTTTCTCCTCCTATAAGGGCGAAGTCTGGACTACAGGAAAAGTGTACAGCAGCTGGGTCCTGTGTGTGAGGCCATCCACCTACACATCTCATCTCTGACCAGAGCACAGTTTGAAATTCAATATTCACCATGGTACCAGTGGACGACTTTTCCAGAGGTTTGACATTTGCATCTCTTGAAATGAAGGACTTCACAAATTGGAAGTCCTTTTCTCTTGCTAAGTTAAGGGTTTCTTTTTCATCTTTGGCCTAATGTCACAAGCAAGCAGGTAGATATACACGTAGTTACTTTAACAGAAGTTATATTTTATTATGCCGAGGGTCATCACATAGTATTCATACTCTAAATTCTGACTACAGCCCTAAGCCTATCTCCCTAACTATGTGACATATCTTAGCTGAAGCTCAGGTCCCCTCTTTAACAGGAGTCTCTGATTTGAGGGTCAGGATTCTAGGGAGACTTTCCAGCTGCAGGGCAGAGCACGGTGACATCTCTCCAGATGTGCAGAGCAGAGCACAGCTTTTAGTCTCTGCTTGTATACTGTCCAGTGGTCATCATGGGGTTCTAGGCCCGTGTCTGGTTATCTTGAGTGGGTGATGTCACTGAGTTCTGGTTATCAGGTGCAGCCTTGGGTGTAGTGAGGATCCTGACAAAGTTGTTTTTCATGTATAAAAAGCATTTTCACTATACTTACTATGCCTTCCAACTTTGAAGAGGTCCCAGGGGCTGCAAGAGAAGTCAAAGCAGTTTGTATCTGAAGCCTGAGTTGAAAGTAATACTTTGAACAACTTTTGGGCTCTATTAGGCTTTAGAAGATAAAGTCTACTTGAGCATATAGAGCAGACCTCCCAGAGAGATGACAAGGTTAGGAGATGAGAGAGTAGGTGCTTGCTTTCTTAACAGTGAATTGAAAAGAAGGTAGTAATATGGGGCAAGTCCTAATGCAAATCTGTGTGCTTTGCTTTTTGTCTTTTCCTGTGTTTCATTTGACATGTTAAAGGACTATAATAAAGCAGTACCTGTAATATGTCTGACTCTAGAACAGTGAGGTAAGCTGCCTTCTAGAGGAACTAAACTAAAAATCGTTATAGGTAATAAGAAAATTTGTGTTTTGAACAAACATTTAAAGAACTTCCAAAGAACCCATTAGGTGTTAGATAATTTCCTTTATTATAGTATTTCCAATAATAACTATTTTTATTCCAAAAGTTTTAAACCTTCAAATCTTAAGAGGCTTAAATTTGGAAATAGTAATTGAATAAACATTATTGTTGCTTTGAGAAATATCTTTCACTAAGTCTGAGCTCTAGTGTGTATCTTCCTCTGAATAGTTGTTTCTTGAGATACTTGATGCCTTGGAAAGCTCGAAGCCTGCTGCTGTCTCCCTTGGCGTGATGAAACTAGCTTCCTGTCTGGAGCGAGCCCTTGGCGATGTGAGTGCGAGAATCCTCATTGCTAGATTACCAGGATGAACGTAAAGGACTTCAGATCTCTTGCTTTTTATTACTGTTTTTCTGTAACATACAACGATTCTCTTTGTACATAGTTAAGAAATCCTAGTTCTTGTGAGCTGGGAGATGACTCAGTAAACAAAACAAAAACACTTGCTCTGTAAGCATGAGTACCTGACCTTAGATTACAGCACCTGTGTTTAAACAATAAAAAGCTCCAGATGGTTGCTTCTACACCTCCTGTGACACCACCCTGTGCTCCAGGAGAGGGAGTGGAGACAGGAGTGGGATAGCTGGGGCTTTCTGGCCTCCATTCTAGCTCCAGTTTCAGTAAGAGACCTTGTCTCAGGGAATATGGTGGAGAGGGATGGAGGATGCTGCCTTTCTTTGGTCCCTAGGCACATGCTTACATAAGTGCTTGAGAGCACTCAAATTTGTGTGTGGGCATGTGCACACACACACACACACACACACAAACACACACACAGGAAAGGAAATCTGTGTCTAAACGCTTTTCTTTGTTCCTTTGTACCACACTTGATTCCTTATGCTCTGTTTAAAAATTATTCCTGCTGATTACCTTGTAATTATTATGTGATTTCTCTTTGTTTAGGTATTTTTACTGCTTGGGAAAGAGTGCCCCTTTCTCCTAAGAGATCTTCTTGCATCTGCAGAGCTTGCACAAGTCTTTGGCCATGCTGTGGTAAGTGTACAAATTAGACATAAAGCATAGAGTAGCTGGCATGAGCTGTGCTTTTGATCTTCCAAAGCTAAAGTACTCTGGGAAGACATTAACTGTTTAACCGATTAAGTGTATTCGTCTCTCTTCCTTCTGGAATTGCCCCTCTCCACATATTCCACAGGGTCTCTCTCCCCAGATTTGATGATGATAGAATAACCATAAAGTCCAGCCAGAGAGGCAGTTGGAAGCATATCACTTTGTTCATTTAAGTATTCATAATGATATTACTAAGTCACCATAAACTATATTTACCATATTTACCACTTTGGAATGGTAGAATTACAAATTTGTCCTAAAATACTTGTGGTTATTTTTGTTTTTTGGGGGTTTTTTTTTTGGTTTTTTTTTTTTTTTTTGGTTTTTTTCAAGACAGGGTTTCTCTGTATAGCCCTGGCTGTCCTAGAACTCACTTTGTAGACCAGACTGGCTTCGAACTCAGAAATCCGCCTGCCTCTGCCTCCTGAGTGCTGGGATTAAAGGCGTGCGCCGCCACACCTGGCTAATACTTGTGTTTTTAACAGGTAGGAATTTATGCTTTTTGCAGCCATTCAGACTTATAGCAGCATAATGTGTGTGTTATATTATAGATACTATATAGTATTATTTTATTATTATTATTATTATTATTATTATTATTATGTAGCCTTTATAGTTTCCAGAATATTCTAGAGGGACTGTAACCAAGAGACTTCAAACTAAAGGGTGACATGTAGGCAGCTCAGAGAGGCAGAAGACAGAACAGCCATCCTAGTTGTACCAGAGATCCACCAAATTCACTTTTGGGGCTGAGAAACCATCCTCGGTGTACACACCCTCACCCCCTGCTCACTCCCTTGCCAGCTTGAAAATAATTTTCGGATGGAGAGCCTGAGCTGAGGCTGAGTGTGGACTCTTGTTGTTTACTGAATCATTAAACACATTTTATTTCCATTAACCATTTTCCTCCGAATGGACACTTTTGTCCTCTAGATGATTTTCTTAGCTGCTGATAAATGGTATATAAAATGGGGGAGGGGGACAGAGTTCTGAGGCTGCTCCAGAGAGATGTGGCTGTTGAACATGGATGTTGAGTTAAACCCCTCTGAGCTTTTCACCTGCTGCTTCTGCTTGAGAGGCACAGAAAGCATTTTTCACTCTGCTCTGCAGCAGCCCACATAAACCAAGACTGCTTCCATTTCTTTCCTTGAGGGCTGACTGATCTTCTCTCTCTCATGAGTCTGTGCACGAAGGTAGGAACCCAGGACTTGGGTACAGCCTAGTTGGAGCTGCTGTTCTCATCCTTTTTACCATATAGGCCCGTGCTGCCTGGTCTGGAGTTTGTGTCTGTCACTTTCTGCTGTGTCCAGATCCTGGGCGCCTCTGATGTCTAGTGTTAAAGCTGTCCATTCTGAGTGCATGGCTAGCTCCTAGCCCTAGGACTGTTTTGCTGGTCCTGGTTTCTGAAAGCCTGGGGTCATCTTCTTTACTTGCATTACTTTTTATGCCCAGGGGGGATATTCTTGCCTTCCTCAAAGGTGGCTCTAGGGGTAAAGGAGTTGATGAATCATTAAAAAAAATGTGTCTAGCATGTGTTAAACACTCAGTAAATGTTGGTTTCAGGCTAGTGACATGGCTCACTGGGGGCAGGTGCCTGCCACCAAGGCGGACAGCAATTCAAATCCTAGCATGTACTTGGTGGAAACAGAGAATCAATTCCCTCAGGTTCTCCTCTGACCTCTAGACATTGGCACATAATGAATAAAAATGTAATAACATTTTCATGTTAGTTTCATTATTGTTACTATTTACACCAGCAGAAGCTGCTGGCTTTCTTAGGTCTAATGGAGAAAGCAAACATTTTAGGCTTGAATCAATTTACTCCACAATTCCATAATCTGCTGTCTTACTGGATTAGATGGACGTACTAAAAGTCTTCATCGGGTCTCCCTGCGGACTCAACCTGAGAAACGTCTTGTGGCATGGCTTTGCTTCCCCTCAAGATATCCCTCCTAAGTGAGTTGCTGGTTTAACTTTCTTCCTTAATCTGCTTAAAAATTTGCTGTATTTGGGGCTGGAGAGATGGCTCAGCAGTTAAGAGTACTGACTGCTCTTGCAGAGGTCCTGAGTTCAAATCTCAGCAACCACATGGTGGCTCACAACCATCTGTAATGAGATCTGGTACCCTCTTCTGGAGTGTCTAAAGACAGCTACAGTGTACTTACATATAATAATAAATAAATAACTCTTTAAAAAAAAAGAATTTGCTGTATTTGAATTTCACAAGAAGGAAGGATTCTTTGTGAAAGACAAAATATTTGAGACATGGATGGTACATCAACAGCAGGATAGAATGTGTTTCAGTGCCTTTGCTCCTAGGAACAAGCGTAGGTGCCTGGATAGGTAGAAAGCCTTCCTGGTTATTGTACAACTTAATTCCATCTATGGAGAGTTCTGAAGTTTGATGGTTTCCTTTCTTAATTCTCTTAATTTTTTTACATTCATTTATTAATGCCCATGTTGTGTGGAAGTCAAAGGGCAATGGAGAATGGTTCTCATTCCAAATGCAGGCCTAGGGATTGAACTCAGGGCATCCAGCTTGGCTATAGATGCCTTTCCCTGCCGATCCATCTCAGTCCTCCTCCTTGCATAATTTTAACACCTCTGTTTAAGGAAAGTTCTTTGTATGTGGCTCTGTTCATTTTCCAGGGGATCTCTGTCTCCTTCCCTAGATACTGTTCAGCCATGTTGCTGTTGACGGCAGGACTGGGTCAGTTACTGAAGAATTACCTTCACCACACAAAAGTCACATTGGCACATCGACCTTTTGCAACACTCACAAACTTAGAGGATGTGATTGTTTTTCCTGGCAAGTTCTACATTTCACACTCCCCCCTTACTATGTCTTCATGAAGGTATTTGCACACTTCGTAAGTAGTATCGGACTTGAATTCTTGGTGCAATATGCACTTGCTGTTGCCAAGATGGCCCTGTGAGTTATTGGAAGACCCTTTTAAACTTCATCCCTTCCCACTGCTCTGGATGCTGTTGGCCCCGAGAGTCACAGCTGGAGCTGGTCTCTTCCTCAGTTGTGCTACCATTCAGAAATCTTGGGAGCATTCATGGTATCTGTTCTTCTTTCCTCTCACCTTGTCTACATCTGTACGAGTGGTGATTATATCAGGTGTGCCAAAAGTAGAAAGTTGCTGTATCTTCTGAGACTGCTTCTTCCTCCTCTAGGTCAGTGTCCTCAACTAGGGTACCTTGAGCCCCACTCTCAGTTGCTGCCCAAATCTCTGAATAGATCCAGTTGCCCATTTTTCCTTTTGGCAACTTCCTGAGGCCACTCTACTGTAGCTGTAGGCCAGCTGCTCTCCCTTTTTAGGGATGCTCTGCCTCAGTCCACAGTTCATCTGTCCCAGGGTGCTGGCTAATTGACATGTCTATCCACATGTGTTCCCGACATCGTTTCATTGCTGACTGTGGTTGTGCTTGCTTTTTTACAGGTGTGACTTATGAGGTACTGTCAGCATTAGAGACAGTGATGACGAAATCCAACTTTCTATTAAAAATCATGTTGCCATATTGGGAAATGGCAGTGAGCAAGTTCAAGTCGTGCAGGTAACAAGGGGGGCAGGGTGCTCTTGGCGTTTAGATGCGAGGCCTGCTCAATGTCGAGGGGGAGAGGGGAGACCTCTCAGATTAGGCTCAGTGCAGAACACCTTCCTCTGGTGACTCAGACAAGCCGTGACTGTTTGAAATACTCTGTATCATCCTCTTGGTGCCATTGATAGAACTTTTTTTCGTGCTATTAAAATAAGCTTCTTAGTATTTTTCTGAGCTCTTACTATAAGTAAAATATTGCACCTATCATTAGAGAACTCCAGGGGTGGGGGAGGGAGGAAGACAGACAAGCCTGGCCATGTATTCCCTCAAAAACAAAGCCGTAACAAAAGCCAGCCACAGCATGTTTCAGGGAGGCAGAGACTGGAGATCCAGTGAGTGGGTCATTACTTATCCTCAGCTGACCTCACTCTTGGATTCACTTTTCTTCAGCTACTCCCTGCAGCTCCGCAGCTCTGTTCTGGCCATCCTCAGAAGTGATATTCAGTGTTTATAGATCCTTAATGACATTTTGTTCTACTGAAACTACGAAAAATGTTTCAGCAAACTTAAAAACACACACACACATACACACACATACACACACACACACAAAAGAAAGAAAAATGGTTTTAAAGTCATTAGTCTATTTAGAATTGGATCCTAGTATTTTGCTTCCACATTAGCAAGTTATATATCCTTGTTTTCAATGCCATATTATTTGTGTTGAGGCTGCAGTGCAGGAACTGAGACACCTGCTGATAGACTCTGGCCCCACAGGTTTGCTGACTGCACCATGTTGTTGCTGTCACAGCTGGAAGCTGGACTCCGGAGAATGTTTGCCGCAGTTAACAAATGTCCTGATAGACTGCTCACAGCTGAGGTACATGTGTTTCTGTGTTTCTGTTACTCACTAAAACTGCAGTTACTATGTTGACAATTGTCTGTGGCTATTTAAAAGTTTCAAGGGCTGGAGGTGCAGAAGGGTAGCTAAGCACTTGCATAATATGTGCAAAACCCCAGATTCCATCCCTTACAACACACACACACACACACACACACAAACACGTGTTTTATTTGCTGTTACAGCATACAGTTATTTGAATTGTGATTACATAAGATAGTTCTGTTTCCAAACTGTCCTTTAAACTTCATGGTATTGCAAAAGCATCAACATTTTCTGAAACCAGAATTGTTTCTGATTTTGCATAATATGGCTGTTCTTTTTAATTGTTTCTCTTTTTTATCTTCCCTTTTCTGCAGTCAACAATTCTATATACCACATTTGATGAAGTAAGTAGCCAAACTTGAAAAAAATACTTGAAAAAATTTATTTTCTTTCAAGATACAAATTAAAACACAATGATTAGGGCTGGAGAGATGGCTCAGAGGTTAGGAGCACTTGCTTTTCTTGCAAAGGACCTGGATTTGGTTCCAAGCACCCATATGTTGGCCCACAGCCGGGTATAGGCATGCACATGGTACACATACATACACACATGCAAAAATACTCAATGCGTGTAAAATAAGTGAATTTAAAGTACTACTACTACTAATAAAAACCAGAAAGATTAACTATAAGTAGCATACTTATAGGAAAATGTTGATGGTAATAGGCAAGAAGAAGCTCATGCATGATTTAAGTTATACCTCTGGGGCTGTAATTTAGTGAATTAAGTGCTTGCCTGGCAATCATGAAGCCATGGGTTCAGTCTCCAGCACTGAATATACCCAGCATGGTGGCATATACCTATAATCCCAACACTTGTGAGCTAGATACAGGATTTGAAGCCAACCTATAATACATGAATCTCTGTTTCAAATAAATAAATAAATAAAGATTTCAGGTTAATTTTGAGGCCCAATATTGTTAATCTTATTTCTGTAGTTATTTAAAACACAAAGTTGGAAAATGCAGATTGACACCATTGGCTATAAACACTGCTGTGAACAATTTTTAGCCAGGGCAACAACTTTCGAAATACAAATATTGTAATTGTATGTATACAGATCAATGTCTCTGTACGTCTACATACATGACTCTTGTACATGTGTCAGCTTAACAGCTTATTGACCCTTCTATGTTTGGTGTTCTAGATACTGGCAAAACACATGAGTGATGGCAGCATCAACCAGCTTCCTTGTTTCCTTGGAGAGCCTGCTATGGTAAAACCCATGTATCTCCAGTCTTGAATCTTTCTGGTTATGAACATCATTTGAGGTGTGCTCAGGAACGACCTGCTTGGCCTGTCACAAACACCACCTAAAGTGACTAAAATCACTTCTGTGCTTTTGAATGCCTGATGATTTGGCTGCTAAATACTTTTTATTTATTAATTCTATGTAATTTTACTAAAGAAAGGACTATATATTTGTTTGTAAAACTTAGCAACGGTCAGATATCTTTAAGATTAAGTGTTGGATGATACAATTAATGTTTTGGCCCATTTTTCAATCAGCATTTCATATTTTGTAAGAATACTACAGTGACTTCTCTGTAGACTATAGTAGATACGTTTTGTCTAACCACTTTACTGAGAGAAGAGCTGGATTATATGTCCCATTCCTTATGTGATTTTGACACCCTTCCTGCCCTCAGAAAGTAAGATGACTGATCTAACTGATTTTTTTTCTTTTTTTTTTTTTTTTTGATCTTGAATCCCCTGGTGTTGTGGTAAATCTCCATCCCAAATATGCCCCAGCAATGAAAACACAACACAATATGAATCCATGCTGTGCGCCTAGATTGGGCAGATCTACCACTACACTACCATCTTCCCCATCTATGAGACCCCTTAGAACTTGCGTTTCTCCAGGCCATGTGCTTCTGCTCCGATTTTTTTCTTCTTTTTCCTCCTCTGAGTTGCCTCTCTCAAGCCTCCTTTTCTCCCCCTACCTTCCCCTCCACCTTCCCTCCCTCTGCCCAATCATCAGCTCTCCTTTATTTTACAAATTAAGGTGGGGAGCACTTTACAGGAAATCCCCTGAGTGCTGACTCATTCTTTGTTTGAAGTCACTCTTAAAACAGAATTAACATCAAATATAATTCACTCCAGTGCTATCCAAAACACCCTGGACTCTCCTCTGTTGGCAGTCAGTCCACATGAGTGCTTTTCTGACTCCCCCTAGCCCCCATAGTCTGGCAGAGGCAGGCTTTGGGCATGTAGTGTTAGAGGAGGGAGCAGCCATCTTTGTTGGCTTAAGATGCAGGAGTAGTCCATGGTGAATGCAGGGGAAACAGTGGCCAAGGGACAGCTGCTTGGTTATGCTCCTCCCAGCAAGAGCAGTGACTTAGGCTTCTTTAGGGAAGTTTGTTTCCCTTCCCTCGTGGTGGTTGGTGCTTCCCCCAACCCCCACCCCCAGGCAAGGGAACAAGGGCTCCCCACTACAGTTCCAGCTGCAGGATGGGGTGAGTGCCCTGAGTTTATAAACAAGCCAGGAACTGCCTGGAAACCTTGCCATTCACTCTCATCTGCCCAGAACACTAACAGAATGGTTCTCTGTTAATTCTAAAAGGAATTCTTGTGGGATTTCCTGAACTATCAGGAGGGTCCTCGAATCCGGGATCGTTTAAGCCATGGGGAGATCAACATACGTGAATTTCCAGAAGAGGCCGCAAGCCAGCTGCTCACATTCTCCCTGGTGCTCTTGCTCAGGTTCACTGCGGAAGGCACACTGTCAGAACTGAAGGTACCACAGAGGGAGGAGGGTGGCTGGCCGAATGTACTACCACCAGCAATGGAAGAACATGTCTTATTTTTCAAATATGATTATTGATAATTTTTTATCTTAATTTGAGTTACAGTACTACCCTGTCAGGATATATGCATGTGTACATTCTCTGAAAGTCTGGGTTCTGAAGCTGAAATAATTTGTCTTCTTTGAAATGCCTTTTTGCCTCTGTTTCTAATAGCAGTGTCAGTGTTAAAAACCAAAGAGCCAGTTACACAGCATGATTGGCCAAGTGTGGGAAATGCCCACAGTGTCTGCTAAACTGGTGGCACAGGATATTTATATTTCTAAAACTAAGGATTTTCTTGTTTTAAAGTAAATAGCGTCAGTGGTAGGAGTGTAGGTGGTACTTTTGTTTTCAGTTTAGATGCATGACAGTTATTTTTAAAACTGTTTAAAACTCTAAGCAGAGTTGACATCGTGCCATCAGGAATCCCCAGTGCCAGAAAGGAAAACTGTTAAAAGTTGGATGTCCTTGCTTCCTTCCATGGGTGTCCCCAGATAGCCTCATGGGAAGGAATGCTTTGTCCTTTGCAGTGTTCTCATTAGCTGTATTTGGGCTCTTTGCTGTGCCCGTTCTTTCTGTTCATTGTCTGTCATTCCATTGCATTAGCAGACCATCATTTATCTGCTTGGTCTCCATTGATATGTGTGCTGTGCCTTTGACTGATGACATTCTCTGATTGTCATGGTGAACTGAAGGACTGTCAGTGGGCATGTGTGTTAGCGGGTTTCAGAGGTTAAAGCCCTGTGGCAATAGCAGTAAGGACTGTGTTCTGTTCTCACTGTTGGTTGTTGTTCCTTAGCTGTCTTATGATCACGTGTGTTTTTCCCTCTGCTTTATTAACCTCTCTGCTCTTTTCAGTCATATGCCACCTGTTATTGGTCTTTAACTCTGCATTCTTCTTTTCCTTGGCTTCTGCCTTTGATGTCATTTGTTTGTTTGTTTGTTTGTTTGTTTGTTTTGGTTTCTTCGAGACAGGGTTTCTCTGTATAGCCCTGGCTGTCCTGGAACTCACTCTGTAGACCAGGCTGGCCTCGAACTCAGAAATCCGCCTGCCTCTGCCTCCCAAGTGCTGGGATTAAAGGTGTGCGCCACCACTGCCCGGCTTGATGTCATTCTTGAAAGCTTCTTTGCATTCTAAAAATTAAAACCATATCCATAATTTCCCTAGTGGTTTGTGTTTGGTTGTTTGTTTTTTTGCCATTTTCTCCAAGTAGAATTTAGTGCCTTTGGAGAGTGAGGTAGAGAATCCAACTTTATGCTTTTTCTTGTTAAAATTGTTAGCAGCTTTTCCAAATGCCATGTGGAGAACTGATATCTCTCTCTTCTGTCACCCTGGACTCTCCTGCTAGAAGAAGCTCTGCTCTTTACCGAGTTTAGTGCTTTCCAGATATTAAAGAAAACTCCCAATCCTATGGCCTCAGAATTGTCTTGTCTGTTTTCATTGTTTCTGTTCCACATGAGCTGTGTCATTAAAGTAAATACACACTCAGAAAATAAACTGAGAATAGTGTAGCATCACGTAGGAAACTGATATCTTTTGCTGTATTGAACACTAATCAAAAACTAAGGATAGAGCTCAGCTAGCAGAGTATTTTCCTAACATGCATGAATACCTGGGTTTGACTCCCAGCCTTCATGAACCAGGTATGGTGGCACATACCTATAACCCCAGCCCTCACTCAGAAGGTAAAGGCAGAAGGATTCACAGGTCATCCTCAACTACATAGAGATTGAGACCAGCTTGGGATATATTCGAGACCCTGTCTCAAAGACATAAGAAATTATCAATAGGAAATATGTCCTGACTTCAAACCTATGGTGAGTGTGGACTCCACCTTCCCATCTAAGGTGGCTTCTGAGGCTCACAGACTCCCATGACACCCTTTCCTGTTTTCACATTCTATACTCAGTTTTCTGTCTTAAGATATGTCTTGAATCTTTTACTCAGTGTTATTCTATTACTTGGAGAAATCACCATCATTCCCTGGAGGGGCACCTGCTTTGTCAGTCCCCCCCCTCTTTTCTCAACACAGCAGCCAGACCATTTTCTACACATCATGTCCCTCTGTGCAGTGCACAGGCTACCTCTGCTTTCTAAGGCAGAAGTGGGTGCCCTCTCCTGTCCATCCCGGTACTCACCCCAGACTTGGCACCACAGCTGTGAGGTTGCTGCCCACGTGGCTGTGACTTAGTTGTCAGTGAGTGAAGGTTGGCTCTTGTCCCAGCGCTTCAATTGGCTGTTGTCTCCGTCGTTTGCTCTGTGCCCTTGAGAACACCGCAGTCCCTGCTTCTGGCTTCTGCCAGCTTTTGGATCCCTGACTTTTCATTTTTGTAGTTTCCAGTGACTGACTTGGCTTTTCAGTCACACATTTACATCAGTTATACATTACATTCAGTTGTATATTTATATCAGTTGGAATATACTTTAATATACTTTTTGATTTTTTAATGTTTATGTGTTTAGCAATTAACTGCTTATGGTCACATAATTTCCTTCTAATTGTATTGATTTCCAGTCCTTAAAATTTTTTTCCATTCATTTTGGGATCTTTCTCTCCTTGTACATTTATAACTTTGCTATGCTATGGACAGAGTGCATGTGATCTTTGTAAATTACTGTGGTTAGTCAGCTCCATTTTCTCAGTTTGTTGGTTATGGTTGACCACCAGGTCCATCCTGTTTATTGAAGAACTTTACCATGCTTCAGCTGAATAGAGTTATTGTGAAGAAGGTTGTGGAAGGCTATGACTCTTAACTGACATGATTCAGAAGAAGGCACAAAACCCAGCATAGACCCATAATGACTGAAATCACTGTTTCTACACCAGGAGGAAGCAGCAATACAGTTGCTGGTTAGTCTTGCAGAAGGATACAGGTCTCGCTGCCACCCAGCCTTCCAGCTTCAAAAACAGGTATGCATGGCAGGGGGTGGGAGAGGGGACACCACTCCTCCTTCAAATGCATCAGAAGGGTCCCTCCTGTGGGGTCTAGTCAAGTGGCTCAGTCTGCTGTGCTTGTAGCTCAGGGTCTGTCTCAGAGTTAAAGATGCTTTGGGTCTCAAGGATGACAGATGGAGTATTTAATGTGGAACCTGGCTGGCTGCTGGTACTGATCACTGAAGAGAAGCAAGTTTTACCAAGTAAGGGATGTCATTTGATCTTCTGTCATATAAGATAAGTTTTTATTAACTTATAATGTTAAGCAAACTTTCCACCAGGTAGTTCCAATTTAGGAATTATATCAAATGTTTTTTGCCTTTTTTTTTTCCTTTTTGAAGATTGGACAAAAGTACATGTGTCCTTGGAGGCCAGGGGCTTCTAAGAGCTGGAGTTAGAGGTAATTGTGAGCCACACAACAGGTGCTAGGAATTGAACTCAGGTCCTATGCAAGATTAGTACATGATGCTAACCACTTTGCCATCTCTCCAGGCCACAGATGTTTTATTCTGTGTCGTGCACCTACCCCGTCCAGCGGGAATAATACACTAGACAACCAGGCTTCTTCTCCAGGCGGTTTACTCAGGAACTTGATGCACTTACAGCTTAAAATGGCAAACGGCAAATGGCCATGCAGAATGGCCCTGCATGCAGTTACAGAGTGAGAATGGTGCAGTGGTGGAATGGGGCCGAGAAGAGTGAAGTAGCAGAGTGGAGTGGTAGAATGGAATGCCCCCCCCCCCCCACAGCCAACCCAGGAGCAGCTATTTAAACCCTGTCCTGGCCAATCACCGGGCTGCCCCGTGGCTCCCGCTCACACACCAGGTGGTCTCAGGCTGCCCTGTGACTCTTGCTTACACACCAGGTGGTCTGGGGCTGCCCTGTGGCACAAGATCAAACCACAGCTGACACTGCCTAATGTCAATTAAGAGTTATTTATGCCAGTACAGCTGAGTCGGTCAGTGCTGTCTCTAAGGAGCGGTTGAATGGCTCCCTACAATTCTGTACATAGCAGGAGATAGGAAAGAACAATCCCCATGAGCACCATACTCAGGGTAGCTGTTGCATAGATGCTGACACATGGGTGAGCACACCCTCACAAGGCTGCTATAAACTGGTACATGCTTGCAGAGAAAGGCCTAGAGAGGCCATGCTAGATACCAAGGCCTGACCAGTGCTGACAAATACATCCATTGTGAGACCTTTCCTGGGGAGAGGTGAGCAAACATCTGTTCTTCCCAGAGAGGCACCACAACATATCCAAGCCACCGTCCACCTGAGTGAGCCTCAGTAACCAGTGAGTTTTAGGGAGTTATGGGATTCTAGATGCCTGGGAAGACCATGCCAGCATTTGAGACAACTCACATAGGATGCACACCAGGGCCAGGAGTGCCCTCCTCCCAGCGGTTGCCTTCTGCTTTTATAACCTTGGTGAGGGACTTTGAATCTTGTCAGTTCTGTGAGTTTCTCGAGTCTTAAAAAGCTCTCTCTAGAAGGGACATTTCAGTTAGGAAACAACTAAAGCAGTGGGGGGAGAAGGGCCAGGTCATCAGGTCAGCCCCATCCCTGTGCCAGTGGGCTGTGCTTTGGGGGCAGGAGCATGGATGGTGTCCTCCACGTGTTTGCTTTCCAAGATACCATTAGAAAGGTAGAGATACAAGAACTTACCTACAGGTATTTTAAAGAGACAGGGAGGATAGGAGGGAAGGTTCTGGATGGTGGACTGATTGCTGAGTCTCCAGCCTGCCTGGAGACAGTCTCCCTTTGCTGGCCTCTTCGCTGGCCTCTTCTCTGGCCTCTGGCAGCCCCTGACTATTTTGGAGTCTCATCTCTTATCCGTCCACTACTTGGCGACAGTCCTGTGCTTTGTAGCTCGGTCATTGCCCTGCTTACTGCTGTTGCAGAAAATTGCTCACATTCAGTGGTGTCTACACAGCTGCCACTTAATTTGCTCATGTTATCATGGTCAAAGCCTGCTGAAGGATCTGCTGTGTGGCTTCCTGTGGCTGCTGACAAGTTGTTGACAGTGTTGACAGTGTTGACATGCCTTCTTCATCTGTGCTGGATGCTCTCACTCACACCACACTTGCCAAAGCTAGTCACACAGGTCAGAGGAGGGAAGGGAGGCTGCCTCCTGACATGCTCATAGTCATAGGCCCAGCAGTGGTTTGAACTGTTCTTCAGCTGAACATGTGAAGTGCTTGAGCTTGCTAGATGGTTTTCAAACATGCAGCCTGTAACCATGTTACAAATATTTTCTAGAAAGTGCTTCAATATTTATGACAGTTGATAACATTTTTTTCTGGGATATTGTAAAACCTACAGCAGTCAAATCTTTCCTCTCAGGTGCTGAGCAGTGAGAGAAGCCTCAGGATGTGGCCTGTGCCGCTTTTGCCAGAAGACTGTTGTCAGGAAGCAGGCAAGTGCGTGTCATCTGGGCTGGAGCCTGTCGCCTAAGCTTGTTGCACATGTCACCTGGGTTGTGTGCACCATGCCTGGCCTTTGTAGTGCTCATCATCCTCCTTATAGAGAGCTGTTAGGAAACCTTTGGAAAGGGAACTGCAGGGCCCAGCTTGTGGGCTGTTGAGCACAGACTGAAAGATAAGGCGCCCTTCAACCAGGGCTCAGCAGACATCATGAAGGTCTGGACTTAGGAGGAAGAGGAGTAGGGATACGGGGAGCGTAGAATAAAGCAGACATACTTGTAGTAGGGCTAATCTGGAAGCCACAGATCACCCTCCATCTGCATTGGGCCTTGCATCCAGCTTACCATAGCTTTCATTTTATCCTATCATGGTACCTATTTTCCTTTATGTTGGGGAAACCAAGTTTTAGATGAAGGTTACTGTGCATTAAACATAATTTTGTATTACCAATAATGAGGGAGTTTTAATTATTGGAATATATACCTTTAAATATTGTGTGTTTTTCAGATTGGAAGGAAATTCTGAAGCATGTACCTGCAACTCTTTAATTAGCAAGATTTTGTGTGAGCTCTGCCACTACCTGCCTGGGAGTGCCTGTGCTATAAATGGCTTGGATGGTCTTCCCTCAGAGAAGTGAGTACTGAGGAAGCAGAACCGAGAAATTTATGGTAGCAGACTTACTGTTTCTATTCTAAATTTCAGCAGTTTGGAATTGTGCCCCAAACATGGTCCTTGCACCGGTGAGGTTAGGTGATCTCTGTGCAGGTACCACGTGTGTATCTAGTGAAGTCACACACGGGTGTACTCCGTTCACTGCAATTGCATTTTACCTGCCGGTCACTTGCTGAGCTTCCACCTCAGATTCAGGAAAAAGGAGCTGGCAGTAGCATTCTCTGGTCCCATGTGTCCCCTGATTGATATGCTGTCACTTGCAGGTGGTCCCAGCTGCTCAGTGAACTCTGTAGCACACACATTCCTACACTCTTCTGCCCCAGAATTGTTCTAGAAGTTTTAGTTGTGCTCCGAGGCATCAACTCCCAGTGCCAGCGCATATCTGACCAGGTCACCACCTCTTTGCAGCTGAGACACAGGCAATGGGTGGAGCGTAGGTTGCGCTCAAGGCAACGTCAGAACTATGTGCGTATGCTCAGCAGGTAGGCCATCTCCCCTTTCCCGACGCCCCTACCCTCCTATCAGTGTTCCGATCGATCAAGCTTGGGTGAGGGCTGATCCTTTCAGAGAGTAGTTACAGTGTATGCTGTTTTATAGAACTATTAAATGTAGCCTTTTGGTGTGGGTCCCACTACGCAAAATGACCCTCCCGGTTTAAGCCCTAGAGCTCTTCAGTAGGAATTGCTGGCACTACTGTTCTTTACATAGTCTTTAGAAATAGCTGCTTGGTGGGGTAGACAGCTAGTGCCTACTTAAGGGAACCTGATATAGCTGTCTCGTACAGAAGTGGATGCTCATAATCATCTATATGATGGAACACAGGGCCCACAATGGAGAAGCTAGAGATAGAACCCTAGGAGCTGACGGGGTCTGCAACCCTAGAAGAGGAACAACAATATGAACTAACCAGAACCCCCAGAACATGTGTCTCTAGCTCTACATGTAGCAGAAGATGGCCTATTCGGCCATCATTGGGTGGAGAGGCCCCTTGGTATTGTAATCTTTATATAACCCAATACAGGGGAACGCCAGGACCAAGAAGTGGGAGTGGGTGGGCAGGGGAACAGGGCGAGGGGAGGGGGTGGAACTTTCGGGATAACATTTGAAATGTAAATTAAGAAAATATCTAATAAAAACTAATTGATAAAAAAAGAAAAGAAAGAAATAGCTGCTTGGGGCATATTTCTAGAACTTTAGGTTGAATGGTTGGTGTTTCTAGGAGTATCACAGCACAT